>OY723391.1:19279466-19396966 GCA_963210295.1 Ophion ellenae | reverse complement strand
CGCCGTAGGCCTCCTCAAGTAACCGACGTGCTTCAGCTGCTGTTTTTTTAGGTTGAAGCAGAAAGCAATGCTTCCCGCAAATGCTGTTTATTTGGTGCAAACTTTGACATTTTCGAGGTTATAAAAAAGGTCGTTGTGTTGCGATATTTGTTTATGTTACGACTGGGCATTCTTATCAGATGTCCAAGCTACTAAGACACTCAATTTTAGACCTATATGCCGACTACATGTGTCGCTAGCGCCATCCATGTGTGAAACCCGGGATCTTAGTTGCGCACCTGTATATCTAGTTACAAAACTAATGTAATTTGAAATGTTTCAAATTATCAGCAAATCGGGTATGCCAAATTAGTAACAAGACGTAGTCGGGTGTAACCTCTGTATTTTTTTAAATTATAAATATACAAATCTTTGTCTTCAAAGCAATACACAACGTTTATGGTCTATTTTACAGTACACATGAAGCTCAACAACATAATCATATGGAAATTTAGCGAATTGAACTCATTGAACACGTACTTCAAAATTTTTTAAAAACAGTCTTTCACAATTCGAGGTCTGGTCGCCATTTTGAAAAAGACGCGGACGAACCGTGTGAACATATCGACAAGTGACGCCTTCTTTTAACATATCACGGCCATGAAACCGAGATGGCGCTACTAGTTTCCGTGATGTGGCGCCTAGTCTGCCACTCTCGAGCCCGGTCGGCAAAACAGTCACTGGCCACTCGACGCCAGCGCCCAGAACACGGGCGAGAAAGCAAACGCTTGTACCTCGCGCGTGTTTCCAGATCTCACTCGAACGTAGTTAGTTTAAGTCTGAGTTTACGCGCCACAGCTCTAGCACGTTTTGCCGCGAAGATCCCTTCGTTTTCTTGTACCTAAAACCTACGTTAATATCTACATACAAAAATAAAGAGTTATCACATTGTTACCCACACGTCTTCTGATCATTTGTATATGGAGGCTTGACCCCATATCGAAACCCTGCTATTCCAAATTACCAGCTGCATTCAAAATATCCTTCCTTTTGTCTACTAATCTTTGACAACTGACATGAAGAAGTATTGGCGTTTGGTCATGGAGAATTACACGATCGAGAAACGATATGCCCATTGTTACTGCATAGTTATTGCAGACGAAGTTTCATGGCCCTGTTATCTCGCGCCGCGGCCATGCGAATTGACTACCAACGTTGCAAGCAAAGCAATTTGATGCCATTGGACTTCTTTCTTTGGGGTTTTCCAAACGGAAAAGTGTATGCCAATGATCCACAGACCATTCCGGAGCTCAAGGACGCAATCGTACACACCATTAATGAAATTATCCCGCAATTATGCCAAAATCCTATTGAAAATTTTGTCAAAAGAGTGAACGTTTGCTAACAGGATTTATCGGATATTGTGTTCCACACATGACCTCCATGTTTGAACCTTATATTAAAATAAAAATATTCGTACTTTCCAAACAAATAATCCGTTTTATTGACAAATAAAAATGTTAGGTCATTTTGAAACACCCTATTTTAGGGTACAAATAACTTCTGGGCCCGAGAATAAAAGCAGCTGTATTGAATATTCGAAGAAAACAATTTCCTCTCCAGGTCTCTTGTCATGTAATACCGACATAATACAGTATTGTTACGCACCAATAGCTGAACATAATCACAAACTATGCATCGTGAGCACAGTGATGTTAAGTACTGTGTGCTTTTCGCTTTCGATTTGAAAAAAATACTTCCGAGGCTAAGGAGATGGTTTGTCAGGCATTGGGGGAAGTTGCCGAATCCATCAGTACCGCGAAGATCTGGTGTCAAAGGTTCCAGAGTGGACATTTCGACCTCGAGGATGGCGAGAGAGCAGGACGACCAGAAGATCCGAAAACGAGGATTTGGAGCAGTTGCTGGACGAAGATCCTTGCCACACGCAACCGGAGCTTGCTACTACTTTTGGAGTTACCCAATAAGACATTTCCAGCCGTTTAAAAAAGCTAAGCACGATTCAAAAGGAAGACCACCGGGTCCCACACGTGCTTTTGGAAATCAAAAAAGCGAGACGATGCAACACAGCTTTGTCTTTGTTATCTCGCTTCAAAAGGAAAGACGTTTTACACTAAATAGTGACTGGCGATGAGAAGTGGGTATTGTACGACCATGCAAAAAAATGTAAGCAGTGGGTTGACCCGTGTGAACAATCCCGTTCCGCCGCTAACCCCAATGTTCACGTTAAGGGGAGATATACACCTAGATGGTCGAAGTCGAGGATTTAGAAGCTATGAACATTCCGTCGAACGTAGAAGACCTACACTATGGGCCTGGTATCAATGATTCCATGTAAGTTGACAAATTTCATGATTTATTCATTCCCAAATTGTCAAATGCGTTTTTCTCAAAACCACGTTTTTCAAATCGGTACCCAGAATTTCTCGAAAACCAATGAACCGATTGCCTTGAGATTTTTTGTGGTTATTCTATACACCATTATCTAGTACTTGTCATAGGATTTTTTCGTTACTTAGTTTTTGTTTTATAGGCAAAATAATAACTAATTTTTGGGCCCAAAAATCACTATTTATGTTCAAACGTCCGCCATTTTGTCATAAATCGATATTTTCCAAATCGGCTATGACAAGTACTAGTTTGTAGTATCTAATTTAATAATCTTTTTGTTTTTTTTCCAGGTGATTTTTGAAGAAACGCTAGTGGGTACCGTATACGCAAATTTTTTTACGACGCTCCAAGGATCATACAATATCCTTGTATATTTTTGATATTTTTAAATAAAGAAAATTAAACATATTTTTGAATGTACATACTTTCAGATAATTAAAACCCCAACCCGAAACTCCCTCTGTGCATAACATGGGATTTTAAGGCATCTTCTCACTATAGAATTTTCAAAAAATCGATTCGACACATCCAAAAGTATCAAACTAAAATGTTATGAAGATCGGAGAAGTCTAACTGTATTTTTGTGTGACCTTTACTTTACTACCTGAGCACGTCCATCTGCTTTAAAAAAACTTTAAACGCGTTTTTCTCGAAATAACGTTTTTCAACGGCTTGTTGATAAAATCTTCGAAACTACTGAACCGATCCTTATGCAGTTTTAACCACATATTGTTTACAACTATAGCTACAGCGCATAACAAGGATTTTTTTAAATTTTGATATTAACGATTTTTTTCTTTGTCAAAAACGGTGAAAAAACACGTTTTTTTTTTTTCGAAAAATGTCCGCCATTTTGCTATTTTTGCATATATCAAAAATCGTATAATATGCGCTATAGCCATTAACATACGGAATCTAAAACCGTTTGATTTTTTTGTTTCAGATGATCCATCTCCGAGATTTCATCAACAGCGCAGACTTGCAATTTTTTAACTACCATTTTCGTCTATCAATAGTGACTTGGATAAATAAAAAAAAAATGTTTAATGAATTTCGCAAGCCTATGTATTAACCCGTAAAAACCACACCCGGTATGAGGTTACACACTTACCGCACGGTTGCAAATGTGCACCTCGACTTTTCAAAACTTTCTGTCTCGTCGATAATTGTACGAAATAAATATGTATACGATACTTTTTTGGGGAAGCAATTCCGGAGCAATTGATTCCAATCATTAAAAAAATGAAAAAAACAGTTTTTTCATGAAAAAATGGCCAAAGTGAAAAAATAAATATTGAAAAGCTTTTTTTTGTGCTTAAACGCGATTTAAATACTAATTAAGATATTGATATGCAATTTGCGCGTATTAAAAGATAATGAGTCATATTTTAAGAAAAAAAAATACTCCGGAATAATTCTAAGAAATTAAAGATTTTTTTAGTGGGCCTGAAAATGAGGTACTTTTTTAGCGAAAAAAACCTCTAGATAGGTATTTTCGAATAAATATTTTTATTTGATCGAACATAATACTCAAACTTTCATCATAATTATGAAGGAATACAAAAAAATGAACATTTACACGTATTATAGTTCTCTTTTGCGGCGCACACTAAACACAATCCCAATCGGTGCTCGTCACACACTCGTCGCAGGCAGGTGTGACATTTCATACGCGTATGCGTGGCGTTTTGCCTATCACAAAATGCGCACCGAGCGTGAAATTCTTCTTGTGCCACCCAGGTAGGAATTGACGATGAAAAAAGGGCTCGCCAAGCTCTGAAACAAGGCTCACATTTTTTTATTCAGGCTGAGCACCAGCCTGATTTCAGGCCTAGCTGAACCCCTGAATGATAACGCGGTTTCAGGCTGTTGCACACAGGCTTGACCAAAGGCTGGTAGAAAAGCCTGTACTAAGCCTGAAACGACGAAACAACAAGGCTCAAAACGAGCCTTAATGAAGCCTTCACGAGCATTTATGACCAGGCTTATCCCAAACTCTTCTCGAGGCTATATGAGGCCTGTTTTTTAGTTTTCTATATTCTACATTGGGATAGATTTAATAAATTTGTAAAGAATTCATTTGATTTATTATATATATTTATTATTCATTATATTATTTGTTATAAAATATATATAAAATATTTTAAACACAATACTTTATTTTATTTATTGTTTATGGGACACGTAATACACAAAGTGTACGCAAACCCCAGAGAGTGAGTATATACGAAATGTGTATGTGACGAGAAAAAAACTTTTTTGTGTACCTCATAAATATCGATGAGAGAATATGTTTAAATGTTCTGAGCTGCCTCCTTCGCTTTCGTTTTTCGTGCCTTCGCACCCGACAAATTTCTTGCAAATTTTTTTTTCATTAAAGTACAAAAAAAAAGTTATTTAAAATTTATTTTGTTTTATGACAACCTGCAACAAGCCTGCATCCAGCCTTGATTTTTTAGCCTTAAAATTCACTGGCTGAATAAAGCTTAAAATAACCCTGAGTTTAGGCTAAGCAGCCAGTCTTGGTTCCAGGCTGCTCCAAACGATGCAATGAAACCTGGCCCAGGTCTGTCTCACTCAGGCTCGGTGACAGAAGGCTCGCACAAGTTTGTTTCCATCGTCAGCCTTTTGATTCCCTACCTGGGCATGCTTCTTTAAAAAAATGATTCTATTAGAATATAACTTGAGCAAAAAAATTATGTTTACAGGAGAAACGCGTTGTTCCAGTATATATGTATTTCAGAGCACGTATTAGTGCAATACTGAAGAAGTAATTATTATTATTGATTAAAAAAATATACAAGAATAATATATTTGAGGAAAAAAATATATAATTTCTACGATAGAAACCCGTTATTACAACATGTATATATTTCGGAGCACGTGTTAGTGTAACATTACTGAAGTAATTATGATCATTGTTCATAATAGTAGATACTTACTTTCAAGAAAATTCCACTCACTTATAATGGAAACAAACACTATGTCAAAAAAAGAACAAGACCTTACTGAGCTAACGCTGGTAAGGTCTTGTTCTAAGAGTGCAAATCTGCACACGAGTGCAGATTTGCACTCTTTCGCAGTTTTGATGTTGCTAGTACAAAGAGTAGGTCACAACTGGCATCGGTGCCCCACTCGATGGAAGCGTGTACCCTTCGTCGTATTTGTTGTAGGGCGAGAAGGGCTCATGATCGGTGGGCCACGTAGGTAGAAAGTTCTAGACGCCTGAAATTTTCGTTGGTGCAAATTTGCACCCGTGTGGTGTCTACGGGTTAAGTGTAAGAACTTTTATATCAATATCTATAATATAAACCTATCCAAAAAATCATGAAAATTGCCTTTTTTAGCGTCCAAACTGAGAAGACGCTTTAAGAGTGTTCTGTACTTTGAGCTGCTCAATCCTGGCGAGACCATCACGGCTGAGCGCTATTGACACTAGCTGTAGCGTTAAAGTGACGAACTTGAGCTCAAGCGGCCTTGCACAGGCAAGGACCTAGGCCGGTCATATTGCTGCATGACTATGCCAGAGCACATGCACACAGCAAAAAGGACCAGAAATGCTTTAGATTTCTTGCGCTGAGAAGTTTTGCCACACCCAACGTATTCACCAGACTTGGCTCCATCCGATTTTCACGTGTTCCGATCGCTCCAACATCATCTGGCTGATAGCCACTTGAAAACGTTCGATTAAGTAAAAAATGTCAGTACGTACTTCATCGACTTAAAACCACCATCTTTTTACCGCCGAGGAATTCGCAATCTGCCTGGCAAGATGGGGGAAATGTGTGGAAACAACCGAAGATTACTTTGCCGATTGAAACGTACGTTCCTTTTAAGTAAATAAATAATTATTTTCGTGAAAATAAGGCCGAGAACTTATTTGTACACCTAATACGCTTGCGCGTTTACAACTTAACGGAGACTTTGTCCTTGGAGTGCCATATTTCAGGTGTCTACATTTTATTTTTTTTTTAAAGGTAACGAGTAAAGCTTTTTGAGTGCGGTTTTTTTTCTTGCTTTTAATCATGATATACGGAACTTTAAAAAAAAATTTTTTGAAAAAACAAACCAAAATGGCGGCCGTTGCAGCTCCGCGAAAACAGATCCTCAAATCGCGGGAGGTAAACGGCTGACATCACTGCCCCCTCTTTGTTGATCTGAAACACAAATTCAAAGCATATTATCAATCTGTGACCCTTTGGTCATGGAATGACGGATGGGTTTTTCGTTTAGTACAAATTGCGACAATTTTTAAAAAAATCGAATTTTCGCGTTTTTTTCGCATAAAAATATAAATAATAGATGCAAAAATGTATCTATTGAAAAAACGATCCGTCATTCCGTGAAGACATATTTTCTGAGTATGCTCTCCAAATTTCAGGTCGATATGTTAATTACAGCGGTCAGGAGAATGTCAGCTATTTTTAAAAACGTGATTTCGAGAAAAACGCGTTTAAAGTTTTGTAATGTGGTTACACAAATGTGTTTATAATTACCGCTAATCGGCAATGCCTGGTCCATAGAGGCATCCCTCTTCTTCTTCTAGCTGCTCATGTTGAGCCGCTAACATCTCCCGCCGATTTCAAGGACAAAGTCTCCCTTAATGACTACTGAATCGATTCCGATTAATCTTTTACAGAAACACAGCTTATAAGAAACATTACTTTGGTGTCTGCCTTCGATTTTGTTAAAACTCATCTATGTGATAGAGCATTAAACCTATTAAACAGGTTTTTTTCGGTGGAAAAACTGTGTTAAGGGGTGCAGCCACCCCTTAAAGTGGCTTACGGCATGACGGCATGTCAAGGATCGATTTTACTATTTCACCCGCAAGCTGTCACCGATTTCAATAAAACAAAAACAAACATTCTTCTCATTGAAAACAATCAGAAATCCACTATAAGTACATTGAAAAAAAACCCTGATAAGGGTTGAACTACCCTTTTGTTTTTTTTCCTCACCCCCCATTTAATAGGGGTGTATTAAATCGAAGGAAACGGGTAACACTTTGAGGAGGGGATACAATTGAAGTTGACGAATTTTTGCACTTTCACTGGATTGCAAGCTTGAGGGGGTAAATCACCCCTTACTTCAAGTTCTTTATCGCAATTACCTGTTTCTGTATTGCGAAAATCAGTAGCGTTGCTATCGTCAGTGGAGTCGAATTTTTCTTCTCGATTACTTGGCGTCGTGACGCTGCCGCGTCTCTTGATGTGTGCGCTGATTCAGAATGTTTCTCGAAACTCCAAATTAATGTTTAGGGAATGGAAAAGTTGAAAAAAGAAAATGAAAAATAAAAAAATAGTGAGCAATCGAAAGGAAGTTTGTTTTTTTAACCCAGAAATTTTCGCATTTTTTTGCTCACAATTTTTTTATTTTTCGATTTTTCTTCTTGATTCTAGGTTAGTTTATACACAATATTGTACAAAGTAAAAATATGTTTCATTTTTTTGCTTCAGATCACCTGTCCGGATTTTAGGACTTCCGCAATCGAAGAATGGCATCGCCCGCGCACCGACATACGTGACTCCTCCCACTTTCACCACCATGTTTTGTCAAACTTTAAAAAATATTTTGATGTTCAATAAATACTGCTTAGTCAACATACCAAATATCAACATTCTATATTTAATACTTTTCGCATAAGAAATTGGTGAAAAATCGAACATTTTCTGGCCCGCCAAGGCAGAACCTTCCCTTAATATACCTTCAGTGATACTCAAACTGGAATGAAATGCAATAAAATTGAATATTTTGATTAAAAGTATATTCAATTCATAACAAACATACTTTATTACTTCATACATAACATTAACAGTACCTGGGTTTAGTAGAAATATTAGTTCAATCAGCTGAAAACACCTGCTTGAACTAGCCCCAGGCATTGTTCCAATTGACTCCGACACAGGGTCACATAAAAACGTTTTCCGAGGGTTTCTAAATAGCTTCTACCTAAGTTGATGGCATATGAGAAGCAAAATCAATAATGCTATCGTATAGCCAGACAGACTAGCCACAATTAAAGCCCATTACCAAACAGATAGGGTATAAAATAAAGTCACACTAATTCGTCATTTCTCAAAAATGTTCCAATTGACCCCAGCCGACCATATCTTATATTCAAATAAAAGCATTCGTACTTTTCAAATAAATAATACGTTTCATTAATAAATTAAAATGTCAGGTGATTTTGAGACCCCCTTTATACACATACAGGGAAAAGTGATTCTAGAGGTACCCGAGTTTCGAGAACCGATCTCATAGCAATCAATCATCGTCCGGGCACTCACCATTACGTAAAAACCAACGTCTTCATAATCACCTTTGGATAAATATAAGCATATTTATTCTTAGTTATTTTATACAGGTAGACTTCAATCAGCAATCAAGTGAAGCAGAGAGAGGATATCTCGATGCTCCCGTCTCGCCTCGTTGATCGTCCCTCGAATCGCTAAGATAGAAGTCGTGTTACGAACTTTTATCGAAAATGATCGAAGCTCGTTTCTCGAATATGTACATGTAATATATAATACCTTAAATATACACACACATATATATATATATATATATATATATATATATATATATATATGTATGTATGTATGTATGTATGTATACAGCATATATATGTATGTGTATATGTAACCGGTAAAGATTTTAATACATTAAGCATGCGTGTGAGGCGGCCCTGCTGTCGCGAGGCTTATCGAAGCGAACGCGAAGGGCCCGAGCCGATCGCGAGCTCATTGATCCCAAGACTTTGCAGCTTCGGATCAGCGAGACGTTTTTTCTTCTTTCATTGAATCTTTATTTTTACCTAGAGTCATTGAAGGACGCGTCACGAAGGTACGGAGCCCGGCTCCGGCCTCGTTCTCTTCCTCAAACGGGTTTTGTGCCTCGACGCATAAATAAGTAATAACCGAGAGCGAAACTCGCGTGCACACGGCGACGCGTACGAAGGTGAGTCGTGGAGAACGTACGTGTAGAAGTGTGTGTGTGTGTGTGTGTGTGTGTGTGTGTGTGTGTGTGTGTGTGTGTGTGTGTGTGTGTGTGTGTGTGTGTGTGTGTGTGTGTGTGTGTGTGTGTGTGTGTGTGTGTGTGTGTGTGTGTGTGTGTGTGTGTGTGTGTGTGTGTGTGTGTGTGTGTGTGTGTGTGTGTGTGTGTGTGTGTGTGTGTGTGTGTGTGTGTGTGTGTGTGTGTGTGTGTGTGTGTGTGTGTGTGTGTGTATATATGGGAAACAGAAAGAGGCGCAATGGGTATAATTCGTGTCATTATAGCGCGAGGGCTAAGACCTTTTGTTTGTAAGACTTGAAGCGAAATGTGACTGCGAATCGATCGATGAGCGATACGATATCGGATCCGCACCCTCGGCTCGTATCACCGTCAGTGCTCTGGGACGTTGCAAATGATGATCCGGTTATGACTTTTTTTTCTTTCGTACAGTTTTTTTAAGGAATAGAGATGATGAATCACGACGGCTCCCGACTGGATTCGGCTCGAATGGAGATCGAGTGTTGAATGTTAGAGGTTGGTGATTTTTTTAGCCTCAACTATAGGTGTAATATATTATTGAGGATGTTTCTTGCAAAAAAGCTATCATGGCGATACAAATTCAATGCATTGTTACTTCGTTTGTTCTAGGACTTTATGCAAGATTTGGGATCGATGCACTGACTAGTTGAAGAATTAAAAACTGCAATTTGTTTATTCTCAGATACGGTGGAAACAAGCGTGATGAAAATGTGAGGAAGATTGTTATATTTTGTGGGTGGGTAATGTAGGTTCCAGATTCACATTTAAGGCGGGATATACATTTAGACAGGAAAAAATAAGCAATATTGAGGACTTTTTAAAACTAAGAAATTTTTATTCTACAATTATCAAACTTTAGGTATACTTTAATAGTATATTTAAGTATACAAATATTTTTTTAAATTAATTCATCATCAAAATGACGGAACTGTGGCAGAGTGTCACAGCAAGGTCGCCGAGGGAATTGCGAATCGGCGTGCAGTCTAGCTTCCCGTAGACTTTGATTTGCAAAAAAGTTCAAACATTTTTTTCAGTTAGAACATGTATAGTTTATATGCGACGGTAATCAAAATGAAGAAAAGGCAAATTTAAGAAAATGGCACGCATTTACAAAAAGAAATCAACATTTCACGCAACATTTCTATAAAATGTGGATTAAAAAAGTAGTTTTGTTTCGAATTTTTCAAAACCATTCTCCTCAAGTAGAAGGTACCAATAGTATCAATATTTCTACCAAGTTTCAACGCAATCGGCTTAATAGTTTTTGGAAAATCCTGCACGCCATTCCGATAATGCAGTTTTGAGAAAAACGCTTTTTAAGGAGGTACGGTGATTGGAGCGAGTTCAAGATAAAAACCCGATTTTTTTTTATAGCATTGTCGAGACCTTCGTCCATGCGTATGCGGAGTTTCCACGAGATTTACCGTACACTTTTCGAGTTATTACTTGTTAAAGTTGGTGAATTAGTCACACGTAGACGACAAAATGTGCCTGTCCTCTCATATATCGATTTTTTTGTGCTACTTGGAGCCAAGAAACACGTGAAAAAAACTGATGGTTGCGTTCGTTGAATCTTTGTGATCGATAAGGCACCTTGAATTGGAAAGCTCACCGCAGAAATAAGCAATAAATTTAGAAATAAAGTCGCAAAAACCGAAGTTTTCGGAGAGCGAGACTTCTCGTGACGTAACAGCAGCCATCTTGCTCGACGTGTGGCAACGCCGGATACCCGCGCAAATTTGATTCGTCTATCGGATATTTTCAACGCGAATTAAAAATATGATTGTGCGAAGCTGTACATTTTTTAATGGGTTATAAAGGGCCTTTCGTCGATATTTACTTGAAGTTTTTTTACGTACAGCAAAGGCATCTCAATTTTTCTGGCGACATGTACCTATACAACGCATCTATATATAAATTCTATTTATACCTTTTAAATCTTTAATATAATTTAAATTTAATATAATATAAATAATAAATCTTTTTATACCTGCAAATATTGTGAAAATTGGGAAAGGGAAAAATAACATAACAATCGATGAAATATGTTTTGACTTTGGACAGATTGGACATTGGACATTGAAGTTAACTTCAACGCGACGTTTTTTATTTGCAATCGCAATATTATCTTTTCATTTTCTAATTTTTGTCCGTCAGAATCTACATTTGTCTCTAAACTGGACTTCAGGTACAATCCCGTTATTCTTTTGATAAACTTCCACAGTATTTTCATTCTCCATGTTAACCGGCTACAAAAAATAATAAGCCGGGCGCGTGGAAACGATGACAGCCACCGAAAATGCGACGATGCTAAACGTCAACGATATGGCATAGTACTGAAGTCGAGTAGTAGATTATTAATGTTGTTTCCATATTATAAAAATAATAGGAAACTCGAAACTCAATACTTACAAAATATTTCTCGAAAAATAGGCCATATACATATATCTAAAACGTGGTGATATTGCGGCGTGAAATAGACTCTAAGTTTACTAGCATGGTCATCACCTCCTTAAGTTCACGCCCACTCCGAATCCGAGCGGTGAGGCACAGAATTGACGGGCTGTAACGTTTGAAGTTTTTCGAATTTTTGCTTAAAACTTTAGGAAAATATTCTGCATATATAGTTGTATAGTTTAAAGAAAAGGAAAAAAATATATTTTTTTATCGTAAATTTATATCCCGCCTTAAGGTAGAATGAGCGCGCGCTCTTGATTTCTTTAGATTGTGGTCAAATTTTAACCAGACATTGTTCATATCAATATGCGTGTATGAATAAAATTTCAGAACAGTGGGCTATTTAGATTGGAAGATGATGGGTTTTAACACTGCAACTTTTAAAACTGCAGGGTCTGCGTTGAAATTTCGACAGAATAATTTTCCGTAAAAAATATTTGTCCCCTATAATAAGAAGACATATGCACATATGAAGTAATTTTGAATCGAGCAAAGTTTTTAACTAGTTATGAATTAACCAACACTTTAATTTGTCAATGAAGATAACATACAAAATATAAAATATTGATATTTGTAAAGCAAATATTTTTTTATGATAAACGTTTTTAACTTTAGGAACACGATAATTTTTTTCTTTTCGAAATATTTAATAATACTGTTCTGCGGTGTTGCCATATATCTTCTTATTGTAGGGGACAAATGTTTTTTACGGATGATTATTCTGTCTTTGCTGAACGCTTTTAGCAAAAGCGAATAGCACAGGCAATCCAAACTTCTTTCACACTTTCCCTAACTAGTTTGCTATCTAAACATAAAGTTTTTTTCATAATTTATTACAATAGAATGGTACGACGAATGATTTGACCTGACTTTCGGTCAACAGAGTTGCCAGATTGGGCTATAAGCCGCGATTTGGGCTATCTTGGGAGGCTATTTCGCGGCCCAAATTTCTGAAACGCGCTAAAGCGCGATTTGGGCTATATGCGAAAATAAAATGGCTTTCTTTGGGCTCTTAGACCATGTAACTACAGGACGCGCCTTGCATAGTTCGCTTCAAACAAAACCATCCGCACATTTTTACAGTGGTGTGGAAATACACACATACACACAATTTACTACGGTCACAAATTATTATCACGTATTTTCTCACGCACATAAGAAACATGTCATCACATAACATAATACAGCACGCTAACAAAACGATTATACAAAAATCGTGTTCATTTTTACACACTATACGTATGTGTGCGCCAAAATAGAAGAATAGAGGAGCACCCAAGTCGATAACGCAATCGTTAACAACTATTTTATGGAGCTAACATTCATTATGGGTTTTAGAGTAATATATTTTATACCTATAAATAATTGAACGTAGTGAAATCATATTTATTAAAATCTTAAATAAAAATATACAATTATACAGCAATCGAGTCATTGTTATGTGATTCACATGGTGTGATTTAAAGTTTGTATGAAATTGCGTCATGGACACAAAAAGCCTATTATCGTCCCGCTTGAATCCATGGTCACAGACAACATGGATTGGAGGATTATATTTATGATTATGAATTGGAGGAAAAGAAAAATTCAAATGTAAAAAAAGAAAAACTGTTTATTAATTACGTATCATAAAATAAAAATACATACCGAACGACCAACATAGAAAAGCATCTTCCTTCAGCCCGACATACTCATATACGCCCGCGTCCTCTTCTCAGCCGACAAGGGAAGCTGAGTTCAACTTGAATCCGGATGATCCGGACTCCGGCCCTGTCCCTGCCCAAGAGAATGTGCCAAAGAATATTGATGTACCAGAGATTCAAATTTCGAATGCAGAGGACCTGCTAAACGAATTTTATGTTTCTCTGATGGACATAGTTTATTTAGATTTCTAGAGAACGTAAAGATATTTACTTTAATATTCTTATTCATATATCATATATGAGACTCTGATTGAAACTGGGTGATTTTTGTACTAGTGTAATTTGAAGGAATAAGTGTTTGTTTATTTATGTGATTGTTTTAGCCTGCTACAAAATACAGATATTTGATTATGTTTGATTTTAAGATAATTTAATTTCTAACTTATATCGGTGCTTTTCCTTCATGACCTACAAAAATCACGAATTTGGGCTATATGCGAGCTTTCACCGCGCTATTTGGACTTCGTAAAGTCCCGCGGTTTTTGGGCTACACAAGCGGCGTCTGGCGGCGGTTTCGCTCACTACACGTCTGGCAACTCTGTCGGTCAATACAGACCCTGCAGTGTTAAAAGTTGCAATTTAAAAACCTATTATCTCCCAATCTAGAGGTAAGCACGCTAACCACTAGACTATGGTTTTGATTTCAAAATTACTATTTTTAATGCATGTAGTTTCATAGCCTAGGGTCTTAATTTCAATTAGCGACGAAAATTTTGTCAATATTCCCAAAATTGACCGAGTTGTGCTTATTTTCGTGAAGAGTCAGATTGCACAATGCGCAACGGCGAACCATTCAGCTCCGATTTGCCCTTCTTTCATTTGCGTTTTTCTTGAAACTATGTTTTATAAAACGGTGTGAATCGTATCTCAAAATATATCCGTCCGATTCACTTTCAAAACGGACAGAGCATACATATAACATTCCCTTTCGTATGACCGGATGACATTTCAATATGTTTATCGATTTATTGAAAAGAATTTATTGAAGTTGTTTTTTTTCTGTCGAAAATAGAACTTTTCTAAAACTTGCCATTTTTGTAATTGTTAACGTTCTTTTAAAAAATCCGGTCATACAGAAGTTTTATTATCATACTAAAAATACATTTTTAAATTTTTTATTGCGGTTAACAGTTTTTGTATTCACCATTTTTCATAAGAAATCGTCCAGATCTTAACGTTTTTTGTCAAAACAGAAATAGCGGTAAATGCGGAAACGGCGAAGTTTGAATTGGAAGTATCTGCTGAAAGGATCAGAGTGCTTCAAGACTGATGAGTCAAATACTCGAGTCTCCTAAAAAAAGATCACAATAAAGACGAAGGGCGTTATAGACAAATTGCAATATAAATGTCGCAGCAGGAAGAATTGGACGAGAAGAAATGATCCACGTGTACTAGCGTCAAGAGGTAAGGCCACAGTAGTATTTTCAAAAAATCGATTTTTTTCCCCCTAAAACGGTGCTTTATCATCATAAGAATAAGTTACTATTCGATTTATAGCAAGAACATTTTTTTTCACCGACTTTGAGCGTATAACGTAAGCCCACCTCTGGCAAGGCCATAGAGTACCTAAAACTTTAAGGTAGTACCTCCACAGAAGAGTTGAATTAAGAAATGGTTAAAATTTGACATATACGTTATTTAATACATTATCCAAACATCTGTGCAATTTGAATAAGTTTGACCACCCCAAACCTGAGATATTTGCACTTAAAGTTGGCTTGGTTTACACGTAACAAATGCGTTAGGATGGGCAAACAGAGCATCATTAATTCTACCGTCAAAACTAAAATTAAGAAATTGATAAAAAACGAGGATAAGCTACAGTAAGATATCACGAATAATGTGAAAAAAAAATGAGAATGATTCACCATCTAGTTTCCAAGATATAACCATGAGAAGCCTTCACAATTTTGGTGCAAAGCCTGGAAAAGCCTGGAAAAAAAAACAATTGGGGCAAAGCCTGGAAAAAAAAACAATTGGGGCAAAGCCTGGACAGTCCCAGCAAAAAGTTTACTGGCAATGGCCGATCAAAAACACAATAAAAAATATATTTTACGGCTATAAATGATATCCATCGTATTATCTACTACTATCGAGTCAATATTGCGTAGTTTTTAATTTTATTCACTACTAATTAAACCAATTATCAATCTTTTAAACATGAACATGGTATGTAAACTTTTGGTTGAGATTTTCGCAGAGGAACTACCTTAAACGCGTTTTTCTCGAAACAGCTTTTTTCCAATTGGCGTGACAAATAACTTCAACAATTTTCACTCGATTTACTTCAAATTTAAAAGTTCCTAATTGCATTTCGCAGAGAAGTACGTACGGAATTTCTGCTTGATCGAAAACTTTTCATTTTATGAGCAGTTTTATACGAAATTTTTCACTGAAAATTCATTCAACTACCTACAACTCAATTCGAATACCCACAGCTTTTGAATAAAACAATATTTTTTTAATTCCGTACGTACGTCTCTAGGTATTCTAATGTAGATTGACGAGAATTTTCGGTTTTTGTTCTAGGTAAAAAATTGTGGATGCTAAATGTCACGCCGCGGAGCGCCTAAAAAAGATAACAATAGAAAATATTAGTAGTCGGCCATTTTGTACATCGAAAAAAATATATATATATTTTCTAACAGCTTGATATTCATACTAAATAGATGTGTAATTATTTTTATGGGTGAATCACTTTTTCATAGGAAAAAAAAATTGTTACGTTCGCACATAATTTTATATCCGTTACTGGGGCCTAACCTCTTAATTCCCGAATAGCTCCCATCGAAGTAGCCGCTAGCCAATGAGGAATCGATTCGTTCGTGCTCTGTCACGAGAGAGCGTTCGCCTGTTGATATATATCTACCACGTAGCTAAATCGCATATCTAAGATCAGAGATATTATTGTGGCACCATTCTGAAACTATATACGCTCAACGACGATTCAAGGCCTGTGATATATATGTACGTAGGAAAGGGAGAAAGAGAAAGACATAAAGATAAATTGAGATAGAGGTGCAGAGATTGCGAACCTCAAAAGCGTCACTCCACCCTTTTGTGTGTCTTGGAGAGCAAACGACTCAATTAACGCACCCCTTATCAGTCACGTCAATGTTCTCGCTGCTCTACCGGCACAATGTCGAGTAATTATCTCCCATCAAAGAAAAAGAAAACAAATAAAAACAAAAAGGGTAGCAGAAAGGTGCAAGTTGTGATACGACAACGGACTGTTGTTTTCTAGTTAGAATCGATGTAGAAGAAAAAACGTCAGCTACAGATGTACACGTACAGCCGAGAGTCCGCTTCGTAAAAAGAGCGAATGAGCGCCAATTCGATATGCAGGACAGATTGTGTCTGATCCCTCGTTTAACAGTTGATCTTGCGGTGTAATTTTTTCACCGCTGAGAAGCAACAACCTGCTCGTGTCTTTCGTTGGCTCGTTGAATGAACGAAAGGCATAGGAGAGGAGGGAGAGAGCCAGTAGCATGTGTGTGAATTACGCCATAAGCTGTGTCGTTGTGCGCGTATAGTTCATAAGCGCTTTGCATTGTTGAGTTGATGTCAATAAGCCCAAGTCAGGATAATAACAATTATAAATTTACCAATTAGCTGATGACTTTATATTGTAATATTGTTGATTTTTTCATTCGTACGAATATTCATTGACTCGTTGAGCGATTCACTAGAAGTCAGTCACTTCAAGGCACGTATAAATATTGATTTTAGACGAAAATGTCGGACGAAGTTTGAATGGTTTGTCACTTCTACGTTTTGACAGTCTTAGATTTTTTTCAAGTGGAGGTACCAACTTGATTTCAAAGTCACCTCCACTTCTTTTAGAAGGAATACCTCTTTCTTCTATTGGCCACATATATAGAGCACAAAAAAACGACACCAACGACCTGCAATATCATGACCTTGGGATGATGTTGAAAAACCAAAAAAATTGCAAAATGGTATTTAAAACAAGGCAAACAAAGAAGACGGTGGTTTCAGACTCAAATGATGTTTTTATTCCATGACATGTAAAAAGTTTGTCCATTAACCGTGATACATTTAACTAAGGGAGTTGTGCTTAAGGAGAGATATACACCTATATGGTCGAGGTCGAGGATTTAGAAGCTCTGAACATTCCGTCGACCGTAGAAGACCTACACTATGGGCCTGGTATCAATGATTCCATATAAGTTGACAAATTTCATGATTTATTCATTTCCAAATTTTCAAACGCGTTTTCTCAAAACCACGTTTTTCAAATCGGTACCCCAAATTTCTCGGAAACCAATGAACCGATTACCTTGAGGTTTGTTGTGGTTATTCTATACACCATTACCTAGTACTTGTCGTAGAATTTTTTTTCCGTTACTTAGTTTTTGTTTCATAGGCAAAATAATAACTAATTTTTTGCCCAAAAATCACTATTTATGTTCAAACGTCCGCCATTTTGTCATAAATCGATATTTTTAAAATCGGCAATGACAAGTACTAGATTATAGTATCTAATTTAATAATCTTTTTGGTTTTTTTTTCAGATGATTTTTGAAGAAACGCCAGTGGGTACCGTATACGCAGATTTTTTTACGACGCTCCAAGGATCATACAATATCCTTGTATATTTTTGATATTTTTAAATAACGAAAATTGGACATATTTTTGAATGTATATACTTTTAGATAATAGAAACCCTGATCCAAAATTTCAAATAGTTTTCCTTGAAAACATTCACAAAAATGACCTTTTTCCGGCTCCTAGGTGCATATCTCCCCTTAAGATGATATAGTCAGATAAGACGACACACCCTCAATATCTTTTAAAATATTCGTGCTATACGAGTAACAATGACGGTCTATGGTCGGCCAATAATTGTTGCTAGTAGCGAAATCCAGTATAGCCGTCAGTGAACACGAGCTTTTACGTAATACATTTTTTCATCAGTTTGGAATGCAACACAAAATGACCACGTTGTTATGAGGTGCTTAAAAAAACGGCCGGGAGAAATTTTTCCTAGTTGAACTAATTTATTCATAATCCGGGGTCATTGTACTTCACAAATAGTGAAAAAGGATATTCTAACTCCAAAGTTTTTGTCACAAGAAATAAACAAAATCTGCAGTCACTTATGGGTAAGTTGACATACCAGACGTTGGTGTAAGATAACACACTATGTCATCCTACCCTGCTGCGTATAAAACCGAATTAAAATCAGATTTATTTACTCATCGTTATAGGATGCCTGGCTATTATCAATGAATCTCGACTCGTAAGAGTTAGTCACAAGAACATATGACCAAGACCATTGAAGCTGTAAAGAAGAATGGAATGGGTTGGCTTTTAGCATCCAAACATTTTAACGTGCAGCAGGCAACACTTCATCGTCACTGTAATAAAATTCCAATAAATATTGGTTTCTATGAACTAACTTTTAACCCAGAAATTAATGTATCTGAGCATAATTCCGTCGACTTGGCTCAGAAGGCATACACACATCAACCTCGACTGAAGTATGTCGTCTTACACACCTTGACCGACCTGTGGTTTTTTATTTCTCTATTTTTTATCCAAGGAACTAATATCCTGAAACCGATTGTATTTCATTATAATAATAAAACTTTATAGATATATGCTTGGCTTTGCAATTATCAATCAAGTGTGTCTCATCGTTCACTATCGTTATAATCATTATCGTCAAGTTTATCCGTTTCTTCATAGTTTCCCAAGTGGTTTGTACTTCTCTGTAGACTTTGCTTTTTAATGCACCCCACAAAAAAACAGTCCAATGGTTTTAAATCGGGCGATCAAGGAGGCCATGCAACTGAACCGTTTCTACTAGTCCAACGTTCCGCAAAATTTTCATTTTATTTTTTTCGGGATATTCGTGCATTGTGCACTGGACAGCCATCATATTGTTACCACATTATTCGGCGGACTTCAAGCGTCACGGTGGAAAACCAAAAGGTACTTCAAGGCCGTCCCAAAGTCGTGATATTGTGGGTCATTGGTTTGTTTTTTTTGTGCTTTACATTTTTGGTCACTAAAAAATGGGGCTTCCCATTAAAATAGTGAAGGTGGGCTCGAAATTAGGTCGATACCGCCACTTGGAAAATCTGAGGCTACCAAAATGTGGACATTTAAAAACCATTCATGTTATGTCTTTGACTTTTTCGTCTAAACTCGATATTTATAGATGTTTTCAAGTGACTAACTTGTGGTAAATCACCCTGTATATACTTAAACGTCAAAATCGATAAAAATGTTCACGTGACGAGAATTTCATTGAGAATGGATATAAATCTTTTCCTCGGCGGTAGAATTCCCGCCATTTGGAAAACGTGATCAATTAATCCTGCATTTTTTCCCTGATTACGAAATTGTTAATGGGTCTGCTTGCGGACTAAAACAGAGGTCGGTTGTAAAGATTTTTCAGTGATGAGAGTATTGGAAAAACAAGATCGGGATTTTACACACAATTAATACATCGTCCTGTCAATTTTGAGATTGCTTAAATTTAATAATATTGACAAACAGTGAAGTTATTATTATTTAAACAAAGTGCTGCCGTTACTGCATGGCCAATCGGTGTGGGTGGTTCTGGCAACTAGGGTGATCTGAAATAAAAATTGTTCTCCTATAATTAGTATGTTTTAGTATAATAATAAATCTTTAGTATGACCGAACACTTCTTTGAGTTATATAAATTACAAAAATGGCAAGCTGTAGAAAAAACGTTCGTTTTGCGACACAAAAATCAGCTTTAATAACTTGTTATTAAATTTGATAATCAAATTTAAAAAATCATCCGGTCGTATGATAGAAAAAGTTATAAACTATGCTCCATCCAAGTTTTACGTGAATTGGACGAATTATTTCTGAGATACGACTTACAC
The DNA here is from genome assembly GCA_963210295.1 of Ophion ellenae. Lineage (NCBI taxonomy): Eukaryota > Metazoa > Arthropoda > Insecta > Hymenoptera > Ichneumonidae > Ophion > Ophion ellenae. The sequence continues at coordinate 19,376,499 of OY723391.1, read as the reverse complement.
GGTTTCATAAAACGTACAGAAAAACGGACAAGAAAAAAAGGGTGTCTGATTCTTCACAAAAATCGTCAGAACTCTGTCGATTTGTGGAATTTTCACCAAATCTGTTGTCAATCATAGTTAAGATCCTACGCTGTAGAACTGAGCAATAAAATCGTATTATTGAAATTTCAAGCTTATGGAAACTCCCTGATTATTTTCTAAAATGAACCTACGTCACGATACAAATAAAAGGTTGCTCCGTCTACTCTCTTCGGCACATTCATCAGGTTTGAAATTTCAACCCCTTCGGATTGAAAGTTCAATGCCAAAGGATGCGAAAAATCCCGGTTTTCCGAAGACTCGTCGTAAAATTCTTCCGAGTGGCGTGGCTCGCCACGAGTATTGCATTTCGCGCAACTCCGTGAGAGAACAAGAGAAAAGGAATCTCCATATGAAGACGCAGGATTATACAGTTTCGCGACGTGTTTAAGGGTGTCGAGTAATAAAAATCATAAAACTCGTCCGCTATCGAGCTCTCAGATGCAGATATTAATATTATACCCTATACTCAGCCGCACTACACAATTTATAACTATAAACGCGCGGTATACGGCGCAAAACGGAAAGCAGCCCCGGTGGATCGTTTACTCCGCGTATTTCCCTTTTCAGCCCCTCGCGTCTTGCTCCGCGGTGCAAAAAAACGACGCTATATTTAAACCCCTTTTTCATTCCCAGTTTACTCAGGCGTTAATGGCAGACCGCTTTCGTCAGAGACGGGGGGAGGGGGAGGGGGAGAGAGAGAGAGAGAGAGAGAGAGAGAGAGAGAGAGAGAGAGAGAGAGAGAGAGGGAGCGTGGCGCGGGGTGGATGAAAAGCGAGTCGTTAACGTCCCTCGATCGTATGCACGACCTCGACGCTCCAATTCGCTGTTAATTGGGCGACATTTCGCAGGGTTTTTTTTACCCATATACTCTCTTTATACTTTCACTCACACATCCAACCGAGGTGATACGGTATCTCTATAGATACGTGCCTGTGTGTGCATATATAGGGCTCACGCGGGATACAAGGGTATGTACCCGCGGCCTATCTCGCCGAGTGCACCAGCCTAAGGAGCATAAATTATCGCGATTATCGAGTAGCCCGAGAAGCCGATCCCGCGAGCTAATTACGACTTGCGTGAATTTCCACGTTTGCCTTTTTTGTACTCTCCTTGTACAAACATTTGCACATATCTCTACACGCACACACACACACAAATATATGCAAAAAAGAATAAAAACGACAATAAAGGAAAATAAATATCATATACGTTCGTGTATAATAAACCTCCCGAAAACATTATCGCTTGTTGTACCGTGTTCAAAATACCGATTTTACTGGGAATATTTTTTTATTTACATTCCAACAATGGTTTTATTCTGTTGTAAAAAATGTTAATGTAGAAAAATACTTGGGTGCGGTTTTACGGAACCATGATGCAAGTGAAACTCTTTTTGCCATAATCGAAAACGATTTTATCGTGGAATGACCGGTAGTATATCATTTTAGTTTCGTCTTCTGGAGTAATCGTTTTATCATTAATAGGCGATAAGAAAGGAAGTAAATACAGGTACAAATGTTTTTTTTTCACATCGTTGTCATTTAAAATTTCAAGTCATTCTGACAATACAAAAACACGGTAGCTAAAGTAAATAAGATATTGTTTATAATATAGGGTTAGTCTTCATGTTTAGTTGTGCAGTTTATAAATGAAATAATTAATTTATCAAAACTGAAATGAGTAAATAAGGATTTGAATTATGTTTTTTTAATATACCTTGTAAAGATCACATCAACGGTTGTGCCGTGTCTCGTGGTCAATATAGTTTCATCGCTCGCCATTTTAAGACCGAGTACTTCATTTAATCGTCAATCCGTGAATCTGGGTTTTTTTCGTCCTGCCCAAAATCATTTTCTTCGCAGGTTGCTTAATATTTGATGAAAAAAAATATATTAAAAATAAGAAGAAGAAAAAACCCTATTTTCCCTTGAGAAGTACGGCCTAAAGATTGACCATGCATTTTTCGAATTTTTTCATTGACAATTTTTGATTGGTAGTGCAAAAACGAAAACGACCCAGGTTCACGGAATTAAGGGTTAAATAATTAAATAGTTCACCAGAGTCTTCGTCAAGTCAAAACTAACTAGAATGTAAATTATTTTAGTTTTAGCCGACCCAAAACCGCACATTTAAACAATTGTTCTTATACTAATTAAAATGCTATTGAAATGCAATTACCAAAAGTATTTAGCAATTGTAATTGGTTTTATAAATGTGTCATTTATTATGATTGCAGTGCATTGGATAAACGTAATTCTACTAACAAACAGAATTACATTTTTTTGACAACCGTATTCATACGATACTACTGCCCATGTAGAGGTTGCCATGAGTTGCCCAATGTTACGATCAGGCCAATATTGGGACCATCGTATAAGCCAACAAAAGAGAAATAATATTGGCCCATTACTGTTCCGCCCTAAACTGAAAACTGGCACAATATCGGCCCATCCCTAAAGCCTGTCCTGGCCCATCTTTAAAAACTAATAAACATCCGTGATAGTTAAACTAAATTTGCCAATCCTAAAGCTGGCAATCCTAAAATACTGGCTATTACATTGGCTCATTATTGTCTCGTTCTAAATTGAAAACCGACACAATATCGGCCCATAGTTAAAACCTATCATGGCCCATCTTTTAAATTCTTTAAACAGTCATGATAGATAAACAATATTTGCCAATTTTTGAATTGGTGATGCTGAGGTATTGCAAATTACATTGGCCCATTATTGTTCCGTTATAAATTGAGAACTGGCACAATATCAGCCCATTACTAAAACCTATCCGGGCCCATCTGTTAAAACCAATTAACAGCCGTGATAGTTCATCGAAATTTGCCAATTTTAAAAATGGCAATGCTAAAATACTGAAAATTACATTTAATTAATCTAAGCTCTTTATTGGCTAAGTGGGTCAGACCATACCTGCTTTTATTTTATTTAAGCCTTCGGTTATTCATTATCTGTATATTGTGCCAGAATAGGCAAATAACTGGCACGTCATATATTAATCGTCTATATTTTGTAGTTCAGTTTGTGCAATCAAGTCTTGGCCTATTATTGGCATTTGTAAATAACCAACATAAGTAAGTAAAATATGCCAATTTTGAAACCTGTCATAGACGCAAATCACAATTTATTTCAAGGGTATTCCATGAAATATGTATTCATGAGGACCAATCTCGGGCCAATGTTGGCCCGATATACGTTATGTTGAATATTTATCATGCACTCAAACAAACCCAAACAAACTCACGGCCCAATATTCTAGATAGACTAACTTCTAGGTAGACCAACTGTGAAGGCCCATCATAAAGCCAGTGGTCAATTTTTACATAGGCCCTTTAAGAGGGCCCACATAGGGCCAAGCGCAATCACCAACATTGCCGCTATAATGAATTAAACCATTATTCATACTATAAATACCATAAACATACCCCAATATTCTAGAAAGGCTAACTGTGAAGGCCCGTCCCAGGCCCAACGGTCAATCTCTACATGGGTATTTTCATCAATTTCGAAGTGACTTTCGAAGTGATCTAAAGGTACACCGCCGTTAAAACATTCAGGGGAAGAAAGTTTTCGTGCAAACACACTTTTTCGACGAGTTGCAGGGTGTGTAAATTTTGTAAATTTTTATCGATATATGCCTACACAAATGGCCACATAATGAATTATTAACCCTTTCTTTTTTTTGTTTCCAATTTAGCCACCCTTATTAGAAAATGAGAGGTAAATAATCATCGTTGAAATCAAATAATCATTAATTAAAATGATAAAAATAGGCAAAGAAAAAACGAAAGTTTACACAAGTGTTAGAATGGCTGAATAGGTATCGCGCTCAGTTCCAGAATTAGAAGTCGTCGGTTCAAATCCCGATGGTACGTTTCACGCTTTAATCCAATTGCCATATAGACAGAAACATAAATGAAACACATGGAAACAAAAAATGCTACCAGTTTTTTTATTCAAAATGTTTGGTTTTTTATTTCAGGCATAGATACGGCAGCCAAATCAGGGCCTGAAATGGTATACTGATCAGGTCCGCCACCGGCATCCGCGTCACACCAGAAACTATTCGAAGGTCAAGAGAATCATTCATCCGACGTCTTCAAAAATATGTCAAGGTTAATGGCCATCACTTCGAACATTTATTACAATACATTTTCTGCACAAAATATTCAATTACATTATTCGGATAGTCTTATTGGCAATACCATCACGATTTCCCGTTTTTACGCGTGCATTTTGGTGAAAAATCGTTTCAAGGCCATGATATTATAGGTTGTTGGGTACGTCTGAATATCAGCTACAACGTCTTAATATTTTTAAAAACATGTTTCCATTTGAAAAACCATTGATGACCTTGAGACCGCAGAAATTGTGACCTTGACAAAAAAAAATTCTGATCACTGTATCGGGCGTTCGAAATCGATAAAATTACCTTCTGACATTTTTTCGTCACTCTCAAGGCAACGAAGATTTTTAGGGTCGTCACGTTAAGTGGTCCACCCTGTATAACTAGGGAAGCCGGACTACGACAATTATTCCTCGTCTGGCCACCTCACGAGTTTGTTTGAAGCAAGGCAACATTTCGACAAACGACAATCCAATCAACGACCAGTCACCGATAACCGTGATCATCGCACAGAACATTGTACAGTTTTGTAACTTTCCAGACCCAATACACATTCTACGGCTATCGAGGAGCTTGGAGAACATTTAACGGATCAGTGCTTAAGACCCATGAAGACACGTCGATGTTTAATATTTTTTTATAATATGAGTTTTGGACGGCAAGGTCGAGATTGGGCTTTTTTCATTGAAAAATATTGATAAACACTGAAGTTATGCAGGTGTACACTGTGTAGGTGTAATTATTCTATTAATTATTATTGCAATAATAAGTTAAAGGGCCAGTCCACTTTGAAAATTTCAAAAAATCGAAAGCAAGCAAGACTTGAAGAAATCGACGATGATAAGCAATCAGAAGGGATTTTGTACGGTGCAGGAATTGCCGATTGAGTTTAGGTAAGAGTTTTTCATAGTATAAACTTCAAACGCGTTTGTCTCGAAACAACGTTTTCAAAATCTAGCTCCATCGTATCTCCAAAACGAATAAACCGATTCTCTTGAAATTTGAACCACATATCGTAAACATGATTCGCAACAAGATGACCCTCGATGGTTTTAAAATTTGGATTTTTAAAGTAAAAAACGCGTTTTTTTACTTTTTTCGTTTTTCATCTGCCATTTTTTTATTTTTTGATAAAACTTTATATCCGAGGGTCATTTTGTAGTTGGTGTCATACTGAATCTAATGAACTTTGATTTTTTTGTGTCAGACAAGCCGTTGCCGAGTTGTGATAGAGCTATCTACCTATTTTTGAGGCGTTACGTTAAACTATAGTTTTTGTACTTAAAAATGAATAAAAATCAATTGAAAATTTTTTAAATGTATTTCAAGACTTTATTTATCAAGCCCAACAACTTTTATATTAATATCTTTTATAAAATCCTCAAAACAAAATCGCGATAATAGCCTTTTGTCGTGGCTCCAAAGTTGACTGGCCCCTTAGGGGCCATTCATAAAACACGTGACGCAGTGAGGGGGGGGGGGGGGGGTAAGCAAATCGTCGCACTTTGTCACAGGGGGGTGGGAGGGGGGTCGAGCAAAAGTCACGAGACGCTATAAGCATATTAAATCTGGAAAAGGGTGATACTGAGACGCTGAAAATTTTCTGTACTGCCCACGCAAAGTTCCGACTACGAGGAAGTCGCAACTTCTCTGATATCGATTGAGACTCACCTGAAGCATCCTCGGGAACACATTGCATTCTAGGTGCATCGTGATAAAAGATTATCAAATTATTTATTATTGATTCTACGTAACATAAAGAATATATTTCTTACTACGGGGTCGACCATTAATCACGTGAGGTTTTTTAGGCCACTTTTAGAGCCCCCCTCATCCATGGAGATATGTGGTGAGGTTCTTGGCTACACCCCCCCCCCCCCTCAACAACACGTGTATTTTTTTAATAAGAAATGTCAGACAGAAGTGTCAGAGAGTGCGGTATCGTATTATGAAAAACGAAATAATAGTACAGTCGTGCTGTCGCCGAAAAACCCCGTAATCGGAAAAAATCCGTCAAAGTCAAAGCGTCAAAGTCAGGGAAGCTCATTTTGGGGGTGAAAAAGTGGGCTGAAATTTTAAAAGATCAGTTTTAATTCAATAACTCTGGGAAAAATTCGTAAATTTTTTGTTTGAATGGAAATCTTGTAACCCTTGAAAAGACGCGTCGATCGAGTATTTGATCATCCCTCTCCGATAATATCTTCACCCCTAAAAAAATTGTTGAAATATTTTTTAAAATTCGTTTATTGTATAACTAAAAAACAATTGAATTATCGAGTATCGTTGAAATGTATGAAATTTAGAAAATAATCTTCTTTATATTTTCGTTTCCATGGACCACTCTTGAATTTTGCTTTTTCCAACGCCTTTCGGGAGTTGAAAATTCAAAATGAAATTCTGGGAAAACTATTGACCGTATGAATTCACCGCCATGAAACGATTTGTAGCCTGAACCTGCCGCTACATTTTTGTCCACAGCGCCAAACTCGTCTTTCTTTATTTTCGATTTCTAAAAGTGGGAGAACGTACCAAAAATCAGTATTTTGAGAATAACTGTTCGAAAAATTTGTTTCGAGCTCCATTCAAATGAAAAAGTTGTAGCTCTCAAAAATACGCGTCGATTTGGTATAAAATCATCTCTTAACTCCAAAAGTACCTCCCCCATAACGAATGCCGAAATACTCTGAAAGTTTTGTTTTCGTGATTACTCAAAAACGGTTAATTTTGCCCGTGCCGTTTGAATGTACGAAATGTAGGGATTGATATTGTCTACATTTTCGTTCATATAAATAACCCTCGAATTTTGCCATATTGTCATCCGTTACCGAAAATAAAAATATTTTTATCTTTTGCCGGAAAAGTTTTGACTGTATGAACATTTTTTTGTCTCACGGCGCCAAGCTCCTAGGGTTTTAGTTTGGCATCAATCCACCCCCATCCCCCTTCATCGCCTAAAAAAAACCCTACGCCCCAATTTTTAGGCAAACTTGGATTTAGCACCCCCGGAACCTACAAAATCACCTGTCAAAGAACTAGCCTTCTTTTGATTTTTTTTTATTTCAACAATCAGCACGACTGTACTGAGTATATGGTCAGTATATTATATAGCATTGTCCGCGCAATAACACAAAAAAATACACGTGATATGTCACAACACCCCCTACCCCTAGCGTGATCAATCGTGATGTGATCCAACCCCCCCCCCCCCCCCCCCCTATTTGAGCCATACATGATTGAGGGGTTAGGCCACTCTAGGGGCCGAAAAATAGGCTTTTTGGGGATTTTTTTCTTTAGAAAAACTACAAAATAAATCGAGATTACAAAGAAGGGTGTTTGTCATACATATCAGTGACTGTATACAATAATTTTCTTGAAGCGATTCATTTTAAAATGGCGGTTGTGTAACGTTTATCTCAAAACTGCATTTTTAAAGTTGGCCGGAAACATAACTCAGACAATATTCAACCGATTCACTTGAAATGTTGAATATATCTTGAAAAATACATTGTTCGGGAAGTACGTAGGATTTTTTGTATATTGCATAGTTCATTTGTTATTAACAATTATCTGACGAAATTTTTCACTTTCCAAAAATTTGCCTAAAGAATCGTCAGATAATTTTTAATAACAAATGAACTATGCAATTTAAAAAAAATCCTACGTACTTCCATAAACAATGTATTTTTCAAGATATATTCAACATTTTAAGTGAATCGGTTGAAAATTGTCTGAGTTATGTTTCCGGCCAACTTTAAAAATGCAGTTTTGAGATAAACGCTACACAGCCGCCATTTTGAAATTAATCCCTTCAAAAAAATTATTGTATACAGTCACTGATATGTATAATAAACACCTTTTTTTGAAATCTCGATTTAATTTGTAGTTTTTCTGAAAAAAAAATCCCCCAAAAGCCTATTTTTTCGGCCTCTAGTGTGGCCTCAGGCCTTAATGGACGACCCCAGGTATAAATTGTACGTTTCTATATATTACATGTATATTTACCTAAAGTAAACACTATAAATTGTTCATTCTGAAATAGCTTATTAAAATCGTTTTAGTATATTACTCGCTTCTTTTCGTTGAAAAAAACCGAGAGCAGAAGAGGTGGCGAACTCTATGTCACGTAATTTTCAGGGGCGGCAGGGGAGGGGGGCACCGGCACTCGTCACGAAATGTCACAGTGGGTGGGAGGGGAGTCGAATATTGATAAAATTTGCGTCACGTGTTTTATGAATGGCCCCTTAATTATAAATTATAATAATACATTAATTATTATAATAATAAATTAATTATTATAATAATATTTCTAAATATTATAAAAATGTGAAGCTAAAAGAGCATTTGATATCAAATTATTGTTCTCATAAAAAATTATTACTTTGACCTTCACACGATTTTGACAGTTACATTTTGAGGTCGTAAAAGGGATTCCTATTTTTTTCTTCCCCGCCCCAAAAACAAATCAACTCGTCACGTTTTTCACTATGATGCGTACGTTTTGAGATATTTTGAGATATCACACTTCGATTAGGCCACCCTGTATACACGCGTACACGAAAAAAAAAACGAAATGTAATTTTGACGAAAAAAAAACCAATGAATTGTCATTTTTCCAAGGATTCACGCCGACGTGTAGTTCATTTTGCCACAAAATAACGTATCTGACGTGAGAGAGAAGCAACAAAACGAACAGACCAGCCAAAGTCTCTTGAGCAATGTCACGAAGTTTCGAACTTCGTCCGCGACGTCAAATTGTCGTTAAAATTTCGGGAGAACGTGTGCCAGATTTTCGCGATATTTTGCAGAGATATCTTATGATATTTCATGCCTGGGTGGCCCTGAGCTTTTTATACCGCCTTAAGGGGGGGGGGGCGGCTAACGAATACAGTGACCCGAGTGATTAAGAAAACCAACAAAATATTTTTCCCAATTTCGGCTCAATATGATGTTTCCTAAAGGTGCATAAAAAAATTACGAAAAAGGTTTGCCATTTAGAACGCCAAACGAAGTATTATTATTATTATTGAGATGAAAACCATAATAATCGTAGCAAAGGCGATGACGCAAACTTCAGTTTTAACCGTAGCGATAATAATAACAATAATGAGGAAAAGAAAACGAAAAATAAACACCGTCGTGTCAGTTATTCAAGAAAAAATAATGATAATGATATATAAAATGGTGAAAATAATAATAGTTAAAACTGCTGTTCCAACATATCACGTCGGAGGACATTTTTCGCACAAATTACTCATAACGAACAGACCTAACTGAGCAACGTTAAAGAACCTCATTTACCTCATTTTACCTCATTTACCTTGCTGGCGAACAGAGAGCCAGGCAATATTAATTATTCCACGTCGCTAGAATTTTGGTACTGTTGCCCCAACGAACGATAGGCTAGCTGCGAAAAACACTTGCGTCAATTACGCCTCGCGCAGCCGACAGGTCTGAGGAAATCGCTAAATTCCCGCAATCGAAAACAAAAAGCTGTATAGTTTCGACTGTATAACTCCTAAATTCCCGGAATCGAAAACAAGAAGCTCTGTACACTGCGACCTCTATTATCGGGACCTCCACAGAAGCAACCCCCTCCCCCACTATGTACCGCAAATCGATCGGTGTAGCGCATGGTGGAAGAAGCGCCAGGCCCTAGCGCGAGGCTCGAAGCATGCTAGCCAATAAGAGAGCGTTAAGGGGCGAACCTCCTCCAGATAATAATTTTTTTTATTGCTTTTAAAATTCATTTAGTATCCGAGGAATATATTTCCAAAGTTTGAAGTCCAACAGAAAGTCCTAAAGGTCCCTAGGAAGTAACAGAAGTGATGCCCTCCGAAAGTACCGAGAGTCGGTAAACGAGCGCGCGCCCTTTGCGGCCTCTAAATTTTTATTTCTTAGCCAAATAAGTCTGCTAGTTTACTTGTTGAATAATAAGGGGCACTTCCGACGATTGTAAAGAAAAATTCGGCCTGTGTAACCGTCGTTTTTCGTTTTTACACAAACAGTTCACACAAAAAGAGGAAAATGCAGCCCTGATTGGTGATTTCTTTGAAGAAGGCCTGCTTTATGGCCCTGGCATCGCAGATTAAGCTTGGGTAATTATAAATCATTCTAAATTCTACTTTTCAAGAACGAAAATTTCTATCGAGTTTATCTCGAAACGTATTTTTTTCCGTGCCGCGGAATGTAACTCAAAGAGTAATGAACCAATCAACTTGAAATTTTGTACAGATATTCTGTAAATTATCGGCCTTTGCACAAACCTAACATTTCGTATAAATTGTTTAAATAAATTTTGTTTTTAACGATTTGTTTATGAAAAAAGGATTTTTTTCTCCTTTTTGTCCTCAAATTTCCAAATTTTTTTGTGCTAAATTCAGGTTCATGCAAAGCGGACTGACTTGATTGAATGAAAAAAAAATTGTTTCGTTGGTTTTAGTTGACTACAAGGACCTGGGTTTTCCACGGCGTAAACTCTACACGGAAAAAAAAGGAGCCTCGAAGTTTAGAATTAATCCTATGCTTCTAAACAAAATATCATTAAATATCAAAAAGTATTGAATGGAAGATAAAAAATGTAATTATGGTATAGTAATAATGAAGAAATTTAAATTTTAAACTACGATATGGCACGTAAACTGATACAAATAATACATTTTATTCGGCATATTGTGATTTTTTGTAGTATTCAAAAAATATTTTGCCCACGTGATTGGAACAATTAGTTTCCGGTATTCTACAAAAAGTATGGTATAAAGAGTCACATTTTACTAATAACTTCGTAATATTTTTCGCTATACAACGAAGATTTATGCTATGCGTATAGTGAAATCTATACATACACGAAGATTCATGCTAAACGCAAGAATAGTTTCAAATGTAATATGCACGCATCGGTTTTTATTATACGGTGTGAGAATCATTTTTACACTTCCATAACAAGAAGTCTTAGAGTTCCGAACTGGCCATAAACCGCTATACTTTTCTAGCACTGAATATTAGAATTCTGGCAACCGGTGTTAGAATTTGAGCTCGTATTTTTCTCCGTGTAGGAGCCAAGTTCGAGCACCTCTAGCGCCACTTTGGGTTTTTTCACTGATTAACTTTTTTTTCTATTCATTTGAGCGTCAATATTATTATGAAATTTGGTTAATTGCAATGCTCTGAATTTTTTGTAAAAAAATAGTGAAAAACCCGTTGTTTGGAGGAGATTTCCCCCTTAAGTGGTAGATACTGCTATAAACTACGACAGCTGCGTAAAGTCGGCTTAAGTGGATGGTGCGCAACCTCTATTTTTGCAAGTATTGCGGAGGCGATCCCGCCGCTGTGCCGATAGGAGAGGTTACAGTGCACCTCATTAAACAGGGCCTTCATTGGCTCGACGACTCCTAAACCCGACCAGAAACCGAACATCTGCGACAAACAAAAGACGCAGGGGGTAGGAGTAGGAGGTTGCTACCTCACCGTCTATATACGCGTTCGAAGAGGAAAAAAGTTTAGCATAAATTAACAAGATAGGAGTGCCACCTCATCACCGAAGTGTCTGGTATAAAAACCCCATCGTTTTCTACGCGGGTACGCAGTCACGTTGGAAAATCTACAACGGGATATTCACCGCCAAACCTCTCTTCGCTATCCGACTCTACTCTAGACGAAAGCAATACACGGTACAGTTGACTTAAAATTAATAATTTTGTTGACCAAAAATAAAAAAAGGTATTCGAGAAGAGTTAGCCTCCTCTGCGAGAAATAAAATGCCGAAAAATAACGCTCTCAATCCTCCGTGAGCCAAACACTCATTGATTAACGAGACGAACACCGAACAACGTTCCCTTTATTCGTTGTTAAACTCTCTATAACCAAACAATTTCTAACCTTTCGGTCACTTCACCGGATCCCCAAAAGAACAACATATCCAGAGGTCTCACGGTGTACAATCCCACCCCTCTATTGTCCTGGAGGTGTGGGATTCTGGGGAACACTCTGTTCTCCAGCATAACAGATAGAATAAAGCGTTTACAGCTCGACCCACACATAGCAGTTCTTCGCGCCTTCGGGCGCGACAAACGAGTGAAATGGAAATTACAACAATAATCATAATAATTATCATTGCAACAATAATAAGAAAAAATCTAACTTGGAAACACCAATTTCAGAACAATCATCACGGAAATTTAAATAATTATAATGATGATTATATTTACTGCGATAACAAGAATCATGATAGTAAAAAAGACCCGGAAAAAAAAGTTCTGGAATATCTGAATATATTTGAATCATATCTGTAGAATCAGATATGATCAGACAAGAAAAATGGCCATATCTGTTCATGTAGTGTCATGACAGATCATGTATGCTTATATCTGAGCATGTATGATCATATCAGAGCCATTTTGATAATTTTGAGAGCAAACCCGTCCATATCGCAGCAGATCTGACCAGATCCAATCCCCAGGCAAGATCTGATCTTGTAGGACTAGAACTGATTTTATTGGGCCAGATCTGATAATGTCAGGAAAATCTAATGTTATTGGACCAGATCGGTCTGTCCGTATAAGAATAAAATACCGTGGATCCCAGTAGACCTGGACATCTATGAACAATAGACCTGCCCATATAATAGAATCATAGTTTATCTGAACTATCAGGCCAGGTATGACTCCGACTATATCAGAGCAAATCTTACCCTGTTGAGACAGATCAAATCTTGTTAGTGCAGTCATGAAGATATTAAAATGTTTACATGTATAGAACGGGGTTATTAACACGTCATCACTTGACGTGTTAATAATTAATAATATTATAGTAACTCACATTATCGCATATAATACAGTCAGGTGAGGTACAATATCTGATCGGATATCGTCTCATATCCTCATATATCGTTTCATATATTCAGATGTTTTCATGTGTGAACAACTGAACTGCATATACGATAAGGTGTGAGTACATAAGACTTCGTATATTTTCCAGGTTTGGTATCGTATCTGATGGGATAAAATTTTATATGAACGTGCTTGCTCATATATCACATCATATATGTTCAGATATGGTTTCACGCTGCCAACTCGCCTGACCAGATAAAAACATATATGAGATCTATATAGCAGAGTCTGGTACCGTATTTGATCAGAAATGATCTTCTAAATGCATATGTGATGTGGAATATGATCAGACCTAATCATATATGATACTGTAAAATGTCAGATATAAATATATCTGATACATATATGACAATATCTGAAACATATATGAACATATTCACTCAGACATGAACTTTTTTTCCCGGGTAAAATAAAAAAACACCGTAATTTTAACAATGTCAAAGAAAATGTCAACAATAATAATGGTAATTGTAGTTGCAGAAATAGTAAAATCTATTATTATTTGAATAATATTATCATGACTACAATAATAACAAAAATAAGTATCATCGTAACAGTGACGAGCGGAAATACGATCATCATAATGATCAGGGAGTGCCTATCGCAGAGCGATTTTCAATTTTTCTCGCGTCTGATTGATTGGATGGCAGCCGACATGGTTTTGAAGCTCCCAAGTGTGGCTCCAGCATTATTGTTCCGGTTTAGATTAAGATCGAGCCTAACCCCATTCTGAGTCCCAATGGATACCCTTGCGGGCTTTTACATACGCGTTACCCTTCCCAATTAAACCCATTCCTATCACTTCTTACCCGCACATCGCTGAGCTAACCTAACTTCCGTTGCGTCCACAGCCGTCTTAAGCTACACTATACCGCATTTGCCGAGGGTACGGAGAAATTGTGAAAAACCCGTACCGGTATAAACGACGCATATTCTTCTGGTTTTCTGGTGCACAGACTTTGAGTCGAGTTTCTGCACCAAGGTATCAAAAGTATTAACCTTCCGCTCACCGGTTGATGCGGCAGTCCGCGTACGGCTAAACGGTCACCTCTCCGAGTATCGGCCATGCACGCTGATTAACTCGAAGTACGGCCGCAGCGGAACTCCAACCAACCATCTTCCAGTGTCGGTTATTTATTCATTCATTCATTTGTTTATTTATTTGTTTTCATATATAATGCAGAAAAATCGGTTTTTATCTGTGGTGCACTGGTGAAAAATGCTCACGATAGCCCAATTTTAAAGTGATGCGAAACACTTTCAGAAAATACGTCAGGATTTGGCTTAAAGCATTGTAGGTGAAAAGAAAAAAGCTTGAATTTTTTCAAACCTGTCGGTTTTTCGTTACAAGTGTCATGAAAGTTAAAAATGACTGGGGTCATATTTCCATATACTCAAAATGATGATACAGAGTTTGATCAACAACGTCGTCTTGTGTTTTCTTGCCAAGACTCAAAACAGTCGACGGAGAAGTCACGTTAATTATAAGATCGCTTCATTTTCGTGGGGTTTTTCGAAACCCCTTGAAAAATTATTATTTGCAGTCAGATAATTTTCCATGCCGGCTAATTTTGCAAAGACGGCTGATCAATATTGGAGAATGGAAAAGAAAGAATTTAACTTGTCCAGGTATATTGCGCCACCATAGGGTATATTGCGCCATCATAGGGATTGTAATTGGGCCATCATATAAATTTCGATTGTTGCCGTTTTGATTGTGTCATTTTAATCGTGCTATGATAAAAAGAACTTGGTCAAGCGGGAATCGGGCCTCGCACTATCAGGGTTCCGTACATATGACAAATTAACTTTTAAATTGTTTTTTAAATACGGTATATAGTACATAATATACAGAAATTCCAAATTCCTAACTAGTTTAGTTTTTGAGATAGACCCCGTAACAAAAATTGTCTCAAACCGACAACTTTGACAGCCCGCCATTTCTTTATTTTTGAAAATAAAAAAGAAAGAAAAATAATTGTACTCTGCTCAATGAGCTTTGAAAAATGACACCACACATGCCAGGGTAAGAAAAAAAAATTTGCTCCTTTTTCATGTATAGGACTCCCATGACAAATGATTTTATTGCATTTCTAATTCAATATTCGGTTTTGGGGCAGCATTTTACACAAAATATCCAAATTTCAGGTCTGTAGCGTATTCCGTTTACGAGCTAGAGATCCGTGACATACGGACGGACAGGCGGCAGAGTTTCATTAATTGGGTTCCGTTTTTCCCTTTGGGTCCGGAACCATAAAAATGTATACAACCTTACATTAACGCATTGAAAATCATGTAACATAAAAAACATACGAATATAAATTTTGAATCAACAGTGTTGAAAATATACGAGATCCACGTCTTTTCTCAGGCGCTTCTGGAAAAGAATAAACAAATTCGAAATCATTGAAATCGTTCGAGTTAAGGCTTGGAGGTGACAAAAACTTGACAAAATAAATTCGAATCTTTTTTGACACAATGACTTTTAATGGCTTTCAAATACTCATTCATTAATGAGTTTTCAAAATTTCATCTTTTTAATAAATAATTACAGGATTTTATGGAATTTTCAATATGTTTATAAATACGGAAAACGCCGGAACTTTAGCATAATTTGAATTTATCCTTTGCACAAATAGAATATCATTAAGGGATGATTGAAAAAAAAATGCACGAATTAGAAACTCGCACGTCACTTCTCGTAGATTTATTTTGCTCACGAGCAAGCAATGTCAAAGTTTCATGATAGGGCGTTTTTGTCGTTCTTTTTTTTCATAACGAAGCCGTACAATGAATTAAGCAATTGTTTACAGAAAAAATCCTCAACCATGAAGGGGTTCGCAGTCTCACTGATTATCGCAGTCTTCGCTATAGGAAGTGGCTCATCATTCGATCGAGTGATAAACGAGGTACACACAGAAAATGTTACACGTTTTTATATGCCTCTTGGGGTGCCAAAAAATTATGCTTTTTGTATTCACTCTAAGACACAACAAAGATAAGTAACCAAAAGGAAACGAAGGATGAGAAAGCCATTCATCAATTACATTTTATTTTAAAGTCCTTTTACAAAAATGAAAGAACGATTTTTTAAATGTGTCGTTGTAATTTATAATAAAAAATGAAATTATTATCATAACATAGGCAATCAAACTCTAAGCTCAATTTCGATTAAGTGAATTGTAACAATGTTTCTATCGTCAAATATAATCAATCCTACAATATAAATATTGAAGCTGAATTATAAAATGATTTTTAAGATGAACCAAAACAATCACTCATAATTTATCAAAAACATTATTTTAAAGAGATAAATAAAATTATGCGAATTTGCTTTACCTGACGAAAAACTAATACTTCGATTAGCGATAACAATTTCTATTCCAATTGAATATTATTGATAATTCTTCCCTATTAACGAAATGATCTAATTAAATGTTATAAACCAAAAAAAAAACATTTCAATTTTAATCTTCATAAACAGAAAGCGTTTTTTTTCGATGATTATTTGTACACTGTAGATAAAGGAAAATGAAATTCAAAGAAACGCGACACCTGTATACGAATGATCAAATTAGGTTAAATCGTTTGACATTTTATATTACTGCAATAAATCATTCCTTCGACTTTCACACTCACTAAAAATATTTCCATCGTGACAAGTGTGCATCGAGCATAACCGCTTCTTCAAGCCCAATAAATATTTTTGTCCAAGTAAATGAGGATGCATTTTTTTTAATACGACAACTGTGCTGTTTTTATATTTTATTTAAGCGAACCCTATTTCTCAGTGGCTTTACTAACCGCAGTTGGAAAATGTATTTAACAGGCGCCAAGGTACTTGTTGGAGTTAAAAAATAATGAGGGTTCCAACGTTGGAAAGCTGGAATACCACGTCGCCGACGGAAATCAGGCAGCCTTCATTTACGGCACACTGCCTGGTCTCGAACCTGGAACTTACTATGCCGTTTCATACGAAGATCCGAACTTCAACGGAACTTGCGCTTCATCGGATCCCTTCGAGACGGTAACAATCGTGAACAAATGTATTAGCTGTGAAACAATAGTATACAAAGAAAAATTTAAAATAAGCGAGATCAAAACGAAGGGTAAAAATGATAATCTCGGAAAAAATAAATTCTTGGGAAACCAATTGTTTTGCTCAACTCCGAACAGTTACAGCAATATATATGTAGGGTCGGGCATTCAAAGTTCTACAGGGCAATGTCTCTCGAACTATTGGTGATATCTAAAAAAGTTTGAGATGAATGTTGCATAGATCGAGAAGGACGACTTACGGGTCTAGCATAATTTTTTTAGTTTTTGGTGGAGACACCAACGATACCTCAATGTCAACTCCACTTTTGTTAATCGACCCACAAATTTTATTTCCTCGTGACATCATTGATGACGTTGAGACGAGTTCAGTGACCTACAATGCAAGGTCATTATAGTCACGCAACGTATCAAGTCCCAAGTAGTCGAAAAATCGAATCAAAATGGACTCATCACTTTTATGGGACCATCACAGTGAAGCTGGTGAAAAAATAGCTGATTTGCGCGATTTTTCTTTCCAATGGTTAAAATACGCCAATCAGTGTGATTTTGTTGTGTCAAATCAAAGCACTCATGAAGAACAGAAAAAAAATGTTTAACGTTTATTTTTTTTTTTTTTTTTACATTTCTTATAACGGTGAAAAATGTCTTCGAAAAAAGGGGAATCAAGTAGTCGAAAAATCGAATCAAAACGGACTCATCACTTTTATGGGACCATCACAGTGAAGCGGGTGAAAAAATAGCTGATTTGCGCGATTTTTCTTTCCAATGGTTAAAATACGCCAATCGGTGTGATTTTGTTGTGTCAAATCAAAGCACTCATGAAGAACAGAAAAAAGATGTTTAACGTTTATTTTTTTTTTACATTTCTCAAACGGTGAAAAATGTCTTCGAAAAAAGGGGTATCAAGTAGTCGAAAAATCGAATCGAAACGGACTCATCACTTTTATGGGACCATCACAGTGAAGCGGGTAAAAAAAATAGCGGATTTGCGCGATTTTTCTTTCCAATGGTTAAAATATGCTAATCGGTCTGATTTTGTTACGTAAAATCAAAGCACTCATGCAGAACAGAAAATATATTTGAAAACGTTTATTTTTATTTTATTTTTTCCATTTCTTTTAACGGTTGAAAAGGTCTTCGAAAGAAGAAGTCCTCACGGTGTATACGGTTGTCGCCGGAAATATTATCTGGAACAAAATTTGTAAAAAGATTATTAATCAGTATAAAAGCCGCTGTCGCGCTATGAATTTTTTAAATAAAAATTCACAAAATGTCGGCGGTTTGGAAAAAAGCTCGAATTTAGCCTATTATTTCGATAATTTTTCCTTAACAAAAATACGAAGATTTCAAACAAAAGTTTCCATAGCAAGGTAAAGGATGGCGTGAAGAATGTTTCGTCAACATGTCGAACGGATAGCTTGAAATCTCTTCCTTCGCGAGTGTTCACCGTTTTGAAAACTGTTTCCCTCACTTTCTCTCAAATCACTTTCTTTAAGGAAGGCTGTAGCGACCGTTTTTTTTTAATTTGCCCGAAAAAATTGAACAACCTGTTTACAAACGTCTACACTATCGGGTAATGCAAAAAAATCGATTTTTTGAAAATTTCATACTGTCACGATCGCTTAAACGATTTGCAAACGTTGGTTTAGATAATTCAATAGAAGATGCTCGAAATGATGACTCTCGACTTGTGAGCGGTTGGTCATTCTCTAACTTCAGCCGACGTAAGGAGCGGTAGCACCTACCACGCCTGACGATATGAAAGAAAGAATACGCCAAGAAGTGCGCAAATTACACCACAAATATTGGTTGAAGTTAGAGGGACTTTTCATCAGAGATTAAACAAGTCCTCGCAATTGGAGGGTCATTATTCTGAGCATCTTCTGTAGGTTGACCGGAACTGACGTTTGTAAATTGTTGAAAAGTGATTATTCCGATTTTATTCTATTTTTTAACCATTTTCATACTTTGCGTGTTTACTGTTACTAAACTACTTGCCACTAAACGCGTCTTACCGTCAGTCATGATCTCATGAAAGAAAAAACATGGTTTGAATTTAACAGTCAAGTTGACTTTGACGTAGCTTTGGCACCTTCACCAAAAAAAAATACTATGTTCCCGTACGATGTTCATCTCGAACAACTTTCATCTGAAACCTTTTTAGATATCGCCAATATTTTGAGTGCTATTGTTTCGTAACACTTCAAATGCCCCGCCCTGAATATAGTGAGAGGGAGGAGGGGTCGGAATTTGGCATCTGATCGCGATTTTCTCTTTTTTAGATCATTCAATCTTCATGGAATCAAGAGGTACGTGATGCTTTCATCCCGGTCAACATCACGGCTCCGTTATATTCAGTAAGGTCGTACGTCCAGGGACTGTATTTGGGATGTGACACTGAAAACCAACCTAATGGCCTGTTGACCTACGTTTATTTGGTGCCAAATAATGTCGCACCACGCGACCACGTGTCTCTACAAAACCCAGCTCGTCCGTCTCCTGCCGCGTGCGGTTACATGTAAGTTTTAATTCTACTTTTGTTCCTCGATCTACGATGAATTTTCCAAAGCTTCACAAAATAAGATACTTAAATTTTGTCTTACATGAACTCCGAAAACGACCCAATGACATTAGTATAAAGATGTTGACACTCGGTTCAAGTTAAAAAAGAATGTTTATTTTTCATTTCTTTTTTTTAAATCCAAGTCACACTGTAACTTCAGCCGATTTCAAGATGCCGATATTTTTTTCGTTTCATGCAAGTATCGTGGAGGGGTGGTCAAGGATGAGAAAGTACTTGGAAAAATTATTTGAAAACTTGTGAACTGTTTGCGCATTAAACAAAGTGGAAATCTTTTTTCAAGCTTTTCCCCCGTAGGCCAGTAGACTTCTTGCTTATTCGATTTTTTGATTTTGTCAATTCAATGTATACATTTTTTTTATCTTCAGTTTGCATTAATGAATTTTGATCAATTCAGATAATGAATTTTTCATCGATATTAATGCTCCGTGTATTTCTTATTTCAAACCTGTATCTTAACGGTTCGACCGTGCTTGATTTCGATAAACCTCAAAATTCATTTTTTTTTGCAGCAAACTTCGTACCCCATGCCAGGAATAAATAAACGGCAGTAATGAAAACAGCGAGCTGATCCGATTTTTTGACCAGCTCAGCCGACAGGAATCTCCGGTTAGTGGAACTCGCCCGAAATAAAAGAAAAAGAACATATTCCCTTAACTTAATGTGTATAATCTGTACAAGATCGAAGAATTTTGCGTTACATCGAGCTGCGGCTGGAAAAATTCCGATCTTATGTAATCATTGATTTCAAAAATATATTTTCCCGTATTTCGCAAACATCAAAAATAAAAAATTAGGCGTAGTTCGATATCTAATCCCCATTCACCCCTGTTGAAATTACAATGGAATAAAAGCAAAAACTTGCATGATAAACACACAAAATTTCATGTCTTTGTTCTATCGAACAATGCGAAACCTGTCCTCCGCAAGTTGTTGCATGACTTGCATAAAAAGTGGCAGCAGGCAGCAAGAACTGGATGCAAATTTCTGCAAAAATATTGTGAATGCGTGTTTGTTTCTTTTGAAGAAACTTAACAATCTTCAGAAAAATCCCATAATTTGGGCCGGCCTTCTTCAGAATTTGCAAAGTCTAGTGACCGGACAAAACGAAGGAGGACTGAAGAATTACGCGCAAGGCATCGTATGGAAGAATTGACGTATGCGACTCAAATGAGCCTTCGTTCATCTGGGAAATCAGATGCTGCGAAAATTGCCCGTGATGTGGGATTGGGGAACCCATCTAAAGCTAAGAAGAGTAAGGAGTCCATGGATGCGATTCAAGAAACGACTTTATCTGCCGATGCTGCTCTGTCGCTCATGGTGGAACTAAAATGATCGAAATCGCAATATCAGGGGCTTCGCAATAGAAGCAAAGAGATCAGCTGTGATTTATTTCCACCGTATAAATTGCCATATCAAGCCAAGCTCAAATGTTATCCGCCTAAGTCAGATATTTCTGTCAATGAATGCAGTGCTGAGGTAAAATTACAGGCCTTGCTGAATCGCACAGCTGATAGAATATTAACAACACAAATGAATGTTGTCAAAAGTTTGTCTCCTGAAACTGTTAGCAACTTGAATTTAATTTATAAGTGGGGCTGCGATGGCACTTCTAGCCGAAGTACGTACAAGCAAAAGTTCACCAATGATGATGGAAGCAAGTCCGATGCTAATATTTTTTTACCTCAATCGTTCCACTGCAGCTTGTATCAAACGACCAAGGAACAAACGCTAGACTTGTTGTATGGAAAAATCCGAGGCCGTCATCTTCTCGCTTTTGTATACCAATTAGGATCCAATTTTTTCACGAGAGTCCTGAAGCCGCTCGTGAGGAAATGGATTATATTGAACAGCAAGAGAACAATCTTGTCCCTTTCGAAAAAATCATAGATGGGAAAGAAATAAGAGTTTCATTCCGACTTGCTTTCGCCATGGTAGACGGTAAAGTTTTTAATACTGTCACGGATAATACGTGCCCGCTATCGCGCGTAATACGTTCCCGAGCCAAAACAATGGAAGACATTATTCCACGCTTATTATTAATATCCGATCCATTTATTTCAAGTTTGCGCGACTTGCCTCGAAAAAATGTTAAGTCGTTGCTCCCAGAAGCAGTTCTATGTTAGTTGCGCCTCGTATAACAGCCAGTTCAGGAAGCTCCAGCGATTTGAAAGTTTAATCAACTGATTGTGAATCAAATTATTCTTCGGAGGCCGATGCGTGAAATTTAAATCAACTGATTGTATGTTTTCTCGTATTATACAACATATGTATGTATTGTGTACTTTCTCTATAAAAGTGGTTCATGTGAAATCCGCCATTTCGTTTTTATTTCAAATTGTGACTTCGGATTCATAATCAGCGACCTCGAAAACCCCCGAGTACTGCCTTACGAGAAAACTTATAATGTTTGCGAGTTTTGGCCAGCTTTTTGGGATTTGGCCCCACTCTGCGATGCATGGACTGGTGTGGGCGCAGGGCACCTCGGGTGGGCATGTGGAATCGTACGATGCGTGGAATACTGGTATGGGCACAAGGCATCTCGGGTGTGCGTGTGGAATGGTAGGGTGCGTGGAATACCCGACTAGAAATGTTGCCACGGGGCAGATTAGAGCTGCATCCGGCATACCGGATTTTGTACCACGACATGGTACAGGCCGCCGGATCAGAGCCTGACCGGGCGTGAAACGCTTTTTTTTAATTCGGCCATAAAGCGGATGCTGGTAACGTAACTGATTCGTATATCTTTCCAGGCTCTGATCCGGTTGCCGTTGCTATGCCTAAAATGAAAAAAAAAATCGAAAAATTATGAATAAAAAATTGTGGTAGTATTTTTTGTTCCCATATGCGTTATTCATAACCCTGCCTATATGATAATTGCAATAAAACGGATTCTGCCTCGTTGAAATTTTTTACCTCTCCTCGGAATTGAACCTACGTCTTCTAATTCTAGAGCTGAGCGCGCTTCCTATTTAGCCATCCCAATACTTATGTAAACCGCCTGTTCTTCTTTGCATATTTTTATTATTCTAATTCTATTTTAAAGAATGTCAATAATTTTGTTCATGGGGTTGAAAATTGCATTGCTGCAATGCCACAATAACTCTTTTTTTACCGGATTTTTGCTGCCTATTTAGGCTGTGAAAATAGCTCACACGTTTTTACATATCCTCATTAGTGTTACGCCCGGAATTTACAAAAAGGCTTCTGATGATGATTCTGTAGAATTTTTTTTCAGTTGTGCTGATAAAATTTAATTTTATTGATTTGGTTGATTACCTTTTGACGATGATAAAAATAAACGAATGAAAAGGGAAGATAAAAGGTGTTGCATTCTCACGATGCAAACTTCAAATTTATTTGTATTCGTTCTTTGTATCTTGATTTGATGATGACGGCGTCCGCATGGATACCATATTACTCTTATTAAGGCTTGCCGAAATTATGCACGCAGCAACTCAGTTGTTTACTTTGATGCCCCCGAATAAGGATATCCGGTAAACATCGGGCGCCGATCAGGCACGAACTTCGGCGCCTTAACAAGGTCCTCGCAAGATTACCTGACTCAGGACTGATCAGTTCGTCTTTATTACACCCGTTCTCCGGGTTCACTGATCCAGTATATATCCAGCACAGATCAGGCGGGCGCTTCTACGGTATTCCGGACCGTATCGTCAAACCTGCCAGATCATTGATCCGGCAGTCGGAACATCATTTCCAGTCGGGTACTAGTTTCGGCGCGGGGCCCCTCGAGTATGCGTGAGGAAACGTGGGGTGCATGAAATAATGGTTTTTAGATAGTTGTTTAAATTTGGTAATTTAAATTTTATCATGCCTCAGCATGGTCGATTACTATCGAAGACAATTTGTACGAATTGTACGTTCTATCCATGGTGAAAAACGTCAGCGAAGGACCGGGCAAGATTACCGCAGGCGAAAGAAATAAAAAGTAAACGCTTTGTCGCGCAGCGAAAATTCTAGTAAGCCTTGGTGACCGGCTCCATACAGATGGTGGGGGAGAGCTATCGCGTTGGCTGGACGAAGATCCGCAGAAAGGGCTATCACATATATATAGGTATAGCCAGAACTGAGCCTCTTCGGTATAAATATAGTAGGAGCGTAGTAAAAAAACTTTCAAAATTCGATATCTCGATAACTACTGCTATCCACCGAAAATTCGTTTAGGCAGTCTCTTAGAACAAAAATGAAGGTCTGTGCAACATTTCAGGTCGATCGGGGGGGGGGCTTTTCGGAACCTTACCCAGAAAAAATTCATTAATAATTGTTTAAACAATTATTTTTGAATTACTCTTAACGCTGCGGTTTGCAGAGCGTTATCGCCAGCTATATTGGCTGAGAGAAGTTAGACCCCTCGCATCTACCGAACACAAACGTGGCGGAGAAAAATGTATAGTTATTAAAAGAATGAAGTATTTCAACATTTCAATCAATACGTCTTAGACTCATTTAACCGCCGTTTTTCGCAACGCGTCACCGGCATTGTCTGTGCTGCGGGATTTGATTTTACTCGCATCGTGAGACAATGAACATTGTAAAAATAATGTCATTTGTTGAAGTAATACATTTTTTTACAATTGTGTTGCTGCACAAAAATGAGAGCCACCAACAAGAGCTTTTGTTGCAAAATTGAGATTGTCTATAGTCTTGGATTTCATGCGAAATCGGCGTTGACAAAGAAAACCAAATTCTTCGTCGACGCTGACCGTGGGTCAGCGTCGCGTACATGTGTATGCCCATACGAAGTGTGTACTCGCTACGATGGGACAGCATGCGGGAAGAAAACATGTTCAACCTTGTGCTTCCGACGTTGCGAATGGACACTGCAATGAGACACACGCACACACACGTTGCGTGGAGGCATAACAATGTATACCTCGACGCAAGACGGCGCGAGACCCCGTCGCAGCGTACGTTCGCAACGAACACCCGTTCGTGACGACCACAAGCTGTAACATCTAACGGTAAGGGATCGTCCATTAATCACGTGAGGTTTTTTGGCCATTTTTTGAGCCCCCACCCCTCCCCCCCTCCCCCATGGTGATATGTGGTGAGGTTTCTGTTATCCAAATCCTCCCCCCCCCCCCCCCCCCCCACTATTGGAGCCTCACGTAAATTATGGACGACCCCACCTCACCATGGCGGCGGGGGGAGGGGGCTCACAAAGTGGCCAAAAAACCTCACGTGATTAATGGACAATCCCTAAGTAGCAGTAGCTCGAACAAGTTCTGCCCTACCGGCATAAGGCGGGGCTGTGTCGAAGTTTTGCTTCGGGTACTATTCCCTCTCAAGGGCTAAATTACGGTGCCGTCGTCTTTTTGGCGGACAAAGAAATATCTTGGTATTACTTCCGGCACTTATCGCGCTATATTCGATACTTCGTCCGAGTATAGTCGAATAATTATCCGTAGTGAATATAACGTAGCTCCGATACGGTGACGTCATTTGAGTGGACCGATGTACACACTTATAACGTCATATATTAATATTACCCTATGCAAATTACACTAGCGCAGCCATACTCAAAGTGTGCTCCGCAGAGCCCTGGGGATCCGCAAAGCCTCTGCTAGGGCTCCACTGAAAAAAACACTTCATATTTCCCAATAAATGGAAATAATTTAATCAATTTACAGTGGAATTCATACATTGTTATGTGAAGTACCCATGTTTGTACGATTTTCGGCAAGAGTACGATTTACGGGGCGCCAAGATTCGACGGTGAATTTAGGTTTATCGTGTCGAAATAAACAAAATATGAAGAGCAGTAAAAGTTGATATTTCGCATATTTTGTGTTCAAATTATAATTATTCGATAGTTATCGAAAATCGCGATTTTTTCGAATTTGAACATTTCAAGCAACATCAGGCAAGGTAACTTGGAAATTTATAGTTTCAACAGTGTCTCAGAAGCCAAAAATGTTTTTTAAATACCACTACCATGTTTTCCTCGCTTATAAGTGCGACTAGACAGAAAGTGAAGTAGTACTTTCAATCGCTCGGAGTGCGAAGAGGGATTAAAAGTGTACGGCTCATCCCTCTTCGGACTTGTAAGGCTGTAAGTTAATGTAAAATATATCGTTTAGTAATGTGGTGTAGTAAGTATATGGAACAATTCTTATTATTATAAATAAACAGAGGATATGAAAGAATTAAGCATTATAATCTTGGAATTTATGTTGAAAATCATATAAATACTACGTTTAGTGGTATACATATGATACCACTAAACAAAGATATACTTTTTGGAAGGTCGCCCGGTCAATTTCCATTTTTTGCGATCAAATAAAGATATTCCACTCAACATATCGTTGAATTTTGGCGTATTTCCAATTACCGCAAGAAGCGCTCATTATTCCTTAAGAAAGCCAAAACGACCATTTTTCATTCTCGAAATTCTCATTATGTTGATTCAAATATCAAGTACCAACGGTCAAAACTTGGCGCCCCGGAGGTCGTACTATGCCCCGATTTTCATTAATAGGTAAACGTTTATTTTATTAAGAAATTAATATATATAATAATAAATAATAAGTTTCATTTAAAAATAACAGGCGGTAGATCCCATCGTTAATAACCCTGGCAATTGATGCGATGCTACAAATAAAAAACATATATGTATATTGTAAAAGTTATTTATGCAAGCCGCAGGAACGAAAAATTGTGTCCGAGCTTTTTTCTTAATCATGCACGCCAAGTCGTTGCACAGCATTTCCACTGGATTTGTGTGCTACATACGTTGTACTCTATGTAATGGTGATATCAATGTTATGTTAAGACAGTAATTTGATTTTTGTAAATGAACATAAAGTATTTAGACAAATATTATTACAAGGTTTAACAATTTGGCGTACAACATTTCTAGTAAACTTGCTTGGCTAATTTATAAAAGTTATTTCACGTTGTTCGTACATGTGAAATAGAAAGAAATTAACAAAAAAAAATTATTAAAAATAAAAAATACTTCGAGTTAAATTGTATTTTTTGCACAGTAAAAGAAGCAATCATGTTGTCAGGAGGATTTTTATTACTTGGCGTTCTTTTTTTTTCTTTTCAAAACTTTTTCTATTATACTGGCAAGAGTAGCAATCCATCAGAAAAAAAGCGTTACGTGATGAGTGCCATATTGAATGCAGCAGTGTGAAGCGCGGCGATTCCGACAAGCGTATCTTCGAGACGTAGCGACACGTGCCGCTCGATAATTGGCATAGGACGCTCCGACCGCTTCGCCACACACGAAGTTGATAGTTCGCGAGTTAATAGACAGGGTGTTATCAGCGGTTATGTAAAAACGGGCACGTGTAATACAAAGTGTTTCATGTCAAAGTTACACCCGAGGTCAAACTAGCATCCCTACCTTTGCCTCTTACCCTCCTCTCTCGAGAAAGTATACATTTTCGTTTCGATTTTTTTTTGTAGTGCGCACCTTCCGCGACAGCAAAATGGACTAATGAAAAAATTGTATAAACCTTCTAACCTAGACGTACAAAACGAATTTCGTAGTGCGTGTGGTAGTTGAGTGTTCCGACAGTGTAGCTTCAAATATTGTCGAAAAATATTCTGAAGGTATTCCTTTCACGAACCCTAATATTCTAGAATCAACAGATTTTTTGTCTACAATAAAGTAAAGACACATCCCATTATACTGGAGAAATGTCCAGTATGCTCCAGGGGACATACCTTTCGATAGCACGATACATGCGTTGAACATATTTTGACCACAGCAAGCAGCAATCTGAATAATAATTATAAAATCTGTTAATTAAATTATAGTTCAGCTGGGAAGTATTTTGTTTCTCACCTGGACAATTTGTGATGATTAAGAAAGTCTAGTGGTTTCGAGATCAAAAAGTACCACAATGCAATTGCTAACATCTATCTGTGGTCCGGTTTAACCTACGGAAAAGCAGATATTCAGCAAATAATTCCATTGATCATAAACTTTAAAAAGATATATAAAATAATTCTATGGGTGGTTGGATAATTACCTAGCAAGTTCGAGATTGAACTGAACCTGCAATTCGACTGGTACGTTATCCCTTCTCGATTTTCTGTAGCAGCGGCTTCCCTGGATCGACTTTTTTTTTGCAAAAAGCCCCCTTCGTTTTATTTCGATCGTCTGGGGTTGTTTCAGTTTCCGTTCTCGAATTCTGTCTTTTGCCATACGAATTTTTTTCGTTTCCCGGCCAGGTGAAAGGGAGGCTTTTTCATAGACTTTCAAGATATATGGAAATCCGAGGTTTTTTTTTTGGCATATGGCCACTCTCCAATCTAACGATTCCGGTGCAGCATAATGACGGTTTTTCGGATGTTTGCTCGCGACGATATTATTGAAAGATTTGTTTGCTTGACTGGAAGAAACTCGTTGATCGAGATCCGATAGGGGTTCTCCGTTTGGGAAGCTTCCGTTCCTCCGTTTGAGGAACTTTCTTCGGGGTTCCGATGTCGACACCATTCCCCGCATCCACCGTGTGGGCGTGAGGGACGATATTTAATAAGGCTTCCTTTACTTTTTGTGCGTTATTACGATTTTGTGTTGAAGCGACAGAAAAGCATTTGCCAAAGTACTCTATCAACTTCGTTGATGTACGTTGTGCATATAACGCGCTTGTCAATCCTTTTTTGCGTGATTCAAGTCGGACCATTTTTTAATTTCTGTTGACGATTCTCTGCGTACTGCAGAGATAGTGCTGCAGTCATCGTCGCCGATCAATACAGAAATATTGCCTTTCTGCTCTCGAAGAATGGGATTACGATTGACAAGTTCGATTGCCATATCACTCTCCATCGCCTTGGCGGATCCCAAAATTTTTTTTGCAATCGTGTTCCCCTGGGTTTGACCACGTTCACATCTGGAACACCGGTTCCTTCGTGTTGCGTACGATAAAACTATTCCCGCATTGAAGCCTATCAAAGAACTGTGGCCTACGCCGGAAACGAGTTACATTAGAAATACTCGAGGAAAGCCATTTCACGAAAAATATCGCAAATAGTATTTTATCGTCATACATACCAGATGGACCATTATACGCGTGGCCAGTTCCTCTCCGTTGCCGCCCAGCGTCAAATGAGGCTTTCAGATCAACTACTGGATGGACATTTGCACTTCTATACTCGGGAAGATTATTATTCGATCCCATCAGAGCCATCTTATTTTCATTCTCCGTTTGACTACGGATATAAATAACGTTCAATATTTTGATAGCATTTCGTTTATCCACGATACTTACTTTTTGGAAAACAGTTATAAAAATGTTCGGTATTTGGAGGGATTGTATTTCAGGAAATTAGGTAAGAAGGAAATGCGAGGTAAAAAAAGTAAGACTTTTTGTCGTGAGGGTTTTATTCTTATTAAAAAATATACAAATTGAACATACATCGTGATTCTGCTAATACTATGAATATATAAATTACTTATCTATAAATTTGATATGAATTGTGATTGTTTTGCAAAAAGTTCTTGCTTTTCATTTGTTTAATTTCCTCGTGAAAGATTTATGAAAACATTTCTAGAATTTCGTTCTATAGAAATTGTTTACAGAAAATCGGATTGCATCTGAGTGATTATATTCAGAGAACAATTCTGTAGTGTAAAAAATGTTATGCAATGAATAATTAATTGTTAATCTTTTACAAATTCAGGGTTTAAAAAGACCCATTACCATTACATAAAAATATGTTATAAACTTACTCTGCTGCTAAGTTCTGAGCTTTTGTTAACGCAAACGTCCTACGACGCGCTCATACCTTTTCAACATAGCTGTTGCGAGTGTTGGGATATTGATGGCTGATAAAATTGTATTTATTTGGGCTTCATCAATACCCGCATCAAAGAGAGCTGAAATAGAAAAAATAGATGTATTTCTTATATATCTTGGTTCGTTTTCTACGAAAGCGTTATTTATTTTTCTTACCAACGGTTACTTCGCAGTGAACGACGAACAATCGCGGCGCATCAGGACCATAATGGTTAGTATGGACCAGGTGAACTCCGTCACATGATTGGCATTGAACGGTGAAGATGCTCGCAAGGCCAAATTGTTTTTCCGACTTGACATAACTCAGTGACAAAGGCGTATTGCAAATTGCACACCACAGTTCAGTTGCGAGCGTCCTAACCTCAACAAGTCGACGTCCCTCCAAAACCGACTCACTACTTCCGTCGATGGCGGAATATGAGACTCCTTAAAAAACCATCAATTACAGTTGAAATATTGATTTCCTTGGCGTCCTTTTGATTACACAGTCAGTTATATTTCCGGGTGGGGGGAAAAATGTCGAACGATCGATATGCCGATGGGCCAAAATGTCGAATTCGATAATGACGAATGTTCGAATATAGATAGATCAATCTTACTAGAGTCTGTGAAGTCGAAAATAACAATTACGAATATGAACATCTCGGAAGTTGATATAAAACGCTTTCTGTTTATGAAGCTTAAAATTGAAATGTTTTTTTTTTTTGTTTATAACGTTTAATTGGATCATTTCGTTGATAGGGAAGAATTATCAATAATATTCAATTGGAATAGAAATTGTTATCGTTAATCGAAGTATTAGTTTTTCGTCAGGTGAAGCAAATTCGCATAATTCTATTTATCTCTTTAAAATAATGTTTTTGATAAATTATGAGTGATTGTTTTGATTCATCTTAAAAATCATTTTATAATCCAGCTTCAATATTTATATTGTAGGATTGATTATATTTGATGATAGAAACATTGTTACAATTCACTTAATCGAAATTGAGCTTAAAGTTTGATTGCCTATATTATGATAATAATTTCATTTTTTATTATAAATTACAACGACACATTTAAAAAATCGTTCTTTCATTTTTGTAAAAGGACTTAAAAATAAAATGTAATTGATGAATGGCTTTCTCACCCTTCGTTTCCTTTTGGTTACTTATCTTTGTTGTGTCTTAGAGTGAATACAAAAACCATAATTTTTTGGCACCCCAAGAGGCATATAAAAACGTGTAACATTTTCTGTGTGTACCTCGTTTATCAATCGATCGAATGATGAGACACTTCCCATAGCGAAGACTGCGATAATCAGTGAGACTGCGAACCCCTTCATGGTTAAGGATTTTTTCTGTAAACAATTGCGTAATTCATTGTACGGATTCGTTTTGAAAAAAAAGAACGACGAAAACGCCCTATCATGAAACTTCGACATTGCTTGTTCGTTATTATTATACTCTTATTTATTTTATTTCGATCGTAGCTTCCTTACAGGCGGCGAAATTTCGTGAGGGAAATAGATATACGAGGGGCGACCCGAGAGTTTCTAATTCGTGCATTTCTTTTTAGATCAGTCCTTCATGGTATTCTTTTTATGCAAAGAAAAAAATCAAATTTCGCTAAAGTTTCGGCGTTCTCCGGCTTCTTAAGCGGATTGGAGATGATGGCGCAATATTACCTGAATCTGCGAGATATCTGGTTAAGTTCAATTCTTTTTTTTTCATTCTCCAATATTGATCAACCGTCTTCGGCGCATCACCCCGCATCAACCAGTGAGCGGGAGGCTAATAATTCCGATACCTTGGTGTAGATACTTGGGCTAAAGTCTGTGCACCAGAAAATCAGAAGAATGTACCATCGTCTATACCGGTAGGGGTTTTTTTTACAGTTTCCCCGTACCCTCGGCAAATGCGGTATAGCTTAAGACGGCTTTGGACACAACGGAAGTTAGGTGAGATTTGCGAAGAATGTGTAGGGAGTAATAGAAATGAGTTCAATTGGAAGGGGTAACTCGTATTTAAAAGCCCGCAAGGGTGTTCGTTGGGACCCAAAAAGGGGTTCCGCTCGATCT
Source organism: Ophion ellenae (assembly GCA_963210295.1). NCBI lineage: Eukaryota > Metazoa > Arthropoda > Insecta > Hymenoptera > Ichneumonidae > Ophion > Ophion ellenae. The sequence continues at coordinate 19,344,924 of OY723391.1, read as the reverse complement.
AATCTAGAGCGGAACAATAATTCTGGGCGCCATTCGAGAGCTCCGAGACCACCTCAGCTGCCGCCCAGTCGATCAGACTCAAGAAAAAGTGAAAATCGCTCTGCGATAGCCGCTCCCTCAAGCCAGAAGGTAAGCGGCTACCGCAGTCCACAATCGTGTTGCCTGAATCAGTTTGTTTGGGTTCGAAGGATAACCGCCTTCTGCATCCGACCTGCTAGCAACCGGACACTGGGTTTGCAAACCGGTATGCCGGAGAGGCCTGATACGAAAGACTCCTTCATCTCCCCAAGCGCGCCGATGATGAGGAAAACGAGTCACCCTGAATCCTCCGTGCAGACGGCGCAGCTCGACCAGGAGAGGTTGATACTTGAGCCGTTTCTCCTCTTCCTTTCATGACTGGTTTGCCGCAGCTAGGGCCGAGGTCTCAATGATGTACATCGTCTGGTTGTCGAAATTGAAATCACGACAACAGACTCAATATCGCCTGATAAATAAGGCAGCACGGGCTCCCGGTCGATCTCATAAGAGTACCGTAGATGGAAATACAACACTCAGCCTTCTGTCTCTCTCAGTACCCTCAGGGCCGCGTTATGGGTCTGGAAATAGACGGAGACTGCATATACTGGGCAGGCCTGCAGTAGATGAATTAGTGTCTCCGGCGATTATTTGCATGCACGACATAAAATAGACGGCAATGGCTTATCCATAACGCGGATGCGATAAACCAGGGCGTTGACAACTTTGTCTAGACAGGCTCGGATTAATCCAGCTGACCGCAAGAAGGAAATGTCAGATGGGCGAACATCCCTTGCTCCTCGATGTGTTGGAAAAACATACCGTGCATGAGTCTGCCTACGTGCTGCTGAATCAGGACAGTATACGCAGTCTGCTCGGCAACCCTGATTGCCTGCCGACGTCGAGACTTGAGCAACCGAGCGACGGATTCTGTTGGCAAGGCGCCGGCGGAACTCCAAGCCAAGCGTCTCTGTCGCAGTGTTTTAAAAAATAATAATAATAATAATTATTATTATTTTTCATACTATGATCATCACATTCATGTTATTTTTTATTTATATAGTTTTAATTATTAAACTCTTTAAAAGTTATTATCGTTACAATAATAATAATAGTTATTATTGTTATTATTTGTACTATTATTGTCATCAGTATAAACATGATAATAATTGTTGTAATTTTTATTGTAATTATTATACCAATGGATTCAATTGTAGATAACGTTATGATAATCGTTCCCATTGGTGTTCTAATTATACTGAACATTTCAATTATAATTTCCGATTGTCACTGTTACGATAATAGTTATTATTGTTATTATTATGATCATGATAATAATATTTAGTACAATAAAAGATGTTACTATTTCAGCAAATATAATTATCATTATTATTGGGTGGGGGGAAAAATGTCGAACATCGATATGCCGATGGGGGGAAAAATGTCGGCATCGATATGCCGATGGGCCAAAATGTCGAGTTCGAAAATGACGAATGTTCGAATATAGATAGATCAATCTTACTAGAGTCTGTGAAGTCGAAAATAACAATTACGAATATGAACATCTCGGAAGTTGATATATAGCGAAAAACAAAAATCAGATTTAATAAAATATCGAAAAACATAAAATCGGTGGGCCTGTATGCATAACACCAAATAATTCGAGACGACAATTCTCCGAATTAAAAAAATGGCGATGGTTCATAATGCAGAAAATCATTAAAGCGAACGGCCAAAAGTCGAGTGGTTGAAATTGCGGAGGGTCAAAATGTAGAACGGACCGAATGGCGAATCGAGCAATACGTTACTTGCGCCTCAGAGTGAAGCTGCGAGATGGCGCTGGCGGTCTGTAGGCTAAAATATCGTAAGACAGTCATCCCACGTGACGGGTCCCACCTCGAAGTTGAAATATAGCGAAAAACAAAAACCGATCAAAAAAATATCGAGAGACATAATATCGATTTGCTTATATAAATAACACCAAATAATTTGAGAAGACGAATCTTCGAATTGTAAATATAGCGACGGTTCAAAAAACAGAAAGCATTAAATCGAACGGTCAAAAAATCGAGTGGTTAAAATAGCGAAGGGTCAAAATGTCGAACGGCCCGGATGGCGAAAACTTGTGATCGAGGAGTACATTCCTTGCGCTTCAGAGCGAAGCTGAGAGATGGCGCTGGCGGTCAGTCGAGCCAATGCTACTTGCGCATCATAATGACTGACCGCCAGCGCCATCTCTCAGCTTCGCTCTGAAGCGCAAGGAATGTACTGCTCGATCACAAGTTTTCGCCATCCGGGCCGTTCGACATTTTGACCCTTCGCTATTTTAACCACTCGATTTTTTGACCGTTCGATTTAATGCTTTCTGTTGTTTGAACCGTCGCTATATTTACAATTCGAAGATTCGTCTTCTCAAATTATTTGGTGTTATTTATATAAGCAAATCGATATTATGTCTCTCGATATTTTTTTAATCGGTTTTTGTTTTTCGCTATATTTCAACTTCGAGATATCCATATTCGGAATTTTTATTTACGACTATATAAACCCTCCGAACATTGATCTATCTATATTCAAACATTCGACATTTTTTAATTCGATATTTCAGCCCATCTGAATATTGATCCATCGATATTTCGACTCCCACCCGAATATTATTGATAATTCTTCCCTATCAACGAAATGATCTAATTAAATGTTATAAATAAAAAAAAACATTTCAATTTTAATCTTCATAAACAGAAAGCGTTTTTTTTCGATGATTATTTGTAGACTGTAGATTAAGGAAAATGAAATTCAAAGAAACGCGACACCTGTATACGAATGATCAAATTAGGTTAAATCGTTTGACATTTTATATTACTGCAATAAATCATTCCTTCGACTTTCACACTCACTAAAAATATTTCCATCGTGACAAGTGTGCATCGAGCATAACCGCTTCTTCAAGCCCAATAAATATTTTTGTCCAAGTAAATAAGGATGTATTTTTTTTAATACGACAACTGTGCTGGTTTTATATTTTATTTAAGCGAACCCTATTTCTCAGTGGCTTTACTAACCTCAGTTGGAAAATGCATTTAACAGGCGCCAAGGTACTTGTTGGAGTTAAAAAATAATGAGAGTTCCAACGTTGGAAAGCTGGAATACCACGTCGCCGACGGAAATCAGGCAGCCTTCATTTACGGCGCACTGCCTGGTCTCGAACCTGGAACTTACTATGCCGTTTCATACGAAGATCCGAACTTCAACGGAAATTGCGCTTCATCGGATCCCTTCGAGACGGTAACAATCGTGAAAAAATCTATTAGCTGTGAAACAATAGTATACAAAGAAAAATTTAAAATAAGCGAGATCAAAACGAAGGGTAAAAATGATAATCTCGGAAAAAATCAATTCTTAGGAAACCAATTTTGTTACCCCGAACAGTTACAGCAATATATATAGGGTGGGGCATTTAAAGTTCTACATGGCGATGGCTCTCGAACTATTGGTGATATCTAAAACAGTTTGAGATGAACGTTGTACAGTTCGAGAAGGACGACATACGGGTCTAGCATAATTTTTTTTTGGTGGAGATAACAAGAATACGTCAAGGTCAACTCCACTTTTGCTAATCGAACCACGTATTTTTTTTCTCATCACATCACTAATGACGTTGAGACGAGTTCAGTGACCCACAATGCAACGTCATTATAGTCACGCAACGTATGAAGTAGTCGAAAAATCGAATCAAAACGGACTTATGACTTTTATGGGATTATTACAGTGAAGCGGGTGAAAAAATAGCTGATTTTCGCGGTTTTTCTTTTCAATGGTTGAAATATGCTAATCGGTCTGATTTTGTTACGTAAAATCAAAGTACTCATGAAGAACAGAAAATATATTTGAAAACGTTTATTTTTATTTTTTTTTCCATTTCTTTTAACGGTTGAAAATGTCTTCGAAAGAAGAAGTCCTCACGGTGTACAAGATTGTGGCCGTAAATATTATCTGGAACAAAATTTGTAAAAAGATTATTAATCAGTATGAAAGCCGCTATCTTGCTATGAAATTTGTTTCATCAAAATTGACAAAATGGCGGTGGTTTGAAAAAAAGCTCGAATTTAACCTCTTTTTTCGACAGTTTTTCGTTAACAAAAATATGAAGATTAAAAAAAAGCTTCCATAGCAAGATAAAGGATGGCGTAAAGAATGCTTCGTGAACATTTGGAACTGATAGCTTGAAATCTCTTCCTTTGTGAGAGTACACCGTTTTGGAAAACTTTTTCCCTCACTTTCTCTCAAATCACTTTCTTTAAGAAAGGCTGTAGCGACCGAAATTCTTTGAATTTGGCCCCAATAATTGAACAGAATGTTTGTAAACGTCTATACTATCAGATAATACAAAACAATCGATTTTTTTTTAATTTCACACTGTCATTATTGCTAAAACGATTTGGAAACGTTGGTTTGGGTCAACCAATAGAAGATGCTCGAAATGATGACCCTCGACTTGTATGCACATGGTCATTCTCTAGCTTTAGCCAACGTAATGGGCGGTAGCACCTACTACGCCTGACGATATGAAAGGAAGAATACGCCAAGAAATGCGCAAATTACACCTCAAATATTGGTTGAAGTTAGAGGGACTTTTCATTAGAGATTAAACAAGTCCTCGCAATTGGAGGGTCATCATTCCGAGCATCTTCTGTAGGTTGACCGAAACCACCTATTGTAGATCATTGAAAAGTGGTTGTTCCGATTTTATTCTATTTTTTAACGATTTTCATACTTTGCGTGTTTACTGGGGGGGCGTACACAAATTACGTAACGCAAAATTTCCCAATTTTTGTATTTCCCAATTTCCCAATAATTTACGAAATACCGACAGTTTGAACATTTTTTACTATTTTCAAGGCCCTTTTTCTGTGTTCGAGAAAGACGCATTCAAAGTTTTCGTTCCGTGTTTCTCGATATAAAGTTATGATTTTTTTTCTAGAATATTGATAGTCACATTGGAGCATGTAGTCGCGGGCGATATGACGGTTCTCCATCTTCATGATAGTTCACAAAATAATAGGAACCTGTACTTCATCTATTGTACATGATGCCACACCTGTAGGGACTGAGGGCACTAACCGCTCGCGCTACCCGTTCTCACTAAAGTGACTATAACTCCGTCAATTTTCGGACTTGTGAATAAAATTGTTGCCAACATATTTTTCAATAAATGTCCTTTCAAGAATTATAAAAAAAAAATTCCTTCAAATTTTGCCTGGGGGATGTGGGAAAGCTACTGTGCAAGTTCTTGCATAGTGATTTTTAGGGGTGTGCGGGTAGCAGAATTGGTCGGGTCGGGTCGGGTCGGGTAATTAGACTATGATCCGATCGGGTACCCGAGTTTTTAGGGTACCCGAGTTTTTCGAGTACTCGTCTCACATCGGGTACCCGATAAGTCGTGTTGCCGGAACAAAATTTCGTTTTATAGTATAGATAGCGCCACGGAAACGTACCAAAACGGACGAAATAGACTCCAGCTTTATGTGCTCTACCCTTCGCTGATAGGTTGGAGTTCATAAGAAATACAGATAATTTATTTAATAATATTAGTATTTTTTTTATGCCTATCTTTACAATTTTTTTCCGGCAAACTTCTTTTAAGACACTTGCATTTCAGGAAATATCGAGATATTTGAATGTCGAAAAACTGAATAAAAGCAAGATTCTTCGTCGAATTTTCATTAATTCTGTCTAGTGCTAACTGGTAATTTCGGCGATTCATTCTTCGTAATTTAATTTTTTGTCATTTATTAATTTTTTTCCAGATAAAACTTGTTCTTCAAACACTTATATCTCTGAAACTAATCAAGATATTTTCAATCTTCAACTGTCACATGGAAGCTACAATCTTCTCGTTTCCAATAAGCGCAAGGCGTTGAAGCTTGGTATTTTTGAGTTTTTTCTCCACTTAAAACCCACGTAAAAAAATTCAAAACTTTAAGGCGTTCGCTGGAACAGAAGATGTTTGTTGCACATTTTTTTCCTTTCGCACACTTTTTAGTTATGCCAAAACGCAACTTTCCCGCGCTATTACGATACGATCAGCCAAAAGTGACCGTTTTTCACTCAACCCTAATAGACACACACACACACACACACACACACACACACACACAGGATAGAAAAGTGAGACGAAAAAAGATTTTTAACAGTATTATCATGTATGCGTTTTATCGCCTTCTTCGAGTTTTCGTTTTCTCCCATTATTTGGTCGATAAACCTTAATAAAAAATATAAATAAATATAAATAATAGATGCGGATCTCCGAGTCGTTTACGAATATTCGAAGTTTAAGAGTACTCGACGTTTACGAGTACCAAACATTTGAGAATACCAGATTACCAAATTCGGGTACCCGATAGTGGCGGGTAATGCAAAAACGTAACCCGTCGGGAACCCGACCCGACACGAACATCGGGTACCCGAGTGAATCGGGTACCCGCACACCCCTAGTGATTTTTCCCCTTAACTGACATTGCGTTGGAAAGCTGTGAGCTGTCCACGGTAAAATTGCATTCGAGGTTTAAAGTAAAAAATTGAACATGCATAAATTTGGTTATTTCTGGCAGTTTTAAAATCGTGACGTAACACAAACCTTAACCCCCCTTGCCCTCTACGTACGTAGACCGTAACGCCTGGCCGACCCCCCCCCCTCAATTGCGTGACGTAATTTACGTACGGCCTCCTGTTACAAAACAACGTGCCACTAAACGCGTCTTTACGTCAGTCATGATGTCATGAAAGAAAAAACATGGTTTTAATTAAAAATGTCGAGTTGACCTTGATGTAGCTTTGGCACTCCCACCAAAAAAAATTTCGATGGTCCCGTACTATGTTCATCTCGAACAACTTTTATCTAAAACCTTTTTAGATATCGCCAATATTTTGAGTGCTATTGTTTTGTAACACTTTAAATTCCCCGCCGTGAATATATTGAGAGGGGGGGGGGGGGGGGGTTGGAATTTGGCATCTGATCGCGATTTTCTCTTTTTTAGATCATTAAATCTTCATGGAACCAAGAGCTACGTGATGCTTTCATCCCGGTCAACATCACGGCTCCGTTTTATGCAGTAAGGTCGTACGTCCAGGGACTGTATTTAGGATGTGACACTGACAACCAACCTAATGGCCTGTTGACCTACGTTTATTTGGTACCAAATAATGTCGCACCACGCGACCACGTGTCTCTACAAAACCCAACCCGTCCGTCTCCTGCCGCGTGCGGTTACATGTAAGTTTAAATTCCACTTTTGTTCCTCGATCTACGATGAATTTTCCACAGCTTCACAAAATAAGATACTTAAATTTTGCCTTTCATGAACTCAGAAAACGACCCAATAACGTTAGTATCAAGTTGTTGACACTCGGTTCGAGTTAAAAAAGAATGTCAATTTTTTTATTTATTTTTTTTTAATCCAAGTATCACTGTAACTTTCGCCGATTTCAAGATCCCGAGATTTTTCTTCGTTTCATGCAGGTATCGTGGAGGGGCGGTCGGGGATAAGAAAATGCTTTTAAATAATTTGAAAACGTGTGAACTGTTTGCGCATTAAACAAAGTGGAAATCATTTTTCAAGCTTTTTTCCCCGTAGGCCCGTACACCTCTTGTTTATTCGATTTTTTGTCAATTTAATGTATTCGTTTTATTAACTTCAGTTTGCATTAATTTAGTTCATGAATTTTTATCAATTTTGGTCATCAATTTTTAATCGATATTAATTCTTCGTGTATCTCTTATTTCAAACCCGTATCTTCCGGTTCGACCGTGATTGTTCTCGATAAACCTCAATAGTAATTTATGCTACAAGTGCGGGAAACAACGAATTCCATCGCGCGTGAAGATGCCGCATGAGCCGAAGGCTTATGGTGCATTTCACACGAGTACGAGGGAGAAATGCACCATAAGTCGAGGCGAATTCGGCAACTTACGCGCGATGTAATTCGTTTTTTTTTCGCACATGTCCCATACATTATTTTTGCAATGACTGTCTCGAAAGTGGGATTGGAGATTCCTTGATAACGTAAGATTTGAGATAACTTGACGTTTCATATCGCATGAATTTCGCTACATTCAAGTTTGTTCAATCGGCCCAAAATCGTAGAATAAAAAACTATCAACCGTGAAAAAACCCATTTTTTCGAGAATCAATGCGGTAAAGTGAGCTATAAATAGATTTTTTCGGCACTAGTGCGGGAAAGTCTCACATTCCCGCACTAATGCGGTAAAGTAAGCATCGTTGAGAAATAAACTACTTTCCACACGCTAAACACCAATCGAAAATCACACTTTCGGAACAGGCATTGCAAAAAATTTATTTTTCTTTGCAGCAAACTTCGTGCCCCATGCCGGGCATAAATAAATGGCCGTAATCAAAATGGTGAGCTGATCTGATTTTTTGACAAACTCCGCCAACAGGCATCTCCGGTTACGGGAACCCCCTCGAAAACAAAGGTTAAGGAGATATTCTCTTACCTTAATGTGTATAATCTGTACATGATCGAAGAATTTTGCATTATATCGAGCTGCAACTGGAAAAATTCCGATCTTATGTAATGATTAATTTCTAAAATGTATTTTCCCGTATTTTGCGAATATCACAAATAAAGAATGAAGCGTGGTTTGATCTTTCATCCCTATTCACTCCTGTCGGAAATACAATGGAATGGAGGAAAATTTTCCATAAAAAATACAACGAATTAGAATAAAGAAATAACATGGAAAATACGACTTCAAAGTTTGAAAAATGTCACAATTAAGGCACCAAAGTAGAAGTAAAAAATTGCATTACACCATACAAATAATCGAAAATAACGAATAAAATTAAAAATGCAACGACTTAAAAGTTAAAAGTGCGATCAAAATGCAATCGCATAGCCGAAAAAATATAAAAAATATAATCGGACTCATTAAATCCATACTCCAGAAAAAGCAGTTCTCTTGTTAAAATTAAACGAAAAAAATCACGCTAAATCGCGTATAATAGGCAGCAATAAGGATGCAATTATAAAATTTTTCACGACAAGGCGGTAAAATTCGAACTGAACCATTGAAATACGATCGGAATGACGCCGACGACGTTGGCCATGGAACGAGCACCGTTTATTCCAGGAAGAATAGAGGTAAGGAGTACGAACGCCGTGTCGTCGAAACGTCCACAAAAGCGAGGACGAGAAGGGCGGCGCTGCTCTGCTACCGCACCGAAGTGAAGTCGGCAACAAACCAGTGCCGTACGATATGCAGAAAGCACCCTTTGCCACTTCATATGGAGCGATAATTTGATCAAATGAATTGTAAAGGCAGTGCCGTACGATATGCAAAAAGCACCCTTTGCTACTTCATACGGAGCGATCATTTCATAAAATTAATTGTCTAACCAGTTGGTCAAGGCAATTTCTATATAGATACAATTCTTATATATAGATTGTTTTGGAGAATACCGAAATACAGAAATTAAGTCAATGTTTTTTTTTTGTTGCACAAGCAGTAACAAACAAAATTTATTTATAGACACAAGGAAATTCATAAGAAATTTGCATCCAGACAAAAATTGTACAGATTATCACACATCATATTTACACATTATGACACGCTGTACAGATAAAGAATAATAACGAAATACAGAAATTAAGTCAATGTTTTTTTTCATCGCGGCAACCGTAACAAACGCATTTATTTATGGACACAAGAAATTCATTCAAATTCTAATACAGACAAAAGTTTTACACATTATCACATTTCATATTTACACATTATGATACGCTGTACAGATTAAGAATAATAACGAATTAAGTCAATGTGTTTTTTTTTACTTGCGGAAGTAGTAAAAGCATGTATTTATACACAAGATAATTCATAAAAATTTTGAATTCAAACAAAAGATTTACAAATTATCACACATCATATTTGCATATTATGGCACGCTGTACAGAAAAAGAATAATAACGAAATACAGACTTAAGTCAATATATTTTTTTTGGTTGCGGAAACCGTAACAAAGTTTATTTATAGACACAAGAAAAATCATAAGAGTTTTGCATCCAGACAAATTTTCACAAATTATCACGCATTATATTCATACATTGTGATACGCTGTACAGATAAATTGATCTCAGTTTTGATTTTTTCTCATCGACGGGACACTTGCTCCGTGTCTCGCGTTTGTGATAATTTTTATTTCACTCGGTACGATAATGGTCCGACAAAACAAAACCATCCTTTCTATGAATGTAAGTACTATTTTTCTTACCTAAGATTGATTGTTTCCGCCGCAGATCACTAAATATATACTATACCCAGATACAATTATTTTTTTTACATCGAACACAATTCGCAAAATTGGTTAGCCTCAACACGCTTTATGCCAACACGAACGACGAGCGGGAATCATCGATGACACATGACATCGGTTGTGTTCTTGTCGCTTAGTTCACTTCGGTGCGGTCATGCACTAGCGAAGCACGCTGTGAAAACACTAACTACTAAAATCCACAGTTTCACGGACGCTTTTGGATCGGGCTCGCCACAGGCGTTCGTACTCCTTACCTCTAGTCTTCCTGGTTTGTTCAAAGAGCAGCCACTACGTGAATGAAGGAAACCAAGGAACGACGTATAAGGTAGTCGATCCAGTGATCGTCAGAGTAATGCTAAAATATATTTTTTTTACTTTGTTCAATCGCATTTTTCACGGCGAAAAATGTATATTCGGTTTTTCTCAAATAACCTATTCCATTCTTCAGTCTTATAACGTTCGAATGGAAAAAGAAATGTCTACAACAAACAGTTCGTTAGAATCGTTGTTTTGAAGTGTTGGGGTGCGCTGTGACCCCTGTGTAGGTTCTTTGTTTCGCACAGACAGTGTAAGGTCCTAGGGTTAGGATATGAATTAGTCCTTGGTGCAGTTCTGTGATATATTAGATCCCGGGAGGTATTTACTACGTTGTATTACGGGAACGGGAACTCAATCCGATATCCGGTGCGAGAAAACCGTCACCTTCGGCCGTCCCTCCCGCGCACGTGCATCCGCAGTACCCGGGGCGCCAGAGAATTTGTTTCGCCGGACTTCTCAAAAGCACTAAACTGGGGTCGGGGGGATCCAATCCGACCCTCCAAACGGAGACTAGAGCTCTCCTGGATTTTTGGTCCCCCGGAAACCTAACCGGGTTCGGAGACTGGATCTCTCCTCGATTTTTGTATCGCGGGAATCGTAACCGGACTAACCTGGATGCACTTGCACGAGGGAAAACGGTTGCGGTAAAGCACGGCCGCTCTGGCTGTGGGTTGTGGTAGAGGGGTCAGGATTCACCAGGGGTAGGGTGAACTGTCACGGTATCAGTCACTTACGCGACACCGGTATCGTCACGATAAAATAAAAGTGTTTTATTTTATTGCGCGGGAGCAGGTGAGCTAACCACCCGAGAACTTTTAACGCAGACAAGTTCAATCGCGAACGCGAAACGCGAGCAAAAATGTCAAACGCACGGGAGCGAGAAAACACCCGATGTGTTTCTCAAACGCGAGAGGGAGAGCGCGACGTCGCAGGCGCGAGAGAGACCACGACACGTCTATCGCGAGGCTCGCGGCTCGACATCTCATTGACAACAACTGTCACGAGAACGTCAAAAATCGGGATCGATCGCAATTCGGGAGACACCACTGTCTCACCTGAAAATTCGTCAGCAATTCTACCTCGCGCAACCAGGACCGGCGTGCGATGAATTATGCGAGAGCGTAACAGAGCGCGTTAACGGGTTATACGCAGTTGGAAATTTCAAAAAATCGATTTTTTTATTGCTTTTTCGGAATCTACAAATATGTAAGTATATTCCGTGAAAATTTCAAACCGATCCAGCGAATATTCTCGGAAATACACACATATTTGTAAGGACGCTCGGAGCGCTACAAAGTTGACTGTTGAAACTTCAAACGCGTTTTTCTCAAAACGGTGTTTTCAAAGTCGGTGAGCACGATTTCTCAAAAACGGCTCAACCGATCGGTCTGCAATTTTAACACAATCTTGTCAGATATATTCTTCAGGTATTGATCCAAGGAATAAGATTTCCGATAATTATTTCTTTTTTTTTCAACGATTTAAGGGGGGATTGTCTTTTTTTTCGCAAAATTTACCGCTTTTTGGGAATTTTTTTGTGAAGAAAGTATACAACGGAAAACTTGTGAAACTTGGCATATAGTTTTATTGATCCGTTTACTACATACAAAAAAAATTTTAAACAGTTTCATCAAAAAATCCGCCTCCCACCCCCCTCAACGCGCGATGGTCCTTTTTTGATAGTGTGCACGATTACAGCCTTCACGTTCATCCTGCAACAAAAACCCAAAAAGCATTTTACTTTAGACACATATAGCTATCGTTCGATGAAGGGGAAAAAAAATTGACGATTTGGTGACGTTTTGAACTTGAAGTATCGATTTTTCGAAAAAAATTGATCGATTTTTTGTTATAAATAAAAAACTATTAAACGTATTTCTTTTTTGCTTCATCAAACGATAAAAGGATGTCAGCTGAGCATTCTGTCCAGATTTGAAGGCAATCGGTTGAATAGTTTTTGAGAAATCGTGCACACCATCAAAAAAGGACCATCGCGCGTCGAGGGGGGTGGGAGGCGGATTTTTTTATGAAATTGTTTAAAAATTTTTTTGTATGTAGTAAACAGATCAATAAAACTATATGCCAAGTTTCACAAGTTTTCCGTTGTATACTTTCTTCACAAAAAAATTCCCAAAAAGCGGTAAATTTTGCGAAAAAAAAGACAATCCCCCCTTAACGAAAAAAAAATTGGTCGAAAATCGAAATTGTTTCTTTCCGGAGCCACCATTTTGTCAAAAATTAAAATTTCGACTATTCCTTCAATCAATACCTGGATTCATCTATCCCCTAAAAGAATCTTTTTGGTTTTTTTCATTTTAGATCATCCAAACCGGAGATACTTTGCTCACCGCCGGACACTTTTTTCAGGGACCTCCAGGAGACTTCCTACAGGAGCAATGTTAATGAATATTTTTGAAAATAAAAAATGCCACTACACTGCCTAATACTTTTCGTTTTGCCCAAATGAAATCCTTTTCCAGAAAAAAAATCGTGAAAAAACTACTTTTTTGGCCTTACTGCGTATAACGCCTTAAGAATGCCTGGGGACTCGCGTGAAGTAAGTTTGTCTTGAAGCGATTACCAAGGATCTTAGTTTTGCGTTCAGCATAAAAAATTATAGCTTTATGGTCACTTCAATGAGTTTTCGTATATGTCGATTACCGGTTCAGCAATATAAAGAATGCCGATTAATCGCCATGTCTGTTGATAACTGGGACAAGGTTAGCAAACAAAATCATATGAATCGAATATTGATTTATAAAAAAAAAAAGAAAAGAAATATCGTGTCCGTAATGAGCATTGCTTGCAGAATTGACGGCCCGGTAATCCTCATACACATCTGCGCGATAGTAAAAAGATATACATTTAAATAAACATTTTCGATTACTGTTTTATGGTTATGTCGATAACTGATCACGACTCGAACACAGGTGAACACCACTCGATCGAAAAATGATTAGAAAATTATTTTTCCATGGATAAAGGTTCGAAAACCTCCCCCCTCTGATCGCGCTGAAATATTGCACAGACCTTCCTTTTAATATTCTAAGAAAACCCCTGAAAGGATTTTTAGCGACGAGCAATAGTTTTCGAGATATAGAATTTTGAAACTTATTAATTTTACTGCGTTCCTACTATATCTTACCGAAGACGCTCAGTTCTGGCTATACCTATTGTGTGATCGCGCTCTCTGCTGTGTGCGGATCTTTAGCCCAGTAAAAGAAACGAAAACCCAGCACTTTTTAGCGTAGAATATGAATTTTTTTTACTGAAGATAGATGGTTGCATACTGAAAGTAACCCCAATAAATTGTTGACCCTCAACTTGCCCCAACTATAAGAAATAGGGGTTGAAAACTTAAAAATCGCCGTATCTTGAGAATGAATAGCTCGATCAAAAAATGTTTCAACTAAAACTTGTTTGGAATAATACAATACGTATAAAGTTATCTAACGTCCAATCCCCTATCTTTGAAAACAGCGGCACAAAAACACGAGAGTACCACTGACCCAGACAAGGACGCAGCGATATGTCTACTCCGCTCGCACACGCATCAACCCCGAATTTTCGAATCGCTTTTGTGCCGCTATTCTAATCATGCACGGAACGTACAATTCATTTAAACTATCCTCGATACTAATCGACTATGATAGGACACTTTAATAGCTTTAGGGTATCGGACGGACATCTGAGGCATAATAGAACCGCGCCTTGCGTGGAATACTGGTTTGGGCGCAGGGCATCTCGGGTGTGCGTGTGGAAATGGCATTTTGACGAAAAAAAAGAACCATTGAATTGTCATTTTTATAAGGATTAACGCCGGCGTTTAGTTTTTTTTTGCCACAAAATAACGTATCTGATGTTAGAGAGAATCAACAGAATCAACAAACGAGCCAAAGCCCCTTGACCGATGTCACGAACTTTCGAACTTCGTTAGCGACGTTAAACTGTCGTTAAAATTTCGGGGGAACTTTTGACAGATTTTCGCTACATTGTGCAGAGATATCATCGGATACTTCGTGCCTGGGCGGCCCAAAGCTTTTTATATCGCCTTAAAGGGGGGGGGGGGCGGTTAACAAAAACAGTGATCTAAGTAATAAAGAAAACCTAAAAAAATGTTTTCCTAATTTCTGCTCAATGTGATGTTTTCTAAAGGTCATTAAAAAAAAATTACAATAAAAGTTTGCCATTTAGTTCGTCCGAGTACAGTCGAATATTTATCCGTAGTGAATATAACGTAGCTCCGGTACGGTGACGTCAATTGAGTGGACCGATGTACATACTGATAACGCCACATATTAATATACCCTATGCAAATCACACTAGCGCAGCCATACTCAAAGTGTGCTCCGCGGAGCCCTGGGGCTCCGCAATGCCTCTGCTAAGGCTCCGCCGGAAAAAAAACAACATCATATCTCCCATAAAATGGAAATAATTTCATCAATTTACAGTGGAATCGATACATTGGTATGTAAAGTACCCATGTTTATACAATTTTCGGTAAGAGTACGATATCCGGGGCGCCAAGATTTGACGGTGAATTTAGGATTATCGAGTCGAAATAAACAAAATATAAAGAGTGGTAAAAGTTGATATATCGCTTATTTTGTGTTTAAATTAGAATTTTTCGATAGTGATCGAAAATGACGGTTTTCTCGAATTTGAAAATTTCAAGCAACATCAGGCAAGGTAACTTGGAGATTTGTAGTTTCCACAGTGTTTCAGAAGCCAAAAATGTATTTTAAATACCACTACCATGTTTTCGTCGATCATAAGTGCGACTAGACAGAAAGTAAAGTAGTAGGGGGAAGTCCCCCAGTGGCGGACACCTAAGCTTTTCGGACAATAAAAAAAACTGCTTCGAGAAATGTAAATTTTTTTAAAACACTTACGTCAACAAAGTTTAAAATGAAAGTAAACTAACCAAAATGCAATCTCTGCATAAACACAATTAAAAACTTTATTCAAACTTTGGTACAAAAAATTGCCGTCACTGCAAGTGGCACCTTGTACCGGACAAACTTAACTTCGAACCCCCAGCGCCGGACATCTTCAGAACATTACGCATCAATCGCATATGTAAGTTTTCGATCATTTAGGGATGTCTGCAAATTCTTCATAAACCCATCCACGGCAGCTGCCGCACTGCATCTAGGCTTTTTCGTGGTACTCCAGGCATCCTACGCAAGTAGTTTTTATGTTCGATATTTGAGTTAACGGGCGAGTCCACTTTGGAGCCACGAAAAAAGGCTATTTTCACGATTTTTTTGTTGAGGATTTTATAAAATATATGAATATAAAAGTTGTTGCGCTTGATAAATAAAGTCTTGAAATACATTTTAAAAAATCATTATTCATTTTCATTCATTTTTAAGAGGGAATGACACCTCATCGCGGTCGGTATGGTAGAACAATTATAGATTCCCAAAAATCTCTGAAACGGCTCTTCAGATCCCGTCGAAACTTTGCCAAACGACGTCGAATAGATAGACGAACAGCTGTCTTCCCCTCAAATTTTCTGAATTTGAGAAAAAAAATGTAGATTGGCTTATGATAAGCCAATCTAGTTTTTTTTCCTCAAATTCAGAAAATTTGAGGAGAAGACAGCTGTTCGTCTATCTATTTGACGTCGTTTGGCAAAGTTTCGACGGGATCTGAAGAGCCGTTTCAGAGATTTTTGGGAATCTATAATTGTTCTACCATACCGACCGCGATGAGGTGTCATTCCCTCTTAAGTACAAAAACTATAGTTTAACGTAACACCTCCAAAATAGGTGGGCTAGGTAGCTCCATCACAACTCGGTAACGGCTTGTCTGAAACAAAAAAATCAAAGTCCATTAGATTCAATATGACACCAGCTACAAAATGACCCTCAGATTATCAAAAAATGAAAAATGGCAGATGAAAAACGAAAAAAGTAAAAAAACGCGTTTTTTCGCAGTTGTTCGTAAAAAAAAGAGTAAAAACGAAAATTTTAAAACCATCGAGGGTCATCTTGTTGCGAATCATATTTACAATATGTGGTAAAAATTTCAAGAGAATCGGTTTATTAGTTTTAGAGACGCGATGGAGCTAGATTTTGAAAACGTTGTTTCGAAAAAAACGCGTTTGAAGTTTATACTATGAAAAACTCTTACCTAAACTCAATTGGCAATTCCTGCACCGTACAAAATCCCTTCTGATTGCTTCAAGTCGATCGTCGATTTCTTCAAGTCTTCGTCTTCAATCATCGTCGATTTCTTCAAGTCTTGCTTCCTTTTAATCTTCTGAAATTTTCTAAGTGGACTCGCTCCTTAACGGTTTATTTTTCTTCGCTTTAGTTCCACCTTTTCCTTTGGCCTTTACGCCTTTGGTTTTTTTCCATTCTCTTCTATCGCTGTTTTAAACTTCTTTTCAATTCCTTTATGTTTGTTCTTAACGTTCTTTTTTTTTCCTTTTTTCGACGACAATTTTGCACGGTGATGAAGTTAGAATTTCAATTCTTTCGGTTTTTCTCTTCCCAGCAATTGATCGGTTTTTGCAGCATCTGGCAATGGCGACAAATTATGGAGAATGTGCACAACACCCGGAGCAAAGCTCGTCCACGGTTTAATAACGATGTTTTGTCATGTAGAGTGCTTTTCGGAACGTCGTAGCGTAGCGAAGCTTCTCTCAAACTCAGTTAGCAAATTTTTTTGGTCCATTGTCCTTTCTTTTTCTTCTTTTCTTGAAAGTATAAATGCTTACGAGAAAAGAACAGCATGTTTACTGTCCGGCATTAACGGACTACTTTGTGCCCGGTACCAGGGGACAGAGAATCCTCAAAATTACGTGTTTGATACCAAAACCCCTTGGGAAACCAAGAAAAACTTTCACAAACTTCGAATATTTATGGAACACGATGTATAATAACCATTGACATAAACACTTAAACACAGAAAGGACATTATCCTGATAGCACGAGTGTCCGACACTAGGTGCCGTCCGGCGTTACAGGACTTCCCCCGTACTTTTAATCGCTCGGAGTCCGAAGAAGGATTGAAAGTGTACGGTTCATCCCTCTTCGGACTTGTAAGGCTCTAAGTTTATGTAAAATATATCGTTTAGTAATTTGGTGTAGTGATTATATGGAACAATTCTTATTGTTATAAATAAACAGAGAATATAAATAAATAAAGCATTATATTCTTGGAATTTATGTTGAAAATCATGTAAATACTGCGTTTAGTGGTATTTATACGATACCACTGAACAAACCGAAACAACGAAATACTTTTTAAAGCTCGCTCGGTCCATTTCCATTATTTGCTATAAAATAAAGGTATTGTACTCAACATATCGTTGAATTTTGGCGTATTTCCAATTACCGCTTCATTAAAAAATAATCGTATCGTTAATATCCCTGGCAATTGATGCGATGTTACAATTAAAAAACTTACACACATATATATATATATATATATATATATATATATATATATATATATATATATATATATGTTGTAAGTTATTTATGCAAGCCGTAGGAACGGAAAATTGTGTCCGAGCTTTTTTCTCAATCATGCACGCCAAGTCGTTGCACAGCCTTTCCACTGGATTTGTGTGCTACATAGGTTGTACTCTTATATAATGGTGATATCAATTTTATGTTGTGACAGTAATTTGATTTTTGTAAATGAACATAAAATATTTAGAAAAATATTATTACAGGATTTAACAATTTGGTGTACAACATTTCTAGTAAACTTGCTTGACTATTTTATAAAAGTTATGACACTTTGTTTGTACATTCGAATTTGAAAAAGATTAACAAAAACGCCTTTTATTTAAAGTAAAAAATGTTTTCGAGTTGATTTCTATTTTTTATACAGTAAAAGAAGCAATAATGTTGTCGGGCGGATTTTTATTGCTTGGCGTTTTTTTTTTTTTATTTTTCAGAACTTTTTCTATTATACTGGCAAGAGTAGCAATCCATCAGAAAAAAGCGGTACGTGATGAGTGTCATGTTGAATGCAGCGGTACGGAGTGCGGCGATTTCGACAAGCGTATCTTCGAGATGTAGCGACGCGTGCCGCTCGATAATTGGCATCGGACGCTCTGACCGCTTCGCCATACAAGAAGCTGATAGTTCACGAGCATAGAGGGTGGTATCAGCAGCTATGTAAAAACTGGCACGTGTAATAAAACGTGTTTCATATCAAAGTTACACCCAAGGTCAAACTAGCAGCCCTACCTTTGCCTGTTACCGTCCTCGCTCGTGAAACTATAAATTTTCGTTTCGATTTTTTTTTAGTGCGCACCTTCCGCAATAGCAAAATGGACTTTTAAAAAAATTGTTAAAATCTTCAAACCCGGAAGTACATAACGAATTTCGTAGTGCGTGTGGTATCTAAGTGTTCCGACAGTGTCGCTTCAAGTATTAGCGAAAAATATTTTTAAATTACTACGCTGGATGCGGTGGTGGCTCGGATGAGCGTCTCCGGCCTGGGCTGAGTCCGGATTACGTTTTTCAGGGCGATCTCCACCATAATTCGAAAAGAAATGTTGCTGCTTCGTAGTTGAGATGGCTGATATTTAGAAAAACTATGTATACACATTTATCATTATTGGAGGAATGGCGGTGAACAAAAAAAAGTGTTTTTCACAGAAATTTAACAAGAACACAAATTAACACTAGAAAGGTCCTAATTTTAACGCGAAAAGCGTACTTCAAGCTGTAATAATGCACCCCAAGCATAACGTGGTGAAATTTCGGGTCAGTTGAACCGGTAGATATCAGGATGTAGATACAGCCTGCCAAAAAAAATACGAAACTTCGAGAACGATCAGTCTCCTGGAACGGAATCCGAACAAACCCAAACAAACTTTGTGGAAAATGAGACTCTTTGAACGGAACACAAACAAACCCAAACACACTGCGCGGATGTTGGGACCTCTTGAACAGAAACCAAACAACCCCGACGATGGTCAAACCTCTCGAATGGAACATCCTATACATTCATTTGCATTTGAATATAAATATTGTTGGGTAAAAAGTGTTAGACAGGATGCACCGAGACAAAGCGCGGCACTTTTGACGAGCGTATCGCTTTCTGGAGGTGACTTTGGCGAAACGTGCCGCTGAATAATATTAACATTCCTGTGATTCAAACATTCGAGAATTTTCCACCACAAACCGAGTATATAACTAGGAAAGCCGGACTACGAAAATTAGTCTTCGTCTGGCCATCTTACCAGTTTGTTTGAAGCAAGGCAACATCTCGACAAACGACAATCCATTGAACGGCCGATCACCGTGATCATCGTAATGTATGTAAAGGGGCATTTTACAATTTTGTAACTTTCCAAAGCCAATACATATTGTACGGCTATCGTGGAGCTTGGAGAACATTCAACGGGTCTGCGCTTAAGGCCCAAGAAAACATGTCGATGTTTCATATTTTTTATAATAAGGGTATTTGGATGAAAAGGTCAATATATGACACAAAATTAATACATAGTCTGGCCGAGCTTGCGCTTTTTAGCATTGGAAATGCTTTTAATACTGTATATGCTTGTTAAGGTAAACTTGGTATAGGGGTCTGAGTTAGCTGGATGTCACACGAAACTAACGCTATCCCCACTCGACTGGCACTGTGTTGTAGTAGAGTGGGGGAGCTGTGACATGCTGAATGCCTTTGATCAGTTGAGAAATGCCGCTCGCCATCCAATTCTAATAGTGATATTAATTTAAAAAACTATATTACAACTTATATTAGAAATATATTACAAAAATTATATAACAATTATTATACAGGCCAACGCAAACAAACAAACAATCGAACCCAATGATATACCTCAATCTATCGATATTTTTTGCAAAAATAAGAAAAACTAACACATATTACTTACATGTACCTGTTTTTTATTACCCAAAAAGTCTGATCACATTTTATATGCCATGAAATAGTTGCACTTTGTGTAATACCTGTAGATTTTTTCATTGAAAAATATTGAAAAACACTGAAGTTGATATTATGTAAACAAGTGCTGCATGGCCAATCTATATAGGTGTAATTATTCGATTAATTATTGTTGTAAGAATAAATTAATTATAAATTATATTAAATATATGCATTATTAAATTAACATTTTTAAATAGTACGACAATGTCACGCTTAAAGAACATTTGATAACAAAATATTCTTTTTATAAAAAACATTTCTATGACCTTCACATGACCTTGACAGTTACATTTTAAAGCTGAAATCAGATTACAATTTTTTTCTTCAGCCGAACAAAAAAAAATTAATCCGTAACTTTTTTATTACAATGCGGTACGTTTTGAGATATTTTGAGATATCACACTTCAATTGGGCCACCCTGCATACACGCATACTCGGGAAAAAAGCAATGGCGTTTTGACGAAAGAAAAGAACCAATAATTTGTCATTGTTCCAAGGGTTAACAGCGACGTTTAGTTTTTTTTGCCAAAAAATAACGCATCTGATGTGAAAGAGAAGCAACTTAACAAACAAAAGCCCCTTGAGCGATGTCACGAACTGTTGAACTTCGTCCACGACTGTCGTTCAAAGGGGGTAGCCGGTTAAGGGGGGTCTGACGGCCCCCACCGAGTTTGATCGAATCGACCCAAAAACCTGAAAGAGGGCTGAAAAACAAAATTTTAGAGATATTTTTTAACCCCCTAAACCCTTATGAAAACACCATAATCGCAAAAAATGCGTTTTTTTGATGTTTAATTTTTTTTTGAGCTTTCAAATGCATTTTAAAGCGGTTTTAACACAACCAAAATTTTGTTTCAGATGTGTAGACATGCCCTGAATTTTTCCAGATTTTTTCGTAAAGTTAAATCATGTGCAACATAATTTTAATGGCAAAAAAACCGTAAAAAATCGTCATTTTTTGAATTTAATGCTATGGTTTTTATTGACGTATTAATGGTAAAAAATCGTGCACCATAGCATAGAAAGCTACTATCTTCCTCTACAAAATGACGCTAATTGGGCTCAATTCGGTCGTCTCTAGCGTCCGAAAATCAAACTTGAATAAATTCCGTTTTTATAATTTGAGCATTTTCAGTTACGAAAATGACACAAAATCATATTTTTCAATTATTTTTTTTAATAAAAGTACATTTTGGGGTTTCTGAGGTCGCCGATTACAAATTTGATGTCAAAAATTAGTTTTGTCACATGACAGCTGTCAAAACGAAGAAAAAATATTTTAATTTTTGAAATTTTTTAAAAAAGCCATGGGAACGATATTAATAAGGATTTTTTAGGTCGCTGATTATAAATTCATTCTTATACACGAATTCTTAATCGTAACAGCTGTCAATAGTTATATTAACAAACAAAAAATTACGTATTATTCAGAAAAAAAATTTGGAATTCCCCGACTAAACTGTCACCTGGCGGAGAAAATCCCAACTTGTACCTTATTAAGCCACGTACCCGAGTGCCTAAGGCCACCGTACCCACGTGGGCCTTAGGCTCGTATGCCCCTCCGCACGGTACTGCGCATGCCCACTACGCACTGACGCATCGAGAACCCCGCTCCACGCGGTCTCTCTTTCTCTCTGTGTTCAGCCGCCGTCCAGTACACACGTCATGCGACGCGCTCTGCTCCGTTAAACAAATCTATTTGTTTTGTTAACAGCGTTTTTTTAATTTATCGTTTAACCTGCCTATCTCAACACGAAGTGATTGAAGCAGTATTCTAAGGTGAGTTTGAATATCAATTTAAATATCAATCAACATAAAAATTGATTTATAATCATAACCTCAATCTACAATCGTTTGCCTCATAGTCGACTTGAAATCGTACAGAAGGTGGCCGTCAACTTCAAGTTGTTGTTTAGTTCACTCACATGAAAAGAATTTAAAAAAAGCAAAAAAAAAAACAAAACTAAGACGAAACGATATTTCAATAAAAAAATGATTTGGAATACAATAATTTATTTCTGTTTTGTTTACCGATGTTTTCAACATTTTTTTTGTTTTGATTTACAATTTTTAATGTACTTTCGATTTTCGTTACTTTTGTTCTATTTGTTTTTTTAATTATGGTTTTTTTTTATTCCGGGTTTCAGTTACTTTTTTCATTTTTTTCAAAAAAAAAATAATAATTTGTTAATCATAATAAAAAAAATAACAATGTTCTTTTTTTTTCTTTAGGAAAAACTGTGCGATGCCACCGAAAAAACGAAAATGTACGGCTGGTGAAAGGTGCATAAGATGCAACAGATTGTTGCGTTATGATACCGGAAAACAGAAGTCCATTTCTTCAGATGATGACGTACACTTATATACTAAACTACTAGGTAAACGAGTAGAGAAAGGTGACGTTTTATGTCATCTGTGTCGTTCCGCAATCGCTAAATCCCGAACGGTTTCACCATCGACGAGCAGTGATTCTGATCCTGAAGAAAATCTTCAGTTGGATTTTAATCCCGAAGAAAATCCTCTGCCAAACGTCAATCCCGAGGAAAATCCTCTGCCAGATGTTGATCGCGAACAAAATTCTGTCGATCCTGTAGAGAGACATTCATCAACACTCTCCAATTTGACAGTATCAGATGACACAGAACTATCTTCGGAACAGTCTTCGCAACAATTGTCACGGTCGGAGTCTGGATCTTCCACAGGACAGTCATCACAATCTTCTAAGGACCCTCCTTACGTTCTTCGTCCAAGAGAACCGGACTATGAAATGATCGAGATGCCTTTCAACAGAGTTACCGCGACTCACAAATGTTGTTGCGTATGTCTTACTCCAATTACGACATCTCCGGTTGTTCCGTTTAAAGCGAGGTTACAGGTATTTATAAGTTCACGAATTTTCATTCCAAAAGGCAATCGCTGTTGTCCTGTACATCTTATCAGTGAACGTATGTACGTTGACGAAATTTCAAACTTGAAAATATTTTCGAATACTTGTACTATCAGTTCTCAAGAGTTGGCATTATTTTTGGATGCACTGTCCAAAAAATGCGACAACAGTATTTTAGACAGAGTAGATGATTACAATTTATCGGCAGAGCGCATAAAATCGCTAACTGGATACACAGTTGCAGAAATCAAGACTCTAAAAAACATGTTGGTCACTTTGCGAAATTCTCAAAATCGCAGTATTAATCAAGCTCTTTTAATATTCCTTTTTAAATTAAGAACTGGAAATTCCAACACAATCACTGCGTCAATTTTCGATATCAAATCTGAACAACTAGTATCTGCTTATTGCAAATCGGTTTTGGATTCATTCGCGAAAGACGTCTTTCCACTTCGTTTCGGAGCTCGGGCATGTTCTCGCGAAGATTTAATTGCTAATCACACGTCGCCTTACGTAAAAAAATTACATGGATTTGAAGATCGCCTGCTCTTGATTGCTGATGGTTCATACCTTCGACACCAAAAAAGTAGTAATAATTGTTACCAAAAAAAATCTTTCTCTGGTCAGAAAAAGTGTCCACTCTGTAAACCCTTCACAGTTTGTGCCACAGATGGATATGTAATAGATGTTTACGGACCGTACGAAGCAATTGTGAATGATGCGAAAATCTTACAACATGTACTAAGTGATCCGAACGGCTTGAGATCAATCCTCAAAAAAGGGGATGTTTTTATACTTGACAGGGGGTTCAGAGACGTCAAAGATTGGTTAGAATCTCAAGGGTTCGTTGTGTTGATGCCAGCGTTGAAAGGCAAAAGAAAGCAACTTCCAACAAATGAAGCAAACGAAAGTCGATTTGTTACGAAATTGAGGTGGGTGGTAGAGGCTGTCCACGGTATAATCGGTAGTAAATTCAAACTCTTGCATAATCAGTTTAACAACAACATGTTGGATTCAGCGATGCTTTATTGCAAAGTAGCGAATTTTTTGGTTAATGAGTTTGGAAAAAGACTGAATTGCGATACCGATTTACAAGATCAAATTGCCGAGCAAATGTTGAAAAGAAAAGACGTTGACAATTCTTTAGCGAAAGTTGTGGAAGAACAAAACTGGAATAGGAAGAAAAGGATCTTCAAACCGTTAACATCAAATGACGTATTAGACTTTCCGGAAATGACAGAGCAAGATTTGAAGATCCTTTTCACTGGCTCGTACCAGTTATCGCAAACTGTTTCATACTTAGCTGAAATGTATACCGAAGAAGGACTTTTGAATATGCAATACTTGTTGGAGGACGATACCATTTTGAAATGTGAAGTTAAATCAAGACATATAAACAAGAAAGTATACAGATGTTACGTTCAGTACGACCCTAACAGTATTGGATATAACGGTATAAAAAACTACGTATGTGATTGTGCAAATGGGCTAAGAACTGTTGGTTGCTGTGCCCACGTTGCAACAATCATTTACTTTTTAAGTCATGCACGGTATTTGTCCAAAATCATCCGCCCAGCTCAAATTCTAACGAATCTATTTCACGTTGATAATGTCGAACCTGTTATTGAAGAACACAGTGACGAAGATTAACAACATAACAATCATGTTGCAATGTATGTATTACTTGTGTCTGTTTAATGTATATATTAGATGAATGTATGTAATATTATTATAAATAAATAGATTTTTTAAAATACAATGACTTTTAATTATTGAAAAAACCGAAATAGCAAATACCATTTTCATTTGATGACATGTGTAATTTTTTTTTTTTGTTAGCTGTTTGACATCAAATTTGTAATCGGCGACCTCAGAAACCCCAAAATGTACTTTTATTAAGTAAAATAAATGAAAAATATGATTTTGTGTCATTTTCGTAACTGAAAATGCTCAAATTATAAAAACGGAATTTATTCAAGTTTGATTTTCGGACGCTAGAGACGACCGAATTGAGCCCAATTAGCGTCATTTTGTAGAGGAAGATAGTAGCTTTCTATGCTATGGTGCACGATTTTTTACCATTAATACGTCAATAAAAACCATAGCATTAAATACAAAAAATGACGATTTTTTACGGTTTTTATGCCATTAAAATTATGTTGCACATGATTTAACTTTACGAAAAAATCTGGAAAAATTCAGGGCATGTCTACACATCTGAAACAAAATTTTGGTTGTGTTAAAACCGCTTTAAAATGCATTTGAAAGCTCGAAAAAAAAATTAAACATAAAAAAAACGCATTTTTTGCGATTATGGTGTTTTCATAAGGGTTTAGGGGGTTAAAAAATATCTCTAAAATTTTGTTTTTCAGCCCTCTTTCAGGTTTTTGGGTCGATTCGATCAAACTCGGTGGGGGCCGTCAGACCCCCCTTAACCGGCTACCCCCTTTCGGGCGAAGTTTTGTCAGATTTTCGCTATATTGTGCAGAGATATCGTGCGTTATTTCGTGCCTGGGTGGCACTGAGCTTTTTATATCGCTTTGAAGGGGGGTTAACAAATAGGTACAGAGATCCGAGTGAGTAAGAAAACCTATAAAATATTTCTCCTAATTTCTGCTCAATCTGGCGTTTTCTAAAGCTGCATGAAAAAAATTACAAAAAAGTTTTGCCATTTAGAAAACCGAACGAAGTATAATGATTATTATTGAGGTGAAAATCGTAATAATCATAGTTAAGGTACTGATGAAAACTTAAGTTTTAACCGCAGCGATAATGATAACAACAATAATAATATGGGAAAGAATAACAAAAAGCATTACCGTCTTTTCAGTTACTCGAGCAAAAATAATAATAATGATAATTAAAATGGTGAAAATAATAGTAGTAAAAACTGCAGTTATAACGCGTCCAATGGCGTAGCGTGGCGGGGGCCGGGGGTGGCCATGGCCCCGGGCGGCGCAGATGTGAGGCGGCGGCGGCGAGCGGCACTTAGTTGCAAAAATAGGGCGGGGGGGCGGCAAATCTATGGTTAGCCCCGGGCGGCAAAAATCCACGCTACGCCACTGAACGCGTCACGTCTGACGAACTTTTTCTCGCACATTGCTAATAACGAACAGATGTAACCGAGCAACATTGAAGAACCGTATTAACCTCGCTGCCTTCAAGTTGAGTTTTGTTCGAGTATTATTAATGAACCAAGTGGCGACACCGCTTAATTTTTTAACAAGATATTCCTGACGCTAGTCACAGTTTGTTCCTTTTTTTATATTTCAATCAAAGCATTATTTTAACCCGTACAGCCCTATAACTAGTGTTTACAAAGTGCCACGTGCCATGAAGGTTCAACATAAACGTTCATCCATTCGGTAATACACGTGGCACTTCGTAAAAACTAGTTATAGGGCTGTAAGGGTTAAAATAATGCTTTGATGGAAATTTAAAAAACTGAACAAACTGCGATCAGTGTCAGAAATGTCATGTTAAAAAATTAAGCGGTTTCACCACTTGGTTCATTAATAATACTCGAACAAAACTCAACTTGAATCTTCAAAATCTCCGAAACTATGTGGTGAAACGGATTATTTTTTGGATAGTTAATGCATCCTAAATTATTCTCTCGGTGATATGAATTTCAATCGTCTACAAGCATTTCGATTTTGGTGTCGAAACTCCTTAAGAAAGGGCTTTGAAGGGTACTGCGCAACCTCCATTATTTCAAGAGTAATGCGGCGTCGGCCCCGCCGCTGTGCCGATAATAGAGGTTGCAGTGCACCTCATTAAACAAGGCCTTCATCGACGCAAGGACTCCTTAACCCAACGAGAAACCGAACACCTGCAACAAACAAAGGTCAGAAGGAGTAAACCATTTTATGTAAATCAACGCGATAGAAGTACGACCTCATCACCGACATGTCTGGTATAAAAGCCCTATAATTTTCCACGAGTGTATGCAGTCACGTTGCGAAATCTACAACGGGATGTTCACCGCCGAATCTCTTTCCGAGATCCAACTTTACCATAGACGAATGCGATACTCGGTTAAGTTAAAAGAAATCATTTGATTGACTAGAAATAAGAAAGGTATATCAAAATACTCGAGAAAAGTTAGCCTCTTTAGTAAAGAATCGTTTAGGGCGAGAAGTAGACCGCCGAGAAATAACGCTCCCAAACCTCCGTGAGCCAAACACTCGTTGATTAACGATACGAACGCCGAACACCATTCCCTATCTTCATTATTAAACTTCGTATAACCAAACAATTTCTAACCCTTTGTTCACTTTACCGAATCCCCTAAGAAACAAGATTTCCACAGGTCTCACGGTATACACCCCTATTGTCATGAGGAACACTCTGTTGTTCAGAATAATAGATAGAGTAAAGCGTTTGCAGCTCGATGCTGCTTAAGGGGAAGTTCTATAACGCCGGACGGCACCTAGCGTCGGACACTCGTGCGTATCACGACAATGTCGCAGCGCGTACACGTAAAAAACCCATGAAAGGGGTGCGGGGGAGGGTATCGATACACAATCACGGGACGCGGTTTGCCACTGACGTGCCAGGCCAAAGTGGGAGCGATTGATTGCTGCGTTTGGCGGGAATATACTGCGTTGGGTAAGATCGAGGTGAGTGTTACTGCTAAGTTTCTGTGTTTAACAAGGAGACGGCACGACCGTGGAGTCGGAGATTTGGCCGAATTTTTTTGTGGTGAAAAGGACCCCTAGCACCTCACGTGGTTAAAGTAGTAGGACGCACTACTCGGAAAATTCCGAGAAAAATCGATTCAAGGTTTCTTAGGCGCCTTATGAGTTTTAGATGTCAGGCACTTGTCGAGCCGCCGTCAAGTCTAGACGCTTAGGGCTCGGTCTTTTGCGCCGGAGGTCTCGGGTTCGATTCCTCCTTCGGATCTCATTTTTTTTTGTTATCCCAACAACTATTCAAAACGTTTCTCATCCCTACATTATTTTTTTAAATTTATTTACATTATTTTTTTTAATTATTTTCTTTTTTTCCAATAAAACAATTCATAACCGTGGGTTTTTTATTTTTCATTGTAAAGTATATGAGGAGGAACATTGGGTTTCTAATGAGAATAACAAAGTCGATTAGGAAAATTCCATTTTTATTCATATAATAATTATATACAAAAACTGCAGTGGTAATTATCGTAGAAACAAACAAAGCAATAATTTTTGCGACATCTTGCGCAACATATAAAAGCGGTTTTTTTACAATCGCAGGGAGTTTGGAATACATCCGTACAAAAACATGTCCCATTAACATTCATGAAAATGTTTCTATACATAAGGGGGCATCCATTAATTACGTGAGGTGATTTTGGCGATTTTTCGACCCCCCCTCTCCCCCTGGTGAGATGTCGTGATATTTTGCTCTACTCCCTCCCCCCTCCCCTAATCTCACGTGAGATTTTTCAAAATGCCTAGGTTCACGGAAAATAAATTGTAGTAGAAGTAACTGCGGTTGTAGTACCATTGACTCCACCATGTAAAGTAGTAGGGAGACTCTCCCTACGTGATAAAAATTACGTGATTACTAAAATTACGAAAATTACGTGATATTTGCCGAAGCCCCCCTCTCCCCCACGTGAGATTGGGTGAGACTTCGCTCGACCCCCTCCCCCCCCCCCCCCCCCCCTAAACGCCTCACGTAATTAATGGACGCCCCCTAACGCTGAGTGTTGTATTACCATCTACGGTACTCTTATGAGATAAACCGGGAGCCCGGGTCGCCTTATTTACCTGGGGATATTGAATCTGTTGTCGTGGGCAAGAGGTGCAAGATTTATTGGAATTTTACGTTCGCGACCGTCGAGCTGCTTCATGCGACTAAGGCTGATGTTGCCCTCTTCGATTTCGACAACAAGACAATATACATTACTGAGTCCTCGGCCCCGGCTGAGACAAACGTCGAAAGGAAGAGAAGAAACGGCTCAAGTATCGACCTCTCCTGGTCGAGGTGCGCCACCTGCCGATCGAGGATTCAGGGTGACTCTTTCGTATCAGGCTTCACCGGCATACCGGTTTGCAAACCCGGTGTCAGGATGCTAGGAGGTCAGATGCAGAGGGGGGTCATCCTTCGAACACAAACAAACTCACTCCGGCAACACGATTGTGTACTGCGCTAGCCGCTTTCCCTCTGGCTTAAGAGAGCGGCTATCACAGAGCGATTTTCAATTTTTTTCGAATCCGTCCGACTGTGCGGCAGCCGAGGTGATCCCGGAGCTCTGAAATGCCGCCCAGAATTATTGTTCCACACTTGATATATTTGTATTCATATATAACGCAAAAAATCCATTTTT
Organism: Ophion ellenae; assembly: GCA_963210295.1. Lineage (NCBI taxonomy): Eukaryota > Metazoa > Arthropoda > Insecta > Hymenoptera > Ichneumonidae > Ophion > Ophion ellenae. The sequence goes on along the minus strand of OY723391.1, from coordinate 19,315,133 downwards.
TTCTGGTTCCCTAGCGAAAATTGCTCCCGATAGCCCACTTTTAAAGTGTTGCGAACACTTTCACAAAATACGTCATAATTTGGCTTAAAGGATTGTAGGTAAACAGAAAAAAGAAGGAGTTTTTTCAAACCTGGCGGATTCTCGTTACAAGTCTCATGAAAATTGAACATGACTGAGTTCATATTTCCATGTACGCCAAATGATGATACAGAGTTCCTAATTCGCGTATTTTATTCTTAGAATGTACAGCTGATAACTATTGGAAAATCATACAAGGATAAAAATGATGATGCGTTTGCTTATGAGCGCAACGTGGTCTCGTGTCTTCTTGCCAAGACTCAAAACAGTCGATGGAGAAGTCACGTCAAACATAAGATCGCTCTATTGTCAAGTTGTTTTTCGAAATCCCTTAAGAAAATAATTAAATCCCTTATTATCGCTTAAAAAAAGTTGAACTTGTCCAGGTATCCCGCAGATTCAGGTATTATTACGCCATCATATGGATTTTAATTGGGCCATCATATAAATTTCGATTGTGCCGGCTTGATCGTGCCATTTTAATCCTGCCATCATGAAAAAGTGTATAGAATTTTACATTAACACATTAAAAAATCATAAAACATAAAAAACATAAGAATATAATTTTTTATGAACAGTGTTGAAAATATACCAGATCCACGTTTTTTCTGAGATGCTTCTGAAAAAGAATAAACAAATTCGAAATAATTGAAACGTGCGCGTTGAGACTTCGAGGTGACAACAACTTGACGAACTAAATTCGAGTCTTATTTAACACAATGACGTTTAATGACTTTTAAATACTCATTCATTAAATATTTTTCAAAAATGCATGTATTCAATAAATAATTACAGGGTTTTATGGAATCTCCAATATGCTTAAAAATTCGGAAAACGCCGAAACTTTAGCGAAATTTGATTTTTTTCTTTGCACAAAAAAAAAATACCATGAAGAGATCATCTCTTCATGGTATTTTTTTTTTGAAAAAAATGCACGACTTAGAATTTCTTACGTCGCTCCTCGTAGATTTATTTCCCTCACGAAATTTCTCCGCCTGTAAGGAAGGTACGATCGAACAAAACAAGCAATGTCGAAGTTTCATGATAGGGCGTTTGTGTCGTTCTTTTTTATTTAACGCAGCCGTACAATGAACTAAGCAATTGTTTGCAGAAAAAATCCGCAACCATGAAGGGCTTCGCAGTCTCAGTGATAATCGCAGCCTTCGCTATTGGAAGTGGCTCATCATTCGATAGATTGATAAATGAGGTACACACAGAAAATGTTACACGTTTTTATATGCCCCGTTTCGTGCCAAAAAATTATGCTTTTTTCATTCACTCCAAGACACAACAAACATAAGAAACCAAAAGAAAACGAGGAGTGAGAAAACCATTCATCAATAATATTTTGTTAAATCCTTTTACAATTTCAACGAACCATTCTTTAAATGTGTCGTTTTAATGTATAATGAAAAATTAAATTATGATTAGAATATAGGCAATCAAACTTTAAACTCAATTTCGATTAAATAAATTGTAACATTGTTTCTTACATCAAAGATTATCAATCCTACAATATAAATATTGAAGCTGAATTATAGAATGATTTTTAAGACGAACCCAAACAAACACTCATTATTTATTAAGAATATTATTTCAAAGATATTAATAGAACTATGCGAATTTTATTCACTTGTCGAACAACTAGATATATTGATACACGATAAAAATTTATTTTCCGATTGAATATTATTAATAATTCTTTCATATTAACGAAATGATGTATTTTAATTTTGTAAACTCAAAAAACAAACATGTCAATTCAATACAAATTCAAAGAAACGCGACATCTATGTATGAATGATTAAATTATATTAAATCGTTTGACATTTTATTTTACTTCAATAAATGATTCCTTCGACGTTCACACTCGATAACAATCATTTCGTCATGACAAGTGTGCTTCGAGCACAACCGCTTCTTTAAGCCCAATAAATATTTTGGTCCGAGTAAATAAGAATGTAATGGTTTTTTTAAATACGTCAACTATGCTGCATTTGTGTTTTATGTAAGCGTACCCTATTTCTCAGTAGCTTTACTGACCGCAGTTGGAAAATTCATTCAACAGATGCCAAGGTACGTGGTGGAGTTAAAAAATAATGAGGGTACCAACGTTGGAAAGCTGGGATACCACGTCGACGGAAATTATGAAGCCTACATTTACGGCGCAATGCCTGGTCTCGAACCTGGAATTTACTATGTTCTTTCATATGAAGATCAGAACTTTAACGGAACGTGCGCTTCGGCGGATCCCTTCTCGGAGGTAACAGTCATGAACAAATCTGTTAGCTATGAAACAATAGTAAACTAAGAAAAAATCGAAATAAGCAAGATGAAACCGAAAGGTAAAAATGTTAATCTCGGAAAAAATCAATTCTTGGGTAACCAATTTTTTTTCCTTTACGTCGAACAGTTACAACAATGTATATATAGAAAAAAAATAAAGGAAATGTCTTCCTAATTTTTATAATTTAAGTAATTTTCAGGACAGTTTTTAGAAAAAAATCCTGAAAATTACTTAAATTATAAAAATTAGGAAGACATTTCCTTTATTTTTTTCTATATATACATTTTTGTAACTGTTCGACGTAAAGGAAAAAAAATGGTTACCGAAGAATTGATTTTTTCCGAGATTAACATGAAATGCTCCACCCTATATATATATATATATATATATATATATATATATATATATATATATATATATATATATATATATATATATATATATATATATATATATATATATATATATATATATATATATATATATATATATATATATATATATATATATATATATATATATATATAGGGTGGGGCATTTCAAGTGTTACAGAGCAATGGCCGTAAAACTATTGGTGATATCTAAAAAAGTTTGAGATGAAAGTTGTATAGTTCGAGGAAGACGACATACGGGACCATCGTAATTTTTTCGGTGTAGACGCCGAAGCTACGTCAAGGTCAATGCCACTCTTTTAAATCGAACCCTGTATTTTTTTCACGATATCATCAATGAGGTTAAGACGAGTTCAGTGACCTACAATGCAAGATCACTATAGTCACGCAAAGTATGGAAATAGTCGAAAAATTGGAAGATGCTCGAAATGATGACCCTCGACTTGTGAGCACTTTTTGATTCGATAACTTGGGCCAACGTATTGGGCGGTAGCACCTACCACGCCTGATGATATGAAAGAAAGGATACGCTGAGAAGTGCCCAAATTACATCACATATGCTGACTAAAGTTAGACGATCTTTCCATCCGAGAATAAACAAGTCCTCGCAAGTAGACGGTCATCATTTCAAGCATCTTTTGTAGGTTGACCCGAACGTTTGTAAATCGTTGAACAATGATTATTCCGATTTCATTCCATTTTTCAACTATTTTCATACTTTGCGTGTTTATAATGACCTTGTATTGTAGGTCACTGAACTCGTCTCAGCATGATACAGTGATTAAGTGGAATTAATATTGACGTATGTTTAGCGCCTTCACCGAAAAAAAGTACTATGCTCTCGTTTGACGTCCTCCTCGAGCAATGCAACTTTCATGTGAAACTTTTTTAGATATCACCAATATTTTTAGTGCAGTTACTCTGTAAAACTTTAAATGCCCCACCCTGGATATATCGAAAGTGGTCGGAATTTGAAAATTGACCGCGATTTTGTCTTTTTTAGAGTAATAGTTCCCGACAGAGCCGTGAGGCTTTCACCCCGGTCAAAATCGCGGGTCCGTTTTATTCAGTAAAATCGTACGTCCAGGGAGTGTATTTGGGATGTGACATTCAAAAACAACCTCATGGCCTGTTGGCGTACGTTTATTTGGTGCCAACGGATGTCGGACCACGCGACTACGCGACTCGACAAAAACCAGCTCCTGCCGCGTGCGGTTACATGTAAGTTCTAATTGCACTTTTGTTCCTCGATCTACGATAAATTTTCGAAACGTTCCGCAAAATTTCAGCCAAATCGGGTATAACAGCTTTTCGGAAGTACACCCCGATCCAATAACATCAGTATGAAATTATTGACACTCGGTCCGAGTCTAAAAAGAAAATATTAATTTTTTTTAAATCCAAGTACCACTGTAACTTTGGCCGATTTCAAGATGCCGAGATTTTTGTTTGTTTCGAGCAAGTATCATGAAGGGATGTTCAGTGATAAGAAAATGCTTGAAAAAATTAATTGAATACTTACGAACTGTTTGCTCATTAAACAAAGTGGAAATCTTTTTTCGAGCCTTTTTCCGTAGGCCCGTGGACTTCTTGCGCCTTCGATTTTTTGTTTTTGTCAATTCAATGAATTCATTTTTATTAACGTTTTGTTTGCATTAATTTAATTCATGAATGTTTATCAATTCGGACAATGAATTTTTAATCGATTTTAATTGTTCGTGTATTTCTTATTTCAAACCTGTATCTTTCGGTTTGACCGTGCTTGATCTCGGTAAACCTCCAAATTCATTTTTCTTTGCAGCAAACTTCGTACCCCATGCCAGGACTAAATAAGCGGCCGCAATGAAAACGGCGAGCTGATCCGATTTTTTGACAAGTTTAGCCAACAGGAATCTCCGGTTACTGGAACTCGCCCGAAAAAAAAGGAAAAGGACATATTCCCTCATTTTAATGTGTACAATCTGTACAAGATCGAAGAAGTTTGCGTTACATCGAGCTGCGGCTGAAAAAATTGCGATGTTATGTAATCATTAATTTCTTAAATGTATTTTCCCATATTTCGCAAATATCGAAAATAAAAAAATAAGCGTAGTTCGATATCTTATCCCCATTCACCCCTGTTGGAAATACAATGGAATAACACCACAAAGTTGCATAATAAATACAACAAATTAGGAGTGAAAAATAGCATTAAAATACAGAGAATTGAAAATAAGAAATAAAATGAAAAATGCAACGATTTAAAAGTTGAAATGTAAAATAAAAATGCAATCAAATAGTCGTAAAAAATAATATAAGAAATATGATTGGACTCATTGAATAAAGTAACACGCCAGAAAATGAAATTCTCTTGTTAAAATTGAACGAAAAGAAAATCAGAAGAAATCCCTTCAGTTGGCAACAATGAGGATGCAACGACGAGATTGTTTCACGGCAGGGCGATAAAATTCGAACTGAACCATTGAAATACGTTTTCGAATTGTAATGGGTTGATACGCATTGTTTTATCCCGTTGAAAACAAGGTTGAACGTGCCCGTAAATGTCGGGTTTCCCGGACGCGCGAGGGTGGCAATGGATGCGTGTGGAGGAAAAGAGTTTTGCGCCGTCGACCGCGGGAGTACGTTAGCTATGAATAAAACAAAAGAACAGCGCAACGTTATGCTCGCTATGCTCGACGTTGAACCCCGAGATGACGACAATGACGATGGCCATGAAACGAGCACTGTTTGTTCAAAGCGCAGCCACTACGTAAATGATGGAGACCAACGAGCGACGTATACTATAAAACTTTTAAGAAGTAAAAAAAAAGTACGCCAAGTCATAAAAAATCCTCTCGTAAACATTGGCGTTTGTTTTACTTTATAAAAAATTATGGTTTACCTCAAAAATAATAATTATTTGTTGTAACCCAAACAATGGTTTTATGATATTTGTTAATTAATCAATTGTGCAGAGAAATTAAATGATCCATAAAATTGCCAAGTACAATGTACGTATTATGCAAGTGTACCAGAAATGTACGCAAAATTGTTAAACCTTAGAAATAATCTTATTAAAAATGTTTCATTTTTATTGAAAAATGGAACGTATGAACCACAGAAGTCACTGGAACTGTGCAAGTTCTAGGCCTGCATGGTTAAGAAGAAAAGGCTCGGGAAGATATAGCGGTTTCCGTTCCTACCATCCGAATAAATAACTTTTGTAACATAGTATATATATATATATTTTTTCTTCTTTTTAACATCGCACCATTTACTAGTCAGTGGTAGAAATATGTTTAATGTAATCTCCAATAGATGTGTGATAAAGTAGGAGATTCATATTTTCATGTAACTTTTTGCATTACTAAAATCAAATAAGATTTGAAGTTTGTGGGGTCTAAAGGGCACATCACTGATTTGATCTGTGCTTCACGAGATCATTAATTTAATCACCGTTTACATAACTAATTCAAGGCAACAAAGTGTTTAATGTGGTTATGTGAAGAGGTCAGAAAATAATTTTACTTTTCTGAAATACAATAATGTAAAATTCGCTTCCCAGAACGAGCATATTGCCATGATCTGAAAAATACTATCTTCAATCACTATCATCTGCCTAACGAGGAAACCGTTTCCGGTGGCCCCCTCCGATTTCGTTTAATTTTATATGTTTTTTTTTCATCGAAATCTAAGAGACACGAATTTTTTATCGGCGGAAAAACGTTTTAAAGGAGTGACAATGTCCCTTGAAGTTGGATACCTTCCGAGTGACTTTTGCAGTTTTGCATATTTTTAGTCGAGATATTAGATTGAAACCAATTGAAGGATAATGCTTATGGCAATTAATGAAAAATTGACTTTTTTTCAATTGCGCGTGGGGTGAATCGGTCGAAATATAAAGGTATTGAAAGTCGACAAATATGCACAAATTAACGACTTTTTTATATTTTAACGACATTAACTGCACTTGAGAGAGCTGCCAAAAGTAGCAAGATACCGGCTTCTGCGTTTTTTTTAGAAACCCCTTTTGAGGGGTGTCTACCCCGATATGCTACTATTTCCGGTGTCCCCCTTCGATTTCGTTCAATTTATGATATGTTGTTTTTCATCGAAATCTAAGAGACGTATTTTTTTATTGGCGGAAGAATTTTTCTAAGGGGTAAAAATTACCCTTGAAGCTACATACCCTCAGAGTGACTTCTTCGAACGAGTTTCGGGTTCGCAGTACCCAAAGATGTATATTTTTGTCTGATTGATTCAAGAAAAATTCACTTTTGCCTTTTCGATACCTAAATCTCTGATAAGAGTATAAAGACTACGCGGTGTGTTTGTCAATGGCGTTGACATTTTTTTTAATGACTTGGCGTCAAGACGCTGTCGCGTATTTTGATAACCTGTTGCCTTTTCTGAATTGGATAACCGACACTCTACTGTACTGTGCCCCTTTTGTTTTTTCTTCTCCTTATCGCTCCCTATCTTGAAAGGGGAGATCCCTTCAGGCGTCTTGTACGAGATTCACGAAAAAGTGATTTTCAGGAAAACGCGTTCAAAGTTTCAAGACACAAAAATGTTATGACTAAATGGCCTACCGATTAATCTGCAATTCCAGAGCCATAAAGTAGTCCCTCAGCTTCCTCGTGGAGTTCATTTTCGGCCACAAGCGCTTCTTAACATTATAAAGAGATTTCCCCCGTAAGGGAGGAAATAACTTTAGGCGAGGAAAAAATTCCGATTTCCATGATTTTTTTTAAGCTAAGATTTCTCGACAATTTTGGACATTTTTAATCAGTTTTTAAAAACGGCGGACGTATTGCACGGTCTTCTTAACTGGATTTTAAAAACTGGCGTACTGTATAGCTGAAATACTAATCAACCGATCCTGATGAAATTTGGTATAAATCTTTCTAGCCTTATTGTCTAAAACATGACCCTTAATATTCTGGAAAATAAAAAAAAGTATATTTGATTACAAAAAGTAGGCATTTTCGGGCAGTTCAATCTTTCCATTTCAAAGCGTACTATTTCATCGAATTTTCAACATTGTCCACGTTTTCTACGTCCATATTGTGCGTATGAGTTGTAACAGAAAAAATATCTTCGTTTTTTTCCGATTGATCCCGCCGATGCTACGAGTCACGCCATCTGACAATATCGACCGCAACCCGTTTAGGAGACCATACCTTCGCCATTTTTAATGATTAATTTAAAAAGTACTATGTAACGGCCAAAAGTAGTAATAAAACATACCCTAAGTCTCAAGACGGTAAAGGAATGTAGCCTTTAAAAAAAAAGTCACGAAAATCAGCAATTTTTTCCTTGCCTAAAGGTATCTTCCCCTTAATCCCTCTCTCTCTCTCTCTCTCTCTCTCTCTCTCTTTCTATGGCGATCTTTGTTATATATATATGTGCATTACGTATGACAGGCTCTGCCCGATTGGTTTACATTTCGCTTGGCGCGTATCAGCCTACTGATAGAGAAATTCCCCATGCATAAGGGTCGAGCAAGCAACACGTAGACAGTCTCTCGCCTGAGTCTCTTTTCTCTTGTATAATGAGAGAAAGAGAGAGAGAGAGGGAGAGAGAGAGAGAGAGAGAGAGAGAGAGAGAGAAAGGGGGAGGAGGAGGGAGAGAAAATTGTGCTATATACACTTTGCGTCATCCCTCTTGAACACGCGTGTACGAGATACTCGTCAAGAGGTCTTGGTAAATGAAGATTCCTGCTCGCTGCTCACCGCCATCCTCCCCAACCCCGCCCTAACCCCTTCGGTATTCCTCATTTTACATGCATCGCATACGAAGAGAGAAAATAGATATCGGCGATCTATCAAGCTCATCCATCCAATTAGCTCGAGATACCTGCGACGACGATTTTTTTTATTTTCATGTTGTTTATTTGCAATCCCATGTACAGCGGAGTGCGCGATAGTCAATAACCGATAGCGAACGAGTGAGAATATAACCTTATTATATTGCTAAATGATTTGCGTTATGAAACCGTACTAGTTTTCGAGGGAAAAAATTCAACTATACATTTCAGCAGAGCTCTTTAATAGCAAGATGCACGTCTCTTGCCTCAGCGAATGATGAGGCGTCAGAGGGAATATTGAATTTGATTCAGAGATGCGAAGTAGGAGAGTAAAACTTGAAATTTCAAAATTACGATTTTTTCGCGTCGTTTTAAAGCTCAGGGTCTTAACTTTAATTTGCAACAGAGTTTTTGTCAAAATTCCAAAGATTCACCGAGTTATGACAATTTTTGGAAAGGGTCTTACTCTTTTCTTCCTTGTATGTTTCTCGATGGTCTTGATGTTTGCGTTGTTAAAACGCAACGAAACATCTCCTTTATATTTCCATTTCCTCATTTGTATTATTTCACATAACTTTTTTGCAGACTTTAATTCTGGTTCTCTGGCAGTTGATTGATCATAATTTTCATTGCATTCCAACGGTGCAAACTTCAATGTTATTTTTGTCGAAATTATCTTTTAAGAAACGGTAGGAGACGTATCACAAAATCTATTCGTCTTCAACCTCGGTCAGAACATAGTGTGCAACATTATCTATCATTAGCACGCAGGATTTTTTGATATTTTTATCCGTTTGTTCATAACCAGTCGTTCAAATTGTTTTTTTGTGATTGGATACCAACATTTTCTTCTCTACAGCGCGCCAATTTAGAAAATTTCAGAAAAGAATCCAGGCATAGAATAGTTTGGCTATTATACTAAACGTATTCTTTTTATTATTCATGTTAGAACACTCAAGTTGCTAATAATAATAACTTTATTGTTTGTCAATATAACAAAACCTAAATTTGGCAAGGCTATATATATATGGTACTTTTTTTATTCCCATGGTATACCCTTTATGGGTGTATACACATAGTCCTTCCGCACTTATTAGTCCCCTTTATATTTTTTACAAGACTATATATTAATTGTGTATGAAATCATCACCTTGTCGCCCCAACTCTCATTGAAAGAATAAATTGAAAATCAACCAGTCTTGGGGTCCAAGCTTATGCAGACCCTTTAACGTTCAGTTGTGTACTTTGTAGAATTGTTGAATGGCCAGAGGTCTCTTAAATAATAGGAATACAAACAAAATACAGAAAAGCTGACACATGGTATGGTGTCAGACTTGTTTTCTTTTGTTTAAATAATTATTTGATTTATACAAGGCTGGTCATACAGATTTCTTTTCTAAAAAAAGTTATTGTTTCTGAGTCTTTGCAGTCACTAAAAACCCTTACATCTTCGTTATATTGATTCATCCGTCATATCAGGTTCCCCCTCTAATCGCTTTTCGTCATCCGTTCGAATATAAATCGAAAATAACTTACGCAAATAGAACTTAGTGCATCCTGTCGGGGAGAATTTATATTTATTGCAAAATAATAAGTTTGGGGGGAAAAAAATAGTTATCATTTCTATGAGCTTCTTGGCTCCACATTTTCGACACTTTTCAATAAATTACACATAAAATATGGCTAAAAGTGGATTTTTGTAAAAGACTGTTCAACAAACAGAACCAATTCACAGAGTTTTCAAAAGTAATTGTGTTTTAATTTATTCTTACAATTACGCGCATATCTGACAAGCTACGAAGTTAACTTTGATTAAACGTACTGTGCTTTCCATCGTGTAATAGAGCGATTTATCCTCACGAACTGGGAAACGTTCTTTCAAACGCCGCCGTGGTGACTGGAAAAAAAAAATACGACTGTATTCTGGACTTCTATTTGGCTCTATGAATGCGAGAAGAAAGGAGAAGCTATTCGTTGAAATTGTTCGGAACGGTTTCGAAGACGCGTGAATAATACAGACAAGAGATATTTTTCATCCCCCGTTAAGGTGTAAAGATACTCGAGATAAAACTTCGTAAATGTCTTCCACTTTGTTTTCAACGAGTATGCGCATATACATTCACACAGAACAATGCGAAATATACGTGTATATGTATATACAATCGTGTAGGAACTAGTGTAAGTCGGCGCATTTTGTTTCGACGCAACATTTGACGTCGGTTCGCGGACTGTCGGACGAACATTTGATGCGTGTTTGCCTCTCGTATATATATACATATATATATATAAATGCTGCATTTTTCGCGAACGTATATAGCCGAGGGCTTTTTCTCCACTAGCTCGGTGTGCAGTCTTCGGCCTCTCGGAGGCCCGGAGGAGAGGCGAGAACAGAACCGCAATTTGCGTAATTGCGATGTCGGTGCTCCGACGAGATCCTCTTTGCGAGAGAGCGTTTCCGTAAGCAAACCTTTTCTTTCTCCGCCCGTTTGCCACGGCGAAAGTCCGGGAGAAGGAGAGGCAGAAAGAGAGAAAGAAAGAGAGAGAGAAAGGCAGGGCTCTCATTTTCTTTATACTCTTTCTTAACCCCCGTGAAATTATAAGAATCGAAAATATATAACAGGTATAGAAAGTTTTCCCGGGGTATATAAGTAACATGTCTGAGATACGTACGACGCCTCCATATCATGGGCGACTGTTGACTTTATATATTTTATTATAAGTTCAGAGCGAATTCGGAAAATATATTCACCCCCACAAAATAGAAAACATTGATCCTCCCAGATAGCAAAATGTCATCTATATGGTATTCGAAAGATATCCCGAAACGGACATGGCTAACTTTTTGTTTGTCCATAAGGATGCCGTTGTGAATTATTGGGAGTACAAATAAATCTCCGCCTTTTGACAAAAGATGGCCCTACCAGGAGGTTATGGTTGAAATCGTCAGATGTAAAACGTCATATCGTAAGGTTGGACATCTGGCAAGACCATAACCTTGAAATATTAGCGATTTTGTATCAGCATCACATAATTTTTTCGTTCGGAAATGTCGAGTTTTGAGCCGAATGAGCGTCATTTGCAGGAACTCTTGCCTTTGGCACGAATCTCCCTCCAATAATGCTTCTAATTCCACATCTTCGTTTCGGCCGTCCGCTAGGTTCTTTGTCTTCGACGTCAAACTCACCGTTCTTGAACTTTTGAAACCACTCACGACAACTGCTCTCACTTAAAGCTTTCGAAAGTGGCGCTACATACAATTACGATCAAACATCACTCACAAGTAAGTTCGTTTAATCGTTCAATTGTATTTCGCGCCTCTTCCTCAGATCAGGTTGTAGAAATTTAAAGTTTTTGTAGCATTACCCGTTGTCAGCGTATATTTGGAAAAAACGAATTACAGGTTTTTAAAATTTGTTTATTTTTCGGTGCAGTCATCTTGCTCATCTATTTAGAATTGCTTGAGCAAATAAACTTTTATCTTGGATAATAGGGCGATCATAAAATTTCGCAATGTCTTTGACTTCTGTGTCTATCCATTACCTCTTATTAGATGAATATTTACTCCCTTTACTTTTGCTGCAGAGGATGACGCGTGTCTCGCGCTATGTGCCGAGACAATATTCGTATCTATTCCACTTTGGTCTAGGGCTTTTCCACCCACTTGCTTAGAGTTTGAGATCCGACCGCTTTATGGGGTTTATGCACCGCGACAAAAAGTGTCTCGCAAGTCCCCCCGACCTCTTTTGTTCGATCGGTGTATGCCCTAAATATTGTGGCTGCACATATATTGCTATCTTTCTCAAACACCGGTAGAGTCAATAGGGGCTGTCTTCTATTTTGGTCGGAGGTTTCAATAGTATCAGTAATTTTAATAATTAAAACCTCTTCATGCCACCTTATATTCTCCACACGGATTAGAGTCAGGGTCTGCATTCTCTGACTTGCCACCAGCGCCAGTAGTCACCAGAGTTACGACCTTCATTGCGAGAACGTCCATAGGTAACGCTTCATTTCTGCCTAAACCTTTAAGGTGTTCCAGGACGATCCGTGGGTCCCATGTATAATGATATTTCGGCTTAGCTAGGCGAGCCTCAGCTATGCCTTTGAAAAGCCTTCGGATATTATAGTCCTGCCCGACCTGAGGCCCACTATCAGTGATATCGCTGATCGAAGGGTATTGAGTGAACTGTATGCGTGCCCTTTCCGGAACTCATCGGCTAAGGCTTTCAAAACGTCTGGGTTCGATGGTCTATATGGGTTGATGTTTTCCTTATTACAATATGTATACCATTTTTTTAGAGCCTTATCGTATTGTTTGAGCGAAGACTTCCGTATTGAGCCGATCGTGATGCCCCGGGCCTCTGTTGGAATATTGTTTATCTCGAAGGCCCTCCACAAACAATTCCAGCTACCAGGGTAAGTCGTCTCCATAATGGGTGTGGATCTCTGTTGACGGATAGTAGCAATGATTCCTTAGGGACTAAAATGACGCTTTTGCTTACAAGAAGGGATCGAAATCGTGGGTACCACGGTTGTGCTGGCCAATTTGGTACAACCGCATGATGCCCCTTGCCCCCTCTTCCTTTACCTTGCGCAATACTCGTAAAACGAGGGCCAAAGGAGGACATGCATAGAAAAGGGAAAACTGTGACCAATCGATCGTAAAAGCATCTACCGCCTTGCTCTTAGGGTCTCTGATCCAGGACACGTAACGGTCGCACTTTGGGTTAAGGCGAGAGACAAAGAGGTCAATCTCCCGCTGTCCAAATGCTTCTATTATTCTTTCAAAGGCCGAATTGGCTAAACTATATTTAGTCTCTCCCTCCAATCGCCGCGATTCGAAATCCGCCTTAATGTTTTCTTTTGTATTGATAAACGATGCCGATAAGCCGATCTTGCGTCGTCCTCACCATTCCCAAGTTTCTCTCGCTAGGTTATTTAGATTTTCAAAACGTATTCCGCTCATCTTATTAAGGCGTCATACGCAGTTGCAAGGCCAAAAAAAGTAGTTTTTTCACGATTTCTTTTTCTGGTAAAGAAGTTCATTTGGGCAAAACGAAAAGTATTAGGCAGTGTTGTGGAATCTTTTAGCTTTAGAGTGGCATTTTTTATTTTCAAAAATATTCATTAACATTCCTCCTGTAGGAAGTCTCCTGGAAGTCTCCGAAAAGTGTCTGGCGGTGAGCAAAGTATCTCCGGTTTGGATTATCTAAAATGAAAAAACCAAAAAGATTCTTTTAGGGGATAGATGAATCCAAGTATTGATCGAAGAAATAGTCCAAATTTTTCATCTTTAACAAAATGGTGGCTCCGGAATGAAACAATTTCGATTTTCGACCAATTTTTTTCTCGTTAAATCGTTGAAAAAAAATAGAAGTAATTATCGGAAATTTTATTCCTTTGATCAATACCTGAAGAATATATCTGACAAAGTTGTGTTATAATTGCAGACCGAACGGTTGAGCCATTTTTGAGAAATCGTGCTCACCGACTTTGAAAACACCGTTTTGAGAAAAACGCGTTTGAAGTTTCAACAGTCAACTTTGTAGCGCTCCGAGCGTCCTTACAAATATGTGTGTATTTCCGAGAATATTCACTGGATCGACTTGAAATTTTCAGGGAATATACTCACACATTTCTACATTCCAAAAATGAAATTAAAAAATCGATTTTTTGAAATTTCATGCCATTGCATACATCACCTGCGTATAACCCGTCAATGTATGCAATGGCAGTAGTATTTCCAAGCCGGAGGAGAATATTACAGTCTCTTTCTTGTCGCACGAAGCACCTCAAGCCAAAGGAGGCCGCCGTCAACTCTAAGACATTTATATGTAATTTTTTCTCTTTCGAGTTCCAAAAACCGTGCGTTCTCTCGATTCCACATACAGCTCCTCACCCGGAAAGAGATGCATCGCAGAAAATTTCATAATGGATCTCCGGGGTCTCGAAAGAATTGGAGGTTGAGCGTATAACTCTTTGCCACCAAGCAAATTCAGACTGCAATGAATTCGGGATGCTCGTAACGCTATTGTAACACCCAGAGTTACTTTCCAGTGCTAGAAATTGACCCTTTCAAATGTTTTGGTGTGGCCTAGGCTATATCTTATTACTGGAGAGCATGCAATTAACGTGCCGATAAACTCTGCAAGTTCTCAAATATTACAGAACATTTTTTGACGGAATTTATGAATTAACTCATCTACTTTTTGTCTTTTGTTTTCCGGAAGTTCCAAGGTCATTTCTCCAGTGCCAAACATAAACCCCAGGTATTGACAGCGTTTTTTGGCTGATAATTGTCATTTTTTCCGATTCAGGACGAAACCCAGTCTTTCCAGGGTTAGGCAAACCTCTTGTACATTTCTTTGACATTCCTCGTAGGTACCGCCAATGATTAAAAAATCATATTGATATACTACCAGGCCTTTTTTACGTATGTTACCAATGACTTTAAAAGCTTCGTGAACACATATGAAGCAGTTGCTAGGCCAAAAGGTAAGCACACAAATTCGTATCATTTTTTGTTGAAGGAGAACCGTAGGCATTTTCTATCGCTCTCCGCGATAGGCACCGTATAGTATGCGTCCGTTAAGTCGATCTTCGCAAGAAAAGAATCTTTGAAATTAAGATTAACTGCGTCATTCCATCTTCTAGTTTACTGTGCTCCGTTCGGAAGAATTAATTCAGTTTTTTTAGATTAAGAATGAACCACCTTTTCCCATCCGATTTTGGGACAAGAAATATGTATGAAAAGAATTGTCCTTCACTCTCGCGACATGGCACAATAGCACCCTTTTTCTGTAAGTTACTAATTGGTTCCTCTAATTGCATT
Organism: Ophion ellenae; assembly: GCA_963210295.1. Lineage (NCBI taxonomy): Eukaryota > Metazoa > Arthropoda > Insecta > Hymenoptera > Ichneumonidae > Ophion > Ophion ellenae. The sequence continues at coordinate 19,299,756 of OY723391.1, read as the reverse complement.
TATTGTTCTCAATTTTTTGGTTTCGCGAAAGTTATTCTGGACAGGACGCTTTTCGAAAGGAATTTGATAACCTTTTATCCATTATAAAATTAGGCTATCGGACGTTATATTATTCCATTCTTGCCGAAAAGAACTTAGTTGGCCGGCAAGGCCTTACAGGGCTATTTACCACTTCCATCGAGGACGACTGTGGTAAGTAGCCCTCGTCTGTAAGTCGATCGTCCGCTGTCCCCTCGTTTCCAAACTCCCGAAAAGGTCGAAGAACTCCGAAAGCGACGCGTTAGTTTCTCCACTTTACTCAAAGCACTTTATTCAAATGATACTAACTTCAGTTTTTATCAATATTCATGAATTTAATAAAAACTCAAATGTCGCTAGACTATGTATCAATTGTCTGTAAAATCCCAACGTCGTCGTCCGATTTTCTCACCAGAAAAAATATTTAAAACCGACCTGTTTGACTATTTTGTGTACATTTCTAAAAACTTGCTTGGCTTTTTCATAAAAGGTATGTCATTTCTTTTGTACGTTTAAACTGAAAAAGTAATAATCTAAATAAAACCATTGGTTGAAAGAGAATAAAAAATATTTCGAGTTTAATTTGAATTTTGTAGATAGTGAAACAACCGATTATGGTTTCAAGAGAACTTTTTATTACTTGGCATTTTGTTTTAATTGTTAAAGTTTTTAGGGAGATTTCATATCTTTGAAATGGAATAAATAAATATATATATATATATATATATATATATATATATATATATATATATATATATATATATATATATATAGGGCTACAGGTTATTCGTCACGATCCCTTGAAAGGGTTGTAGAACACTTTTTCCGCTGTCAAATAACCCACTAATGTTTGATGCAAAAGTGAACCATTTTCGAGATTTTATTTTATTTATTTTTAAAGGAAGTTCGACACCAAAATCGAAATGCTTGTAGACGATTGAAATTCATATCACCAAGAGATTAATTTAGGATCCATTAACTGTCCAAAAATGTATCCGTTTCACCACATATAGGGCTGTAGGGGTTCAAATAATGCTTGGATTAGACTTTTTAACTGAACCAACTGCGATTAGTGTTCAATTTTAGATGAAAGGTCGTTAATCGTTAAGTGGTGTTCAATAAGTTTTTTTTAGCAACGTTACATCGTAAGCATGTGATACGCTTAATGATAATGTCGTTGATGCGAGTGCTGACAAAGTTAATTCACCTTTAACTTCCTTTTCTGAATTTTTTAATCGGTAGAGTGTCAATGGAATCTGCGATAATAGTACGAGACTCCTCCAATAATGATTCACTGCGGATATTTCAAAGACAAGGCTTGGTCAAACTCTGCAGAAATGCCAACATTCTGCGAAGCACTGTCGAAAGTAGTGCTGACTTGACTTTATTGCCATGGTGCAACAGTTCATTACCCATATTACATAGACCATTTACGTGCGTCGCATTAGGCTCTATTACATGATGAGGAGTAACGTACTCATTAAGGGGCTCCACTAGTGTGACTGCCCAAAAACAAGGCGATTTTCGGAAATTTATTGAAAGAAAAGTATTGCATCGAATGTTTTGAAGTTTTGAGGATATATTTGTGTATAAATGATAAATAGTGATTTTTTTGTATGAAAATATTCAATTTTCAGCAACTTATACGCCGTCTCCCGAGTCTCAAAAAAAAGTTCTTCCACTACTGCAGTGCGGCCTTCAGAATGCCTGAAATTTAAAAAAAATGTCGTTAAACTAGAAGGTACAACGACGAAGGATTGTAAAAAAAACATTTAATCCAACAAAATGGCGGGGTTTTGAAAAGTTCCAAATTACGCTTAAAAATCTGATGGTTTTTTGCATGGCAAATTGACATTCTTAATCCAATCGAAAAACTGAAGAGACAAATATGTATGAAGAAACAAATACTCAATACGCTGAAACAAGGTTCAAATCGATCGCATGATTTGTATTAGAGTTAGAACTGCAGCAAATTTGGAAGATGTCGTTTTGAGACAAACGTGTTGAAAGATAAAAATAATGATTTCATTGTTATAAACCGATAAATATCATACCTAGAGCTAAGCTGCCATTCCAGGCCCATACAATTCACCTTCCTCTTCGGAAAGCACCTGCTGAGCTGTTAAAGCTCTCCTTCGAGCTAATCGACCCTCTTTTGAGGCCGCCTGATAACGATACTCGGCTACGTGCAGCCTTGTTTGATCTTTGTCCGCGGCATAATGCCTTGCTGAATTTTCAGAATTGATGAAAATCCATCATTGAATACCCCAACAGCAAGGTAATTACCTAATTCAATGGTTTTCAAACCATTGTGCACCAAATGCACTTCCAATCATAGGTCCGGAACTCATGTACGAAACACCGCATTCACACATCACAGCAATTTCAAATCCTAAGCCCTGCGGACTCGTTTGATTAAAAGTGACATTTTCTTACAAGTTTTGCACATCACTAAATTGCTAATTGCAGAAAAAACCGGAACAAACTGAAGAATGCAATACCCATGAGTTGGATCAATTACAATTTCTTCGTCGTTAGTACGAAATAGTTTTCTAGCAGACGTACTGGTATTCGTGGTGAACTGCTCGAACGCGTGTTGATTTCCCGTAAACTTTCGCTTTTTCGAAGTTGATTTACGCGTAGGATGATCGTGAGAACATTGTTGATTGGAATACCGAGGTTTTTCACTCATTTTTACTGAGATATAATGCGATGTGCTTTGTAAAACCGTTATAAGAGAAATAAATAAGTCGTTCAAATATACCTGCGCCAAACTGCGCCAAAACACATGTGACCGGCAACAATGTACGAAAGATTTCAAAGGTATATGTCACCTGTATATACATATCTGTTTACCTGGAGGTCAAGAGTAGCGTCCCTAATGCTACTATAATATTTACGATGCCAACAGAGCCCGAATAATAACTCAGGTACGGCGCCTCAGCTTACGTACGTTTCTGACCGATGTGATCCTTTTGCTCTGCTCTTTAAAAGTCTGTACTTAAACAACTGTTTGAGATCCGCACTTGAAATTTTAGTATGGTATCCTTGAAGGTACGCGCTATCCGACAATGCAAAAAAATTGATTTTTTTTAAGTGTCACACTTGTGGTGCCCCATAAAGTTTGACAAAACTTTATGGGGAGTGGGAGAAGCCACGTAAGTCGGTGCACGGACGATGCTATTCTACGTTTGTGGAAGTGCTCCTACACCCTCTAAATGAGCAATCGGTATAAAATTTAGCAGGCACGTGTACAACAAACGTCTTCATTAGTTAAACGGGAATTATTCAAAAGTATTCAAACATTTTTATTGTAGGAATAAGAAAACTGCAAAAATGTATAGTTAAAAACTAAATTCCCCTTCGATCGCTCACTATTTTTTTGTTTTTCAACTTTTCTTCTTGATTCTAGCTCGGCTTACACACAATGATGTAAAAAATAAAAAATGTTTGATTTTTTTGCTTCAGTTCACCTGTTCAGGACTTAGGACTTCCGCAAGCGAAGAATATCGTCGTCGGTGCACCAACATACGTAGCTCCTCCCACTCCCAGTACCATGTATTGTCGAACTTTAAAAAATATTCTCATGTTCAATGAAGACCGCTCAATAAACATACCAAATTTCAACATTCAATATTTTATATTTTTCGCATAAAAAATTGATGAAAAATCATACATTTTTTGACCCAACGAAGTCGAAATCACGCTTAAAAATACTTTGCACTCTTTTGCATACGTATTTCAGGTATTTTTGTGTAACAAAACCTGGCGAAATTAAATGTCAAAAAGACTAGTCAAACATTTATCGAAATCGATAACGTAGATCGATAATTTCGAGTGCGTGACAACCGAATGAACGCGAACTACCGTGTAGCACGAAAGGTGTGTGTGTGTGTGTGTGTGTGTGTGTGTGTGTGTGTGTGTGTGTGTGTGTGTGTGTGTGTGTGTGTGTGTGTGTGTGTGTGTGTGTGTGTGCGTGTGTGCGTGCGTGCGTGCGTGTGTGTGTGTGTGTGTGTGTGTTCGTGTGTGTGTGTGTGAGAGAGAGAGAGAGAGAGAGAGAGAGAGAGAGAGAGAGAGAGAGAGAGAGAGAAGCAACGGTGCAAGTGCAAGACGATGCAGTATGCAGAGCTAAAGGTGGAATGCTTCGGGGTCTCAAAAGGCGGAGACTGGGCGGTGAAAAATCACGCACCCTGCTATAGCACTCGCTATGCACAAGCATCTGCTCTACATACCCACCAGGCTCTCAACTTGTCGTCGATTTTCCCGCAGGCTCGCCACTACACTTGAAAATGTAAAACTTCAACCGTTGCGTGTTTTTTTTTTTAATGATTTACCTTTGCATCGGACCAACTGGTCGAGTTGCTTAACTAATCTGCATTTTCATCGAATCCTTGAATCATCTAATTCCAATTTCTGTCGAGGCAATAGAGTATTTAAACGCACGAGGATAGTGGTAGCGAACGACAAAAAGTGAAGTGACAGGTATAGCGTCAAAAGGTAAACGGGTCTGCATAAGCTTGAGGTCCAAAAAGGAGGTCAATTTACAATATTTTTTCTGATGTGAGTATTGGGTCGTCGCTATTTTACACACATTTAATACATAGCCTTGGAAAGTTCGAGTTTTTTTATTGAAAAATATTGATAAACAATGAAATTGTTATCATTTAAACAAAGTGCCGTCGTTGCTGCATGGCCAATCGATGTAGGTGGTTCTGGAAACTAGGGCGATCAAAAACGAAAAATACAAAATATTCTTCTAGTATAGTAATACAACATTCGCATGACCAAATACCTTTTAAAAAATTTAAATCATGGAAATGGCAAGATCGAGGGAAATTTTTTTTTTTTTGACAAAAAAAAATAGCCTCAACAGTTTGTTATCAATAAATGGATAAACATATTAAAAAACCATCAGATCTTACGACAAAAAATGTTTGAAAATATGCTTCGTCCGAATTTGAAGTGAATCGGGCGAATAGATTTTGAGATATGCCTTACACCGTTTCATAAAACATAGTTTCGAGGAAAACGCAAAAGAAAAGAGGGGACATCGCAGTGTGGGGGTTCGCTAAAGCACAATTTGACCCTTCACAAAAATCGTTGTAATTCGGCCAATTTGTAGATTTTTTGAAAAATCCTTGTCGCAAACTAAGTTCAAGACATTTGCTACGGAACAATGCAACAAAAAAAGACGTATCTTTTAAATTTCAAGCTTATGCAGTTCCCTCAAGCGTTGGTGTCGTAAAAGCGCACAAGGGAATATGAAGAACATAGGAAATTCAAAGAAAAACACCATTTTCAACCCCAGAAGACATCTGCAACGCAGTTCTCGTTCTGGAAAAAATTATGCGTTATCAACTCAAAGTCCAATCGAGTTATGCAATTAAATCGAATTCTTCAAAAAAATCAACCGCAACCTCGATTGCGTTTATCGACTTTTTCTAACTATTCCTTTTTAATAAATGTGATTTTCTAATTTTTCCTATCACCGGAGGCTTTTTTCAACTGTTTTTTTTTTCTTCCATAAAGCGAAGCTCCGTGCGTGAGACGGGATAAGTGGTGTCTGCCTTTGAGAACCACGAAGAGGAATCGCCCAAGAGTATGCGTGGTGAAGCGGAGCAAGATATATATACACACGGGGTTGGCTGGGCTGAGCTACCGGTCGGTCGGGTCGGGTCGCTGGTCTCGTGCGTTTCATTTATGTTTCTTTTTGCAGTTTTTTTCATCCATCCTCTTCCTCTCCGCCATTTGGTCGCGTCTGCCTTTCCTCAATATTTCCACCTCCACGGCCTCTATCGCAAACTGTCGCGCTCGCTTCCTCTTTGTATCTCGCGATACTTCTTATTTCTCTTTCTCTCTCTGCCTCCTCCGCCTCGTTTTGATCGAATCCTCGCTACCCCCCGAGTCGTTGGTCGATTGTTTTATACTACTTCTATCGAAGCCGACGTCGCGCCGGCGCTTATTTTGTTGACTCAGTGTGTCCCCGTCGCGGAATTGTGGCACATTCGCTTAAAAGTCAAGACGTACGGTAACCGCTGTGGAACGGAGTCTAAACAATAACGAATCGTGAAGACTAGGGAAGCCGCGAGACCCAAAGGAGTAGGAAAAGTTACTAGGAAGACAGGCCCCGAAATGTGTGTGCGTCAAAAGTTTTTACTATAAGCGTTGCCGACTAGATACCGACTCAGCTTAGTGAGTCCTATTGGATACGGAAACGCGCCAAATACTTGCGAAAGAAAAAAACAGGAACGCACAAATGCACGGCAAAGAAGAAGCATTTAGCGTTTCGGACAAGCAAAATATACGAGTTTTTTGTTGGAAAAGTAATTCGTTAGCAGACGTTTTAACCGTTTCAATACGGCGAAAAAATCAGTTTAGTGTGCCTCATTACTGGGAACAGTTATTTCTCCTCCAAGTGATTATTACGATGAAATAAATTTTCTGTCTGAATAACTTGCTCAATAAGGGTGCGAATTCTTCACCACTGACATGCGCCTTCGTTTCCAGACCTGTATACAAGACCGCGTTCATGATGCGTTTGGCGGCGCAACTTGGCGTTATTTTCTGTTTCTAGATGTTTTTCAGTAACTGGGACATGTTGTCCCAGCCGTAATTTTTAAAAAATTCCAGACTGGGACAGCATATGCCCCGTCAGGTGTGAATAGGTTAAGGGCGTATTCTAGTCTCGAAATTTGGAAGAATCGATTTTTGGGCATTTTCTCGAAGTATAGACTCCTAAGAATATGTCGCCAAAGGAACTTTCGTAATTCCCAATATTTACGCCAATAAAAGACGACTGAATTGGTTAGAAAGCTTGAATTGGTCGCGAGGAAGAACGAGCTTAAAAAAACCATCATTTCGAATTCGACGAAAGCGAGGCAGGAATGGCCGATTAATATAACGTACCATTATACCACTTAGATAGTTGCGGCCGTCTGAAATTGTACTTAAATCTTTGAACGCGTTTTTCTCGTAACTACTTTTTCAACACGGTTTACATAAAATCTCGATTTCTATTCAACCTATTGACTTCAAATTTGGTATGGACCTTAAGTATATATTCCTATATCGTCCATATCTCGCGCATAGCGAAATGATTATTACTATAATTGAAAGAAAATTAACATTGAAAAAATAGGGCGATATATTGACCTTTTTTCAGACAGACGCCATTTAAAAAAAATCCCTTCGGTACCTGCCATAATGGCATTCTTATTGATAACGAACATTGGTTTTATTTCTGTTTCAGATAAATGGGAGCTTTGGAATCATGTCAACCGCCTAAAAACTTTTTTTTCACGGCCATATTTAAAGGCCCCTAACTGGTTTAATTTTGTTTGCCTACTTTTTTTTCTCATTTCTTGAAACATCAATAAAAACACTGTAAAAAATTGATGGTGAAAGTATTTTTTGTTTCTTGTTTTTAGCAAACCCGAAAAAAAACGCCTGAAATGTTGAGTTCTAGACTAGAATGCCTCGCTAAACGTGCGTTTTTTAAAATGATTAAAGGCATCTGGTTTGTTTAATTAAATATTTTCAAAAATTGACTAGCTGCTTCGCATATTTGGAATCTGTATGGGAATATATAAAGACGCGATAAAAAATCTTTGTTTCTTGAAACAAATAAAAAAAACCTTTTTATGGGAAGGTACCTGAGTAAACAACCAGAAAAACAGGTAAACGTCGGGAATTGTTATCTCAAAAACTAATGTTTTGATTGGATCCGGGTTTTTTTAAATTGAAAATATGTACGTTGAGGTATGTTTAGGAATTTTTTAAAATAAATTCGTTGACTGGAAGCGATTCAAACCCGATTATCTCGAAAATGGCTTGTCCGATTTTGTCCAAATTTGGATACAATATTCTTCGATAGTTTTTCTCGTTCGCCACGTAGGGGTTTTTTCATTTGATTGAACCATTGTTTTTTTATGCAATATGTATGCAATCCAAAAGCGTCGGTAATTGCGAACGATGAACGAATGTTAAATTAAAACGCTCGCAATTCCGTGAAAAATGAAAATGTCAACAAAATCCTACGTGGCGAACGAGAAAAATGATCGGAGAATATTGTATTCAAATTTGGACAAAATCGGACAAGCCGTTTTCGAGATACATCTGGCACCGACTTTGAAAACTATGTTTCGAGATAATCGCGTTTGAATCGCTTTCAGTCAACTAATTTATTTTAAAAAATTCCTAAACATAACTCAATGTACATATTTTCCAATTTAAAAAAACTCGGTTCCAATCGAAACATTAGTTTTTGAGATAAAAATGCCCGATGTTTACCTGCTTTTCTCGCCGTTTACTCAGGTACCTCCCCTTAAGCGAGAGCGAGGAGTTTCAAAACATTGTGGACGTTAACCCGCAAAATTGTGGCTTAATATCCACATTAACATGATATTTGTAAAAAAGTGTTGACGAATTGAAACTCAAGCATACAAAATCGATGAAAAGAGTCGTCATTTTTACGTAACTATTAAAAAAGTGAGATCGTCAACGGCCTTTAAATTATTCTCATTGTATCTCCTGTAAATTTGAAAACAATCCATCAAGTGGTTCTCGAGATATGATGACCGCCGACTTTGAAAACAGTATCATCCGCCGGCGGCTATGTTTTTGTTGTTTTTTTGTATTTTTTAACGATTTTTTTAAAGGCTCCCACTACATGTACCTTTGTGTTAAGAAAAAATGCGTTTCTATTTCACCAACCGTTTCCCAGAAAAAAAAATCGGAATTTAGCCATTTCTTTCAGGCCTCTACGTAAGTGTAGCCCTTCAAGAAAACGCATTGGCGTGTCAGGGTTGGCGGTAACGAGCCTTGCGCACTGGGGCTCACCCCCTATGGGAATCGATAAACGAGGGTAACTCCCGTTCCGACGACAATATGCGCAACAGTTTGACCGTTACCACGAGGAAACACGAGTCCATGTTGAAAAGTCATCAGGCTGTTTCATCTACGGAGATTTCATCTTCGTCTACGGAGATTTCGTTTTTGCCACGTCTATCGTTCAATCTGTAAATTCGGGTGAGCATGGAGACCGATAAGGAGGTGGCAGCGACGAGGGACGAGCCGGAGAAAGTGGAGGAGCCTCAACAAAGTCTCCCTCTACCAATTAAGTTGAACGTGGACGTGAATATGGGCATAAATTTGAGCATCCTTCTCACGCTACTGATATTCTGCGGGCTTCTCTTTTTGCCCGCGAAAATGTTGCTCGACACGTCCTACGAGGTGGGGAACGACAACGACACGAGGCAAATTCGCGAAACCACGAATAGAACGAATTTTTTGAGATCCATGCAATTTCGCGAAAAAAAGATGTGTCCCGGACTGAATTACGAGTACTGGCTATCCTCGATATTCTTCAGCAATTACGATCGCAATTGTACTTATTCGAAAAAACGCGGGAGCGTGAACGAGCAGGAGAGAAAAACGATAGTCGAGAGCAAAGATCCGGAAAAATTGACTTGCATGAGCGAGGAGAAAAAGGAGATTGTCATAATTCACAGTTACAACGGTACGTTCGAGGAAACGAGAGCACCGAGCAAGCCAAAATCCGTACCCGTGACGGGACACATTCTCGCTATGATGCTCGTAGTTTCGGCGATCGCCGCGTTCGTCGAAGTATTGCGTATACGTTTCATCAACCCCAAGGTATAGGAACACGGCATGAATCAATGTGGACGTATCGAATCGATAGGTTCCTAAGAGAAAGATCATCATCCCTGTTGAGGAGTGTACACTACAATCAAATCCCAAAGAATCCACTGGACACTTTTGGAATTTATTGAAAGAAAACTACTTGTGTGATTTATTTTGGTTCTGGTATATCAGTAGTTTGCATACTAAGATGAGAATATGTAATATTTTAATTAACAAAAGTGTAAGTTTCGATAATGTCTTTACCATCGTGCAAAAGACGGTTGGTCGGAAGGTGTACCTTTTTCCGCCCACCTGACGATCCGAAGTATCGGAAAAGAAAATTTATTCTCGAATTATATCGTTAGTTAAACTACTTCTTCATAATGACTTTGAAGTTTGCATCGGTGGAATACAAGGAAAATGATTTTTTTGTGGTTAATTTTCCATATTTCCTTGGCAGATTTGAGCTATGGAAATCAGGCAAACATTTTTCTACGATTTTTATTTAGTGATCTACAACAAATTTGCAAAATATTATTTTGAATAATAATGAAAATAGGAAATTGAAAAGAATTTTCGTTGCATTCCAACGATGCAAACATCAACGCTATTTATCATATTTATTCGTAAACGTAAGTTCGATGTTGTAGCATATTATGTTCTTGTAGAAAGTCGTGACAGCACCAATTTTTTTGCCTCTGTCAAAATTTCGACAACGGCTGTGCCACGTGATAGCCGTTACTGTATAATACACGGAAACGTTTTTTTCGATTCAGACCTACCAAGTGGGCAGAATAAGATACACGAACAATTATTATATTTTCTTATTAATATTATTCTATTATTGATATTTTTATTATTAATAATACTTATTATATCATATATATTTATACTTTTTCATCGAGTTGAGACAATACTTTTTTCAAAATAAATTAACTTTCATATTGAATTTTGTAAATACATTTCATATTTTCTAATAAGAAAAACTAATTTGACATTTTTTCTTCAAATTTAATTTCGTTTTTCCAATCATTTATATATTTTTTTTCTTCATATTTTATAGATATTTTGGTCTACCGGTGTACCTATAATATAACAAAAAAGGGCAAATCGCAAAAGCAATTTTCTTGCTGTGATAAATTCCTAAAACTTCCACCGCTTTTCGGGCTGTCACTGTAGTTGTACGCCCTTGATTGTTTCCACGTATCATTCGCGTTTTCTATTTTCTTCCTTCTTTCCTCAACTTCTTTCTTTCTCTACCTCTTTCCGTATCGAACATTTATTTGTTCCCTCAATCTCTTTGTCTATCCGTCTTTGTCATCAAGTTTCGTCGTAACATCGGGCTTCTTTCTCGATCTTTTTTTTCAAAGAACGAGGAGTGTCTTAATCATCGTTCCTGAAAATTCAGGATACCTCCACCGTTGAATCCGCCAGTTCGAGGAAGGGGTCGACTATTGAATTAATGCCCCACGGGCGTTTTTTGTCGCACGGCACGATCAAGGCTCAGAGATCGCTTGAGGTACAGGGAATGCAACGATCTGCGCAACGTCTTCTCGGTACGAAATATCTAGCTCCCATTCTGATCATATCCTCGTTGGGTGTAAACGTATAAGTTATACGAGCGCAATGACAAGTAATCAAGAAATTCATACAATTTTCGGCAATATTGAGCACTAGCTATTACCCGCAGCTTCGCCCGCGTTAAAATTTGGCCACTGCCATATTTATTTTGAAAAGACATGTAATTAAGTGAATTGATTGATTGCTTTTAACAAAGGTGGACATAATACAACCGAACCAAAAACGCCGAAATTAAAGCATGTGTAAGCGGCAGAGAGCGCAAAACATTTGTAAAGGCATTTACGCAAACCACACGTTAAGAAGTCTCTATAAATATGATAACAGCATGATAACACCCATTTTAACAAACATACACATACACGTAATTATTAACTATTTCCTATTATATTCATTTATTACGCTAAAAGATTTCAATTTGATTATTACATTAGATTTGAGTATAATATTATAGTTGGAAAAGTTTAAGATATTTGAATAAAAAGTATCCTATGTGTTAATCCAGGTCATGGGCTATCGACATGTTAAATTCCATTAAAATAATTAATACCGTTTTGGCGTGATTCAGTAACGGACAGACTTTCAGATTTATAATATTAGTTAGGATCAAAGGTTTGAAAAATGTATAGCTTTAAAAGATTAATGTTAAAAGATACTAATTTTTCAAACGTTCATTCTTCCAATAGCAGTTCAATATCGAAGTTTCCATAAGTTTCACTACATTGTTTTGAAGCGAAAGAAAACCTATTAAAATCGACGGAATGCGACAGTGTTTCTTAAGAAAAATCGTGAATTAAGGGGTAAGGCTACTGTGACGAAGCAAAAATCAGGGTTATTTTTTTAAAAAATGAAGCCATAAGTGAAATGATAAAAAAATCGTTTGGACATTCATTTGTTTGTACATTAACAAAGTCGTGCACTAAGTTTCATTAAAAAATATTAATAATTGAAGAAGTTATAGCAATCTCGTAGAGGACTTCTGAACGTGAGCCAACGGTGTACTTGATTATGGCCACCCGGTTAATCTGAAGCAAAAAAACCAGTTTTTTTTTCTCTAAAAAGAAAACATTGGCTAAGACTTGTCCGAGCTTTTTAATTATCGTGTTTCAATAAATAAATAAATTCGAATCTATTTTCTCGGTTTTTCGAGGAAAAATGACATCATTATTGTTAACTAATAAAAAAAAAGAAAAACGTCGGTCAAGACTAAGCTACTAGTACGCTGAATAAGTGTAGCAAATTTCAATTCAATCCGTTCATGAGATGTCGAGAAATCGTGTACTCCGTTTTGTAAACCATAGTTTCGAGAAAAACGCGTTTAAAATTTAACTAGCAGTTCTCGTGTTCGTAATTTTCACAGTAGCCTAACCCTTTAAGCCGCAGTTGATATCTGTCGCCAACATATCAACTGCCCTCATTGATAATAAAACTCCAGCCCAATTCGCGATTTCTCATAAGAAATTGTACTAAACTATCCAGATTAAAGTTTTCTTTGCCCGATAAACGATACGGTGAAACGTACGGAAACTATGCAGTTGACCTCTTACAGGACGTAGCTGCGCCTGAAAAAAAAACTCGGCACCGTTGAGCTTTGGTCGGTGAAGTGCATTATAATCTTGTAACGAAAATAGGACCATTGATTTTTACTATATAAAGAACAAGGAGAAACCATTGAAGCTTATGCTAATAAGGTACTAGCAAACTTCGGCCTTCGTGATTTTCCCCGTCTTTCTACAATCATTATTTTTAATATTGATCTTACATTCAATACGAATTCAATTCAATTCGACCATTCAATATATTGTTTTTAGATTCAATACGAAAAATCAAAAACGTGTTCATGGTTGTTACGCATTATTGACTCAGAAATTCCGACTTTTCCAGGTTTTCCACACAGATTTTGCAAATATTCCTGATCGAGAGATTGGGGTCAAAGAAAGAACATAATTTTTCTTAAGGTCTAATATATAAAAATAAATATTTCAATTGAAATTTTAAAAAGAACAGAAATTCGAGAAATAATTTAAACACTGTAAAGTAAAAACAAACAATACATTGGAAGCAAATACAGATCCTGTTCATTCTTATAAACAGACATTTTTATGTCGGTGCCAATAAGTGAAAAATAAATGTAAACACTTATCTACAATAATAATTGTGTTTGTGTACCGATAAATCGAATGCAAATGTATAGAGCTTTAGAGTAAATTAGTTTGAAATGTTCAATGATTAGCACTAATATAACTTTTTTTTTGTACATAATGAAGAATAATTTGAATATTAAAAATATACAAAAATATTTATTTCTATACTCTTTATCTTTTTTTCAAGTCGGTTTCATTTTTCGTAATTCTTGCAAACAGTAGATTCGGGAAAAATTCCAGAGAATTTCCAAATTTTCCTGACTTTTCCCATGATTATTGCCTGTTTTCCATATGCGTAACATCTATGGTGTTACGTATTTTAGAACTTGCGAACGAGAGTCTCTGTCGATAAACATTTTTGGATGATAGTCAAACAAATTCGAGAGAAAAAAACGATCAAAGTATGCTCGTTGAAAGTAACAAAAAAAAACTATGCATTTCCGGTTCAGGCACAAACGTTCCCAGGGAAACCAAATGAATATACGAAAAATGTTCGTTTTCAGGCACTCGTCCTCCACCCCTCACAAGACGCTCGTCCTTTCCGACGTACCTCGTGACGTCCATGGACTTCGCAACTAACGGCGAAGTACGGACGTCGCGTTCGGTGTCACGACGCACTTCGATCACCGCGGAATCTTCCGATTCCGGAGTTTCCAACCTTCATCGACGCGCACGCCTGATTCGTCGCCACTGAGTGCCAACGCTGGATTTTTCAAATCTCACAGATGGATAACCCTTCATCCATCTTGCACACGCACTCACGTTCTTTTTTTGAACGAGCACACGAGCCGACATCCTCGGGCCTTCGAACGAAGAAAAAGCAGCATTGAAAATCAATGGGTAAAGCAGGCTGCACGTTTGAGGACTGAGAAAAAACGAAGGGTGTAAATACAAAGGAAAAATTATCTTACGAATCCTGAGGATTCTCCTCTTTCATGGTCTACCATATTTTTACATTCGTAAATGTGCAACAATTTACGCCGGTATCGTTTTCATTCTTAAGTCGTCTTAAGTTGCGGTTCGTATGACGTTGAAGTTTGCATCACTGGAATACAACAATTCTTCTCTTCATTTTTCATTCCTTCATTTTGATCACGATGTTAAAGTTTGCGTCGTCGGAACGCAACGAACGTTTTTTTCTAATTGTTTTATTTATTCATTTTCTTTATCATCGAAAATCGTGTCCTGCAAATTTGGGCTGCTCATTTCTCATGAGTATCTTAACACTTTGCAGCATAGTGTAACACTGGTGTTACACCTAATTCAATTGAGATTTTGATGATTCAAAAGTGTTGTTTAATTAAATATGGCAGTTGTAAATGCGTTTCAAGGTTCCTAGGACTTCGATAACTACTAAAACATATATATGAAATTTTTATTTTTCACATTGCGGGTGTCATCAATAACGAAAGTGCAAAAAAAACCTGAACGTCAAGAAAAATGTATGCTTCAAAGAATTAAAGAACGTCTAGTAATTTTCGTAGTCCAAATTGGCAAATAAAGTTCGTGTTACGAAACTTTCGTTGCATCCCAACGGTGCAAACTTCAATATGATTTTTTATCGTTATCCCAAGGCTTTTTTTGCAAACTGAAGTCGTTAATCGATAATAAGAATTCGTAAAAACATTTGTTTTTTACCGCCCAAGTCTGCAAAAAAAATGAAACAATGAACAGCAATTCAACTGCAATGCACTGCATCTATGCAAACTTCAACATCGTCGGTTCGTTAGGGCACATGCAGTGTTTTCTGGTTGCACTCTCGAAACTTTGTCTCTTATTCAAAATTCACTTTTTTACATAATGTTGAAGTTTGCATCGTTGGAATGAGACGAAATATTTTATTACAGAATTCCCCAAATTTAATTTAACCAATTTATGCTATAAAAATCCCGCTGCCATCTTTTAGGCTCTTTATTCAACTATCTACAGCCTAAATCTGCAAAATATAATTTTCGATACCAATTAAAGGATGTAAAAAAAAGTAATTGCATTCCAACTATGCAAACTTCATGCCCACGTTTTTGCAGCCGTATGTCTTTTGAAAAAATTCCGGGGGCAAGAAAAATGTTTCCCACATGCAGGAGCCGCTGAGGACATTATTTCTAAATATTTTCTAAAGGGGTTTGCAGGAGCAACGGGTTAACAGTGTCGAAAATAATCCTGTTACAATACGACGTTGAAACTTGCATCGCTGGAACGCTGTGAACATTTTTAAAAAATTATCTTATTTATGCATTTTTTTCATCTTCCAAAATCTTATCCTGCACATTTAGGATGCTTATTTCTCATGAGGATCCTAAAAAACAGAGTAATTTTCGTAACCTAAATTTGCCAAAAAAAAGTTCAGGCTACGAAACATTCATTGCGTCGAACGATACAAACTTCGACATCACGTTACAGTTTGCATAGTTGAAATGCAATTAAATTTTGTTTAAATCATTTATATTTTTATTTCACAAATTAGGCTACAAAAATAAACGAAACTATTTGGAGGAGTCTCGCGAGAGATCTGGAAACTAAATCTGTGAAACAACATTTTGGATAATCAAAATAAAGTTAAAAAAAATGCACTGCTTTCGAATGATGCAAACTTCAACACAGACAAGTATAAAGTTCATATTCTTCCGGTTTTGCTGCTCACACAAGGAAAATGAGCACAAAGTGCTCTGCAATCTCAATATTCTTGCTGAATCGCTTGTTCACCCATTTTCCTACGCTACTGCTACTTTATAAACTCTGAATTATTACTTTGCAATAGCTGTATTTACTGCTCAATGATATTACGACGGAGCAATACTCAAAAATATGTTTACAACGTACTGCAATTCGCTGTATTTCATCATCGATGTCATATTTCTCGAATACCAATGTTTATAAATTCAAGGGGATTCTTGCGCAAGGAAATATTTTACGACGATTACCTATAAGAGCACAGATTTGTGACCGTATTTGTATCAACTTTTGTGCTTCGAAGTCTAAATGGTTGCATTCGCATCGCATCGTGTGAAAAAATGAGTATATAACTACGCGAGACGTCAACGAAAAAAGCGCAATTGTTTTTCAGTTCAACATGAGTTTTTGCCATTTGCTTTTTGCACAATGCGAAAAATATTTATATAAACAATAATTAATTAATCATTCTTTAATCCCACTCGATGTTTATTTCTGATAGAACTTCCGCGAGACGTTCGAGCTCGCAGAAACTTCCGGTGAGCATTTATAACCTAACTTTACCGTGTACACTTTATCTCTATGATCATTGTCTCCGAAATCTACCTCAACGCAAACAATTTCAAAAGCTTTCCATGAGTGATACACTGATCTATGAAGAATGTGCAATAAGAGTCGTCGATGAACAAAATCGTTGTGAAAATTCGTTTGAATTTCAACGAATACATTCTCAGTTGTGTCGTGTGATCTAACCTTCCGCGATATCTCAGTGACATTTGTATGTTCGAAATATATGCGTACAAATAAATGTACAAACGTTTTACTGACCTCGATAACCCAGAAGAGAATAACGCGAGCGTTAAATTACGATTGCGAGAACGAGAAGTGCAAGATAAACTTTTGTCCTGAAATTGACGAGTCGCGCGAAAACGACGAGCAGCAGAGTTGCCAGACGTGTAGTGAGCGAAACCGCCGCCAGACGCCGCTTGTGTAGCCCAAAAACCGCGGGACTTTACGAAGTCCAAATAGCGCGGTGAAAGCTCGCATATAGCCCAAATTCGTGATTTTTGTAGGTCATGAAGGAAAAGCACCGATATAAGTTAGAAATTAAATTATCTTAAAATCAAACATAATCAAATATCTGTATTTTGTAGCAGGCTAAAACAATCACATAAATAAACAAACACTTATTCCTTCAAATTACACTAGTACAAAAATCACCCAGTTTCAATCAGAGTCTCATATATGATATATGAATAAGAATATTAAAGTAAATATCTTTACGTTCTCTAGAAATCTAAATAAACTATGTCCATCAGAGAAACATAAAATTCGTTTAGCAGGTCCTCTGCATTCGAAATTTGAATCTCTGGTACATCAATATTCTTTGGCACATTCTCTTGGGCAGGGACAGGGCCGGAGTCCGGATCATCCGGATTCAAGTTGAACTCAGCTTCCCTTGTCGGCTGAGAAGAGGACGCGGGCGTATATGAGTATATCGGGCTGAAGGAAGATGCTTTTCTATGTTGGTCGTTCGGTATGTATTTTTATTTTATGATACGTAATTAATAAACAGTTTTTCTTTTTTTACATTTGAATTTTTCTTTTCCTCCAATTCATAATCATAAATATAATCCTCCAATCCATGTTGTCTGTGACCATGGATTCAAGCGGGACGATAATAGGCTTTTTGTGTCCATGACGCAATTTCATACAAACTTTAAATCACACCATGTGAATCACATAACAATGACTCGATTGCTGTATAATTGTATATTTTTATTTAAGATTTTAATAAATATGATTTCACTACGTTCAATTATTTATAGGTATAAAATATATTACTCTAAAACCCATAATGAATGTTAGCTCCATAAAATAGTTGTTAACGATTGCGTTATCGACTTGGGTGCTCCTCTATTCTTCTATTTTGGCGCACACATACGTATAGTGTGTAAAAATGAACACGATTTTTGTATAATCGTTTTGTTAGCGTGCTGTATTATGTTATGTGATGACATGTTTCTTATGTGCGTGAGAAAATACGTGATAATAATTTGTGACCGTAGTAAATTGTGTGTATGTGTGTATTTCCACACCACTGTAAAAATGTGCGGATGGTTTTGTTTGAAGCGAACTATGCAAGGCGCGTCCTGTAGTTACATGGTCTAAGAGCCCAAAGAAAGCCATTTTATTTTCGCATATAGCCCAAATCGCGCTTTAGCGCGTTTCAGAAATTTGGGCCGCGAAATAGCCTCCCAAGATAGCCCAAATCGCGGCTTATAGCCCAATCTGGCAACTCTGACGAGCAGTAGCGAACGACGACGGCGCCAAAATGGCGGCCGTTTTCGCGCCGGGCGCGCCAAACTCGAAAATTTACAAATTGATTTTATGAATTTGTAAATTTTCAAGTTACGAGTTCTTCAACATTTACCAAGTTTTGCGTGTTAATTGTGTAAATGCACGTTCTTCGAGGATCGTCGGTCAATTATTGTAATACGGGCATACACAAAGGCGGGAGGCGAATACCCACGTCGGCACTTAACCGTTTATCGGTCAATGAAATACCTGCGAGAAAGAAAACATCTTACCAGTTGTTTCCCCGACTTTGCGATGTAAAAAATTGTCCTCAAAGACGGCGGCGAGACTGAACAATGTTTTCAATGAGACAAGAAAAATTTCCTTCTGCATAAAAAAAAAACAGAAGCTCAGCGTTAATCCGCGCGTTCTTTCCAACGATCGGTCGTCACAGTGGCTCGCTGTGTTTTCTCTTCCGTCCTCGCCGAGACCCAAACGGGCACTCGCGGCGCGCGCATCCGGCGTTAGTTCCCGGCTCGCCGCTGGAACGGCGCCACCCTCAAGGCCATCTACTCGTCCTCGGCGGTCGAGGAACGCGCAGAAAAAACGGAATCTTGAATTAAAGGTATCTCAGATCGAACTTTCGTCAATGTCTCGTTACAGGTGACTCGAAAATCTTGGCTTTTACGCGCCAATTGTGGCTCGATAAACGTTTCTTGCACGCGAACTCGACGTGTGAATCGTAAAGGCGGTAAAATCGGGTTAAGCTTGTTGCACAGTTGCCAAGGCGACTGACGTGTGCTATGAAAAGAGGCCGATTACCAAACTCGCGTTACTATTTGAACTCGTTTCTTTTTAACCTTCGAGCAACGAATTTTCGCTACGAATGTGATCGCGAAGTGTGCGTTTAAGATGGACTTTACAGTCTTGGGACATTACGACTCGTCCATCGAGGCTGATACGAGCGGCGAAGCAAATTTACTGTGTAAGTTTTTTTTCGCCAAGACGCCGCCACTTTCTCGTTCTCTCTCTCCCTCTCTCTCTCTCTCTCTCTTCCTCGCACGCACACTGTCTGTTTACGAGGCCACGAAACAAGATCATCGCTCAACAACGCCATTGTAACTCGATGTTAAACGTCAATAAAAAAACATTTCCCTCCTCGCAAAGAGTCTTGGTGTATTTCATTGTAACTTTTTCTTCCGCCCGGAGATTTTTCTTGCGACAATCGACTCGCCGCGACGTCGCATATTCCTCGCTTTCTCCTGTTTCGCCATACGCGTACACGTACATCCACGCACGCTTCGTCTCTTCGTCATTTGTCATCCCAGCTGATTCTCACAGCTGTACTTAGTATGCACAGCTGTACAGGTGCACTTTTATCCTCTCAACGGCACATCGCCAATGGGTTCATTTAACAATAATACACGAAATATTGACTTTCGCGTAGAATTGTCGCTGCTCGCGTCACGATTGTTTACGGAATTATCATTCGCTCATTTTCAAACCTGTCGATTATAACCTTGTCTGGGCGAATGATAAAATTCGATACTTCCGATATTTAAGAAGACATTTCGTATGGCGATTTTTCAACTTTTTGGCTGCGTGTCTCCGTCATTTCAGGGGAAGAATCCAGCTACGATCTCTCGTCGGAAGGATTCGTACCGGGCAATGAGTCCTTCGGGGAAGAGTACGAAGGAGCCGAGTTTCACGAAACTCGGACTCTCCTCGCGGACGGAGGCCACAGATTCGGCGTCTCCACCGTCAGTTTCGACACTGTGGAAGAACTCATGTGGATGGGAAATCAAGGGGTACACGTTTATTTGCCCCTTACGATCCTTGCACATTCGTGATCCATGGGCGCAGCTGCGTCGGATAACATTTAAAATGACGGCAAGATGCGCGACGTTTAACGATGGATTCTTCTTTAGGGTCACGTGACG
>OY723391.1:19129466-19276966 GCA_963210295.1 Ophion ellenae | reverse complement strand
ATCATTATTTTGATACCAATCAGAGCTATTCGAGATATTCCTTTTAAAATTTATTTCCGACGGGAATGCATGCATTCTTCGATTGCTCAATTTTATCTAAAAATAATGGTGTCAAGATTTTTAAGGAAGCGTTTCACAGCCGTGAAAGTTAGCTTTGAGAATCATCGCCCGGATTCAACAAATTGTGGGTTTTCGAGTGATCGAAGTTTTAAATGGAGAGAATTTTTTGTGCAATTCAAGTGGGGGAAAGAGGATTGAGTGTTATCACTCACAGTTGCATTTTAGCTCAGATTTTACATCAATTTTTTTGATACCTAATAATATTTTTTGAAAACATAAAAGTTGAAATAATAGTATTTTTGAAGGGGGGAGATACCTTTAGGCGAGGGAAAATTGCTGATCTTCGTGATTTTTTTTTAAAGAAAAGATTTTTGACCATTTTTGAGGTTTAGGTTATATTGACTACTCTTGGCTGGTACATGGTAATTTTCAATATTAATCTTCAAAAATGGCGGAGGCATGGCAGTCTTCTAAACTGGTTGCGGTGGATGTTGTCAGACGGCGTGACACGCAGCGTTAGAAATAGTTGAAATTTTTTTTCAAGAATATTCAGGGTCATTTTTCAGACAATGAGATGAGAAAGATTTATACCAAATTTCATCAGAATCGGTTGATTCGTTTTTCAGCTATGCGTCACGCCAGTTTTCAAAATGCAGTTTAGAAGACCGTGCCATACCTTCGCTATTTTTAATGATTAATAAAAAAAACCATACACTAATTCTCAAAAACAGTGAAGAAATCTTTCTTCTTAAAAAAAACATGACAATCAGCAAATGTTTTCCTCCCGTAAATGTCTCTCCCCCTTAATGTACCTAATATGCATGCATAATTTTTCATGAATAACATTTTTTCAAACACTCAGCGCCGGCTGTCAAATTCTTTGCAGTGCATTTAGAATCGTGTTATTGGTAACAAAGTGAAAACGATAAAAGCTGGGTCCCCATTCAGTATATTTACCAAATGTCAAACGTATTTTCAATTTCCTTCGAACCTCCCCGATCGTGCCTATAAAACCTTCATATTTCAGGTCCAACAACATGATCGATATGCAGTGTATGCTGCAGAGCTCGGGTGGTCGATTGCTGATGGGCGGCCACCAGGAAAATATAATTGACTTTAATCTGACTACGGGAAAAGAGACCGGGTTGATCGACGTGGGCGAGCACGGCTGTGCCATTTTGAGAAAGCACAGTAAATTCGTTTGCGCCGGTAATCCAGCGGGTAGAATCGATCTCAGAGATCCAAATACGCTCGCGGTTGAACATACGCTCGAGACGCACACTGGTTCGCTGAGTGATTTCGACGTGCAAGGAAATTATCTTGTCACTTGTGGTTTCAGCAACAGGTACTTAAAAAAAAAACACGTATACATTTAACGTCCGTGACAGAATTGGGCATTGACTTTATTCGTTCGGCCAGCATTTTAATAGCTCGGCGAGAAGAATATTTCACAACTATTGAAGTCGTAACGGATGTTCAACAAAATCTGGATTGAACAAAATTGGATAATTTTTTCACGGAATTTTCAAAAGAATCGTTGGATAAATAATTTTACAAAAGTGATCTGCAGTATTTCGTAACGTTATCCGTTATTGCGTGCAAAAAATAATCGTCATTGTTCGTTTTAGGGTACCCTCCTACAAGAGGCTCAACATGCCTGTTTTTCCGGATTTTTTCTCATCATCTATGCTAGATAACGATCTAGCATAGATGAGCAACTGCAAAACTTTTGTGCGTGATTCCGCCATTTTTCGCACTACACCGAATTATTATTTAAATTTTTGCATCGAGCTTTTGTCGTCAGAATTGGACGCCCTTAAGGGATCATCACACCGGGTTGAAATTCCGAACTTTGAATGCTCCGACGGTTTAAAATTCCGAATTTTGATGTTCCGTAATTCAAGATGGGGCCGGGTTGAAATTCCGAACTTTGAATGGTCAGAACGTTCAAAACTCCGAAAGAATAGTACCCCGAAAGAATTTTACACGAAAGACCAAAACTCCGAAAATCTTAACACCGTCAAAATAATTCGGCTATGGAAGTTTTGAAAGTTTCAAAAATTTCAATAAATCGACGAATCATTTCAAGAATTTTTTTTTATTAAGAAGTGATTTTGTGTCAATTTTGAAATTTTTCTAGACAATGTTATACGTTCTACATCATTTACAGTCAACAGTGTAGACTTTCGCTGGCATGATTCTGACATGAGGGCCGGATTGAAATTCCGAACTTTGAATGCGCCAACGGTTTAAAATTTCTAATTTTAGTGTTCCGAAATGACAAGGTTCGTCAAGATTATGCCAGCGAAAGTCTACACAGTTGCCTGTAAATTATGTAGAACGTATAACATTTTCCAAACAAATTTCAAAATTGACGTAGTCATTTCTCAATAAAAAAAAAATGTTGAAATAATTCGTCGATTTATTGAAAATTTTGAAACTTTAAAAACTTCCATATCCGAATTATTTTGACGGTGTTCAGATTTTCGGAGCTTTGGTGTTTCGTGTAAAATTCTTACGGAGTTTTGATCTTTTGGGGTAGTATATTTTCGGAGTTTTGAGCGTTCTGATCATTCAAAGTTCGGAATTTCAACCCGGCCCCCATCACAGTGTAACGGGTCGAAAAATAGCCGAATTTCGCGATTTTTTTTCGATAATTAAAATACCCTAATCAGTCTGATTTTTTTATGTCAAATCAAAGCTCTCATGGAGAAAACAAAATACATTTTTCAACGTTTATTTTTTCACATTTTTTTTAACGGTCGAAAATGTCTAAAAAAAGAGTCCTCACGGTGTACACGGTTGTGGCCGTGAATATTATCCGAAACAAAATTTGCCAAAGGATTATTAATCAGTATTGAAGCCGCTACCTCACTATGGACGTTTTTTGAATTAAATTGAAAAAATGGCTCCGGTTTGAAAAAAAAATATCGAATTTAGCCTATTTCTCCGACAGTTTTTCGTTAAAAACAAATATGAAGATTTGAAAAAAAAAGCTTCTACAGCAAGATATAGAATGTTGCGTCAAAACTTGATACGGATATCTCGAAAGCTCTTCTTTTGAGAGTGTACACCGTTTTGAAAAACGACATTTCGAGAAAAAACATTTTCAAAGTTTCGAGTGCGGAATTTTCATATAAATTGTTTACTTACGATCAATCGGCGATGCTGGTTCCATGTTTAAACCCGTCTATACTATCGGATAATGCAACAAACAAACATAAAACGACTTTTTCACAATACTACACTGTGATGATTCCTTAATACCTACACGCGTCCATTGTTGCCGTTATAACTTCTCGTAGTATTTTCCGGTTTGAAAAATCCATGAACTTAATTTCAAAACGCAAGTGGCTATTTCGTCAGCTTCAATCAAGTCGAAAAACCAATTTGGTGGCTTTTCCCGTGAGTTTGAACAGTGTTTCGGAAGTAGGCGCTTTTCGGCGCATATACCGGCTCATGAAAAATATCGGGTGGCTTTGAAGTAACAATTGCAGTACGTGCCATAGCGACTACAATCAGGAAGAGAATGGAAAAAGGATTATCAAAGCTGGTCAATAACTGCAGCAGTTATCTTGTCAACCGTCCCGAAAGAAAGTTGTTCCGATAAAAACGCGTTGAAATTTCTTTTTTCTCGTGATTTCGCGTTGATCATTACGGTTAAACGTCTGTAAAATTCGTACCATTCGGAATTTCGACTTGAAATTATTGCGATTTTATAAAATGAGAATATTTCGTTTGTTATTATTTTTTTTTACTGATAGGAGGTTACCCGCAATAGTAAATAATGCTGGCACAATTTTCGTTCGTATGATGCCCAATTCTGGCTGGAGGTATAAGGCAAAGAGTATCGTACGATGGATATTCCAGTCACGAGTAAAACGTACAATACAAGTTGATAGTAATTGCATTTATGAATGTAGTCGACAGGGGCTTTCGGTAGATCGATTCTTGATGGTCTATGACTTGAGACAAATGAGAGCACTGACTCCCGTCACAACTTTGGTATACCCGCTCCTTCTGAAGTTCCTTCCTAGCTACTCTAGTCGTCTAGCAGTTGTATCCCCTATGGGCCAAATGCAACTACTCGACACTATTTACGCTGACGTTCAACCGTCCCTAACTTGTCTCTATCAGGTAAAAATGCCATTCGATATACGCCTTTAAAGTCCGAGCGATGCCAAAATTGTCCTGTCTGTATTGCTGAATTAACTTATTCAAGGTTGCTACCGGCGGCGCTATGGTACTCTCCTTTGACGTGTCTCCCACATCGAAATGCCTCAGTTTTGGAGATTCCGCCGGTTCTCTTCATCTCATGGCAACGAACAGTCCTGATCCCCAATTCAATGCTTTCCCGAGGTGAGTAATCATCACCAGTTTCCACACGTAGTAGTCATTCACGAAATATGCCTCCCGGACCGACGACGGACTAGTTTCTCGCAAATGGTTCTTCGTTCATTTATTGGCAATTGTTTTAGAAAAGTGACCAATTGCATTTGCTAGAGGGTTAATATTCGACTTCCTACCTTCAGAGAAAAAAAAAACGTTATACTGTTGTCAAGAAAAAAAATTATGCCGGAGTTTGCATCGTTGCGATGCAACGAAAATCCTTTTTGATATTTTCATTTCCTCACTTCCATCATTCTACAAAATCTTTTTTGCAGATTCATATCACCCGTTTTTAAATCAGCAATTGAAACGAAAAATCGAGGCATTTTCGTGGCTATAATAGGCCAAAAGAAATTTGATCAACAGAAGAATAATTTTCTTCCATTGATCAAATTTCTTTTGGCCTATTTTAGTCCCGAAAATGCCTCGATTTTTTTTTTCGTTGCATTCCAAAGATGCAAACTTTAAGGGGTCTTCTCACTTTAGACGCTGAAAAAGGCTATTCTCATGCATTTTTTGATAGGTTTATATTATAGATATCGATATAAAAGTTGTTACACTTAAAAAATACTTTTTCGAAATAGATTTAAAAAAAATAATTTATTTGAGTCACTATTTATAGACGAAAATGGTAGTTAAAAAAATGTCCTAAAAAATGGTAGGTCTGCGCTGTTGATGAATTCTCGGAGGTCATCCGAAACAAAAAAAAATCAAACGGTTTTAAATTCAGTATCTTAATGGCTATAGCTCATATCATACGATTCTTTATATATGCAAAAATAACAAAATGGCGGACATTTTTCGAAAAACCAAAAAAAAACGTGTTTTTTCACCGTTTTTAGCAAAAAAGATAGTGAATATCAAAATTTAAAAAAATCCTTTATATGCGCTATATCTATAGTTGTAAAGAATATGTGGTTAACATTTCATAAGGATTAGTTCAGTAATTTCGAAGATTTTATCAACAAACCGTCGAAAAACGTTGTTTCGAGAAAAACGCGTTTAAGGGGAGTTACCTGGGTAAGCGGCGAGAAAAACAGGTAAACTTCGGAAATTTTTATCTCAAAAACTAATAGTTCGATTGGATCCGGGTTTTTTTTTATTGGAAAATATGTACATTGAGGTATGTTTAGGAATTAAAAAAAAAATCGTTAACTGGAAGCGATTCAAACGCGATTATCTCGAAACATAGTTTTCAAAGTCGGTGCCAGATTCATCTCGAAAACGGCTTGTCCGATTTTGTCCAAATTTGGATACAATATTCTTCGATAGTTTTTCTCGTTCGCCACGTAGGATGTTTTTGAAATTTTCATTTTTGACGGAATTGCGACCGTTTTAATTTAACATTCGTTTTTCGTTCGCAATTTCCGACGATTTTGGATTGCATGCACATTGCATAAAAAAGCAATGATTCAATCAAATGAAAAAGCCCTACGTGGCGAACGAGAAAAACTATCGAAGAATATTGTATCCAAATTTGGACAAAACCGGACAAGCCGTTTTCGAGATACATCTGGCACCGACTTTGAAAACCATGTTTCGAGATAATCGCGTTTGAATCGCTTCCAGTCAACGTATTTATTTTAAAACATTCCTAAACATACCTCAATGTACATATTTTCCAATTTAAAAACCCGGATCCAATCGAAACATTAGTTTTTGAGATAAAAATTCCCGAAGTTTACCTGTTTTTCTCGCAGTTTACTCAGGCACCACCCCTTAAACTTTGCTTGGGTTACATAAAAACATAATTTAAAAAAAAAATGTATTTCGAAAGTGTATTTATTAAGTGTAACAACCTTTATATCAATATACATAATATAAACCTCCCAAAAAAATCATGAAAATAACCTTTTTTTAGCGTCTAAAGACAAAAAACCCCTTAATCTCATAAAAAAAAGATTCTCATACTTGTTAGCGGGCATTTGTCCTTTCAGGCAATACATGGGAAAAATAGTTGTTCACGTTGTGAATGTTAACCTACACTGCCGACGGAAAGTATGGACACACTTTTTGCGGTTTTTCGACCAGACGCTATCGAAAAGTATTCAAATATTTTTTCTTCATACTCATTTCGGATTGTTCATTTTTTTATTCTCCGAATAAATTTCTATTCTCCTTTTTTTATTCTCCTTTTCCTCCTTCGAATGCAAGACGAACTATTCAATTATTTTTATTAAAAGTTTTCCTCTCGGTATTTTACTTCAAACCCCATATAGTTTTGGAGTTACTTCAAGGTATTTCAAATTAAAGTCTCGCGAAAACCTCCAAGACGAAATTTGTTTTGCATTTTCTACAAAACTAAGTGCGTGCAAAAAGTGGTACAGTATTTAAAAAAGAGCATAATGGAGCCTTTCTTACCCCCTGAATAGTACGCTAAACTCTCATTGGCGCATTTTTTCGCGGAGATCTGTAACTTTTCCTCGGAACCGGAAATTCGTAAAGTGCAGCCTTATTTTCCGACGTTAGTGTGTACATGCGAACACCCACAGGTTATTTCTATAAAATCATTGGTAATCCGAAGATTGTGAACAAAATGGACCGGGGAAGCTTCTTTCGTAGTGCCGACCAAAGTCTATTTCTGTATCGGCTTTTATCAAACTTCCAGTGTACGAAAAAAAAACAAATAACATAAAAAAACATTTATCGATATAGGCCTACAGAATTTGCCGATCCGGTTGAAACACTCGAGCATATTGCCCTCGAAGATACCGTAACGCCTTTGAGCAACGTGCCGATGATATACGCCGGCCTCTCTCTCCTTAGCGATTGGCCCGAGGAATTCTTGAAAAAAATCTATCGGTACGTTTTGACGACTGTCGAAAGTGAACTTTATTGAGGAAATACGCGCACGTAAACTAGGGTTGTACAATGAAAAAAAAATTCGTTCATCCATCCAAAATTCAGTTGGTTTAACAAAATGTATCTTTAAATACGTTCCACTTGATTTTTGATTGGCATAACAGAACAGTATAGTTGGTGGTAAAATAGTATAGTGGTGTGAACTGTAGTTTATTTGGCATGTCTGAGCAACTATTCAAACAACAAAATTTCGAGACAACAATATGCATTTTGCAAATTCAACGATTCTTTTTTTTCAGTGTATTAATTTCTCGCATTATGCATGCACGAACCCAACAGCATGGGCATCTGCTATTTTTAAAATTTAAATATCACCATGTAAATAAGTCCGAAATGTAATCCGAAAGGAAAAAAATCCGATTTGAAATATATCAGCCATTGCAAGACTTGTGATCGTAGTCGATGATAAGGATAATTTTCTCTTCTACGGACAAAAAAAGAATCGATAATAATAAACCATCACCCTTAAGGGGTTAGGCTACTCTGACGACCCGGAAATCGGGGTTATCGAAAAAACATGTTTTTGAACGAATAATATCATTGAAAAATCGTTTGGACATTTATTTCTATGTACATTAACAAAGTTGTGTACCAAATTTCATTGAAGAAAAATATAAATAGTTTAAAAAGTTATAAATAATCGCGTGAAGGACCTTCGAACGTGAAGGGGTTCAACGGTGTACTTGGTTTCCGCCTCCCGGTCGATTGAAACAAAAAAACACAACTTTTTTCTTAAAATAGATAATATTAGCTAAGACTTGACCGATCTTTTTTTGTTATGGTGTTTAATCAGCAAAAAATGAAATTTTTGGCAATTCTTTACATAAGTGACTTTTCCGAAAAATGATCCTAAAATTCTTTTTCGTTATATTCTTATTTATTGGGGTATAAATGATGATATTCAGTCGGGGGAAGCTTAAAAGTTTCCTTAACAAATTTTTTCGAGAAAAAAAAACCGTACATATAATTTCGAATTATTCAAAAACCCAAACAAACCCGAATTCCCAAAACCCTGAAATTCACCCCCCCCCCCCCCCAACCGATACAAAGTTATGGGGTTTTGAAGATCGCGGAAACACGTGATAAAATAGGACACTCTTGAACATTTGACGTCTATATTGGGTTTGTTTGCGTTTTTGAAAAATTCCAAATTATTTTTAAAACATTTTTGCTCGTAGAAAATTTGGTAATGAAAAATGTCAGCTTCCCCCGACTGAATATCATCATTTATAACCCAACAAATGAGAAAATAGCAAAAAAAAATGTTAAGTTAGTCCTATCGCCCGGCTTCAATCCATAGGATTTTCATAATTCTTTTTCGAGCTTCACTAAATATATTAATAATCGTCTCTGTAAAATTTCAGGGTCGTTTATCGACCTGATTACAGAGAACAGAAATATCAAAATTGCGAATTTTTGTAAAGGAATTTCGAGGCGACATTCAAAAACCCAATTTCCGGTCGCTACAAAAGTGTATATAATAGTGGGAATCCGTCAGATTCTTAAAAATAATCAAATTTACATACTTAACACTTGTAGTAATCCAGTGCTCTGAGAAAAAATTACGCTTATTGACCTAATTTTTATGCAATATCAAGTTTAATTTGAACTTCCGGTATTGGATTTATTACCACTTGCTACGATGAAGAGACGTGACAGCAAGACAACAGCTGACTGTAGTCCTAACCTCATCTCACTCATTCGAATTTCCACACATATTTCATTTTTAACCGACATATTTCGCCGACACAAATTTTCCACGCTTTTTACCAGTCGTGGCCCGAATACAATGCTTCATATTTCCCGCACCGGACATTGTTTTGACAGATCGACGTTGAAAAGCATGGAGGTTAAACTCGCCTGGTTGAGTAAAAAGAGACGGAGATAGAACCAATATTGCCAAATATCAAACCTAGAAATACCGCGCGAATCGTTGGAATAACTATTTTTTAATTTTTCTAACTCAATGTGAACATTCATTAAACAGTTTACACATGAAAAATTAAATTATTACAATTTTTTTTGCATACGTTAAAAATATAAAATGTACAAGTCTCAAGTATGATCAGTGGTATGACTAGTGCGAAGCGATAGGACTACCTTAAGCTCATTTTTTGGAAAAGTCGCTTATCTAAAGAAGTACCCATTTTTTTCGATTTTTCCAGGAAGACAACATTATTGTTAATAAATAATGAAAAAAAAAGTTAATGAAAAACGTCGTTCAAGACGAAACTACTATTACACTGAATAATTGTACCAAATTTCAAGTCAACTCGTTCATTAGATGTCGAGAAATCGTGTACACCGTTTTCAAAAATATAGTTTCGAGAAAAACGCATTTAAAGTTTCACTAGCAGTTCTATCGTTGTAATCGTAAGTTTATCTTCATTCTACTATTTCTCCACCATATGCTCAACCTTTCACATCAGCCTAACCCCTTGATTATAGAAAGAATCTCAAATATAACCTTGGTTTCGTTTTTCTCAATCGTTTCCAACTCCCTGTACAGAATGACCACAATTCATATCGAAACGTCTCTTTTTATGTCGCATGGGCAACCGTATAGGAAAACACCAGCGATCGATCCGGAAATTTTGCGCACTATGAAGATGCAAGGAACGATCGGTTACGCGCCAAATCCACAGGCGTTTCGCAGAAATCAAGTGAGAAAACAATATTCTCCCACGCTAGTTCCGTTCACGCCTCAGCCCTTCCTCAAATATCCATGATACCACAGAACAAAAAAAGTTATCCACGTTCTTCCGAAGCTTCTTCGTTGTTGCAAGAACGTTAGCGTTGTTAGTAATTCTGTGACGAAACCGTTTGTTCTAAGCTGTGTTAGGTCTGAAGATGTGTCCCTAACGAAACTAAACAAAAAAAAAAATGCAGAAAGAAAGCGAAAAGAGGGAGGACGGTGCGAATTTTGGCCCTACGATGATCGAATTTGTTGGGCCTATGATTTCGATACATTGTGATATGCATTGCCAATGTGGTTGCGTTATTTTAGCGCAACGTCGTTATTGGATGGACATTAATGAAAATGGTAACGACGATGCTGATGAGGTTGTTAAACTTGTTGCGCTATCGAATGAAACCGTTGATAGTTTTGACTAGAAATGAAATGCATGAGAAAGCAGCATATATGAAGGGCTCGACGAGCCTGTGAGACTAACAAAAGTGATCACGATACAAGCAATAAATGCTGAAGTGAGAGCAAATATTTAGTTTGAATAAAAACAGAAGACTGATCGGGCTTATTGTCACAATAATCACCGTAGTCTATAAATTCGCGTAGCGTGAACAATTGTGATATGTAATTTGATAAGCTAGTCGGCTAAGTTTCGTTGCTTGAACGTAATAATTGCAATTAAAACGTTGCCCATGAGAATATATCGACATCGATTTACCCCGTGTTCCGTTACGTCGTTGCGAAAGTAAACCCAGTAAATGTTTTTTTTTTTAACGTTGCAAGATCCACCGCAATATATATATATACATATATTTTTGTCCTTGTTTAATTACGATTATGCATAAATAATACATAGCATATGTTATCGCTCCTGAACATGTGTAATCGAAAAGAATATAAAACATTGTATTTGAATACAATAAAGGCTCTGTGAGATACGCAATTGGCTAACTTTAATATTTTTGATGCTTGCTAATAATCCCCACGTGCTCTCTTTCTCTTTCTCTCTCTTCCCCTCTCTCATTTTTTCTCTATTTTTCCAATTGCTATTAATCATACGTTCATACGCGACGAAATGTCAAAGTGCTCCTGTTAAAGGGGCAAGTCCACTTTGGAGCCACGAAAAAAAGGCAATTCTCGCGATATTTTTGAGGATTTTATAAAAGATATGAATATAAAAGTTGTTGGACTTGATAAATAAAGTCTTGAAATACATTTAAAAACTTTAATTCATTTTTATTCATTTTTAAGTACAAAAACTATAGTTTAACGTAACGCCTCAAAAATAGGTGGGCTAGGTAGCTCCATCACAACTCGGCAACGGCTTGTGTTAAACAAAAAAATCACAGTCCATTAGATTCAGTATGACACCAGCTACAAAATGACCCTAGGATATAAAGTTTTATCGAAAAATAAAAAAATGGCAAATGAAAAACGAAAAAAGTTTTCAAAAACGCGTTTTTTCGCAGTTTTTCGCATAAAAAAGAGTAAAAATCAAAATTTTCAAACCATCGAGGGTCTTTTGAAATTTTCAAAGTGGACTGGCCCCTTAACGATTGCGATAAACGTGAACTAAGCGGAAAAAGACAATGAATATTGAAGTATCATCTTCACCAATAGAAAAGTAATAGAAGTATCTTCTTCAGTAATGAAAAAAAAAAACATGGAAAAAGTGTACGGACAATTTAATTTCGCTCAACGTCTACGCCTGGCAAAATAAAACGAAATAGACATAAAAAATCCCTTTCGTACCATCGAATGATGTAATTCATCATAAAAAAATATATTCAGTGTATTTGATGAATTTAACATATACTTTTTTGATCGTCGATATAATTTTCTAGCGTTGGGGAGTCCGTCGAGGGTTGCGAGTGTAAATTCTTCGATTTTTACAGATTCCTTACAATCAGGAAAAACGTCGAGGCTTGGTAACGAAACTCTTCGCTGGCGAATCTCGATCGAAAACGGAGGACGGTAGCTTCATAGCTATACCCAAACGCTATCGTAAGATCGAAGTCAAGTATTCGAGGCTCGGTTACGACGAGTTTGACTTCGATCAGTACAATCTCACGAGTTTTTCCGGCCTCGAGGCAACCCTTCCCAACAGTTATTGCAACGCGATGCTTCAAGTAAGTGCGATTCGGTACTTCTTCCCGAGGCTTCAACTTCGACACGAATGAAATATCGAGAAAAAAAAAAAAGAAAACAGCTGTACCTGACATTCGTTGTGACGGTGAATATTTTCTCGTGATTTGCGCAGTTGCTCTACTATTGCGATCCCGTTAGATCAGGACTGCTCTCGCACTCGTGCCAAAAAGAATTTTGCCTCTCGTGCGAGTTAGGCTTCCTCTTTCACATGTTGGACACGTCGAGGGGCGTGCCCTGCCAGGCGGCCAATTTCTTGAGAGCTTTTCGAACGGTCCCGGAGGCCGCCGCCCTTGGCCTTATACTCAGCGATCTCCATCCGGAGGCTAAACGAAAAATCAGTCTGATTAGACTCATACAGGTACGTCAAAACGATTTCCGTGCATTTGAGGCCAAGTGAAAGATCTACCACGTGACATATGCGAGAGAAATACCTAAAATTTTCGAACAGAGATTTCTCAGAGATGAATAATATTCAGGGCGAGAGGAAATCGTCAAGCTCTGCGTCCGTAAATTCTCCAGAGCGGAATGCTTTGTTTTTCCTAAAAAATTTAACCATCTCTGAGAAAATTGGGTTGGAAAATTTGTGAGGTTATGTTGACCTTGTACATGCCCTTAGGGGGCGTGCACAAATTACGTAACGCAAAACCTCCCATTTTTTTACCCCCTCTCCCCACGTAACGGGACCGTAACGCTTGGCCAGAACCCCCTCCCTATTCCGTTACGTAACGGGTCCTTTGTCGTCATTAATTCCGATTTTTTCATAGACATAACTAATTATGAATGGATCGGGTTTATACTCATTTTACGAAGTATATATTCATCTAGTTTTACACCAATTTTTATGACAAAATCTTGAAAATTAACCGAGATACATGCCTTGATTTGACGACGAAAAAAAATTTCTCTTCATTCTCCCATCGATATCTTTATAAAAGGTTGTCTGTAAATTAAAAGTCAACAATTTATCGATATCTATACAAATGCAGCTATCGTTATGCGTAGCCGTTTTTTTTAGAAAATGCCGACAGTTTGGACATTTTTTCTTCTTTCAAGGCCCTTTTTCTGTATTCAAGCAGTCTTTAAAAATAGTAATAATCAAATGTTAAAAACGCGGATACCTGCAACCTTAGTCACTGCGATTACAAAAATGTTTTGAAAAAAATTGTAAATCGGTTGATAAGTTTTTAAGTATTCGCTCGGACAAGGTCAAAAAAAAATAGTTCCGAGAAAAACGCGTTCAAAGTTTTCGTTCCGTGTTTCTTGATATATAGTTATGTTTTTTTTCTAGAATATTGATACTTACATCGAGGTGTCTGGTCGTGGGCGATATGACGGTTCTTCATCTTCATGATAGTTCACAAAATAATAAGAGCCTGTATTTTATCTATTGTAAATGATGCCACACCTGTAGGGACTGAGGGCACTAACTGGTCGCCCTACCTGTTCTCACTGAAGTGACTATAACTCCGTCAATTTTCGGACTTGTGAATAAAAATGTTGCCAACATATTTTTCAATACATGTACTTTCTTTTATTTGGAATTTTTTATTTTTTTAATCCTTCAAATTTTTCTTGGGGGATGTGGGAAAGCTACTGTGCAAGTTCTTGCACAGTGAGTTTCCCCCTTAACTGACATTGCGTATAGAAAGCTGTGTGTCCACGGTAAAATTGCACGCGAGGTTTAAATGAAAAACTTGAACATGCAGAAATGTTGCTATTTCTGACAGATTTAAAATCGTGACGTAATGCAAACCTTGCCCCCCCCCCCCAATTGCGTTACGTAATTTGCGTACGGCCCCTTAAATAAAAAATGTAATGATTGACTAACTTTGAACAAGTGCTATCGAATGATAGGAATGGAATATTCGTCATTTCTACGAGAATAGATTCTTACTCGAGGCCAGATATTGTTATTAATTGATCTTGTTGTCGGTACGCCAGAGTTGGAACAGATTCATCCTCCATCAGATGCACTACGAGATACTGGAGACCAAGAAGCGACAGCAGGAGGAAGAGGAAGCTGCGCGCTTGAAACTCGGCCCAAAATGTCCTCAGTTTGTATACAACGAGCAAGACTTTCCTAGTATACTGCAGGATCTTGGCTCCCGTTACAAGAGTCACGATATCGAGAAAAAGAAACGACGTAGACAAGAGGAGGATGGTAAATATATGTGGATTACATCGAAAGGTAAACACAATTTATGTGTAACCTAATGCACTGGGCACTTTTTTTGTGTTTATTTTTCTGACCTTTGTACCTTTACTGCCGACACGATTATTATTTTATCGCAAATCTCGCTGCGGCGATATATTCAAAGGATGTTCAAACAATTTGTGACTTACATATTTTTTTCGTACCGCAGGATCCGTAGTTTGTCTTTGCGGTTTTTTGATCGTTGTCCCCACGGAAAGGCTTTTGAGAATGCGCTATTTTTTTGTCAGAAAACTGATATAATTTGCAATGGTTCTTCGTTAAGGGGAGGGTAGGGGTTTCACAGCTACTTCACAGTTCCATCAATCTATGCTAGATGCAGCTACAAAAGCCGGGATAGCTTGAAATTTAAACGTAAACATATGAATTATGTTAATATGGCAACAATGTTGTGAAAATTTGCAACGCTTGACCCAGCATTCGATCTGCTGCCCGTTGTTTGTTCAAAAAAGTAAGTAAATGGACATTCTTGAAAGGTTTTTTGATAGAATTGTGTAAAGGAAGCTTGACTGGACGAACTAAGCTTTGAAGATTTTTTATTTATTAGAATAATAGTTCGAACCGAGCGGGTGAAAATATTAGTAGCAAATTTGCTACAGTCCGAAAATACTACTTCCCATGCTTTTATCGACAAAATTATGGTTGGATATTCATATTTAACCCTTTTTTAGCTATACTACCAGAGGAAATGATTTTGAGCCATCCAGAAATAGGCGTGACCGTTAAAGGGTTAATCAGTCTGATTTTTTTATGTCAAATCAAAGCTCTCACGGAAAACGGAAAATAAATTTTTAAGGGGAGATATACACCTAGGAGCCGGAAAAAAGCTCATTTTTGTGAATTTTTTCAAGAAAAACTATTTGAAATTTCGGATTGGGGTTTTAATTATCTAAAAGTATATAGATTCAAAAATATGTTTAATTTTCTTTATTTAAAAATATCAAAAATATACAAGGATATTGTATGATCCTTGGAGCGTCGTAAAAAAATCTGCGTACACGGTACCCAATAGCGTTTCTTCAAAAATCATCTGAAAAAAAACCAAAAAGATTATTAAATTAGATACTATAATCTGGTACTTGTCATAGCCGATTTTGAAAATATCGATTTATGACAAAATGGCGGACGTTTGAACATAAATAGTGATTTTTGGGCCAGAAATTTATGATTATTTTGCCTATAAAACAAAAACTAAGTAACGGAAAAAAAATCCTACAACAAGTACTAGATAATGGTGTAGAGAATAACCACAAAAAACCGCAAGGTTTATTGGTTTTCGAGAAATTTTGGGTACCGATTTGAAAAACGTGGTTTTGAGAAAGACGCGATTGAAAAATTTGGGAATGAATAAATCATGAAATTTGTCAACTTTCATGGAATCATCGATACCAGGCCCATAGTGTAGGTCTTCTACGGTCGACGGAATATTCATAGCTTCTAAATCCTCGACCTCGACCATCTAGATGTATATCTCCCCTTAAAAAAAAAGTATCGAATGCAGCCCATTTTTCGACAGTTTTTCATTAAACAAAATTCCGAAGACTTCAAAAAAAGCTTCCATAGCAAGATAAAGAATGGCGTGAAGAATGGTGTGTCAAAATTTAAGACGAACAGCTTGAAAACGCTTCCTTTGAGAGTGTACAACGTTTTGAAAAACGACATTTCGCGAAAAACGCGTTTAAAATTTCGAGAGTGGAATTTGCATATAAATTGTCTACTTACGATCAATCGCCGATGCCAGGTCCATGTTTATAACCGTCTATAATATCGAATAATGCCAAAAAAATCGATTTTTTGAAAATTTTACACTCTGATGATCCCTTAATAGAGAATACCGCATTGCCGAAAATAAAACGTCCTCGTATTCAAATCACATTAATTTTTTCCGTGGGGCGCGCAACTTGAATTTTTCTTCGAACTTCTCGAATCCTTTCGATATATTGCAACTGTAGCTTTTTATTGCGATTTACTCGTCAATAGTTGACGACAATTGTGTCACTCCAACGTGCGTTTTTCCCCTGAATCTTTTCGTGTATTTGTACGATAGACGTTCTCTTCATAAATATTCTCTCTCTCTCTCTATTCCTCGTCAGTTTCGCCCCTCTTGACTTGCATTCGTTTTGTAGTACGCTTTTTATATATATTATACGTATATATTAGCGTGTGTTGAAGAAAAAATCAACCCTTACCCCGCCAAACATTATTATTCGGCGTAAAAATTGTAACTGAAGTGTGTGTGTATTCTGAATAATCTTTTCTCTTATTTAAACGGAAAGCTCTAGCATTTCGTTCAAACTTGAACACCTCGATAGCTAATTATTATTCGTTAAAATCACAACTATTTAAAAGATACATTTATTACCATTTAAAAAGTTTTTTTAAGGGGTCAGGCTACTGTGGCGACCCGAAAATCAGGGTTATTTGAAAAAATTAGTTTTGAAGGGATAAGTTAGATGATTCAAAACCCGTTCGGACATTTATTTGTATGTACATTAATAAAGTTCTGTACGAAATTTTATTTAAAAATATTAAGACTTGGTCGAGCTCTTTTTGTTACCGTGTTTCAATCATAAAAAAAGGTTTTTGTTTTATTTTTCCGATTTTCCGATGAAAAATGACATCATTACTGTCAATAACTGAGGAAAAACATGTTGAGAAGAAAAAACTTCAAAACCCCATATCTTTTTATGGGGCGAGGGGTGAATTTCAGCTCCCCCCGACTGAACATCATAATTTATAACTTAATAACTGAGAAAATAGCAAAAAAAAATTATTTAGGCTCATTTTTTCGGAAAAGTCACTTATCTCGAGAATTACCGATTTTTTTTCTTCGATTTTACTAGGAAGAATGAATGATTATTGTTAATAACTGATGAGAAAAAATGTTAAGAATAAAAACGTCGGTCAAGACTAAACTACTATTACCCTGAATAAGTGTACCAAATTTCTAGTTAAGGCATTACCCCCACTTGCAGCGCAAAAAAAAGGCCTTTTTCATAATTTTTTTTAAAGAAAACTACAAAACTTTTTTAATCGATCAATATACCATCTTAAAGAACACATCTTGAAGAACTTTCAGTAATTTTTTTATTGAAAAATATTACATTGTTTAGTGGCAAATGGCCGTCAATGAAATAATGTTTTTATATACACGGTTTGCGGTGACCAACATTGCGGCGAAGTGGATCATCTGAAAAAAAAATGCGGATGGATTTAGTCAAATATAAGTATAAACTAGTCTTTAATCGAAGGCTTTTAAAAAATATTCATTTTTCACAAAATGGCGGACAGTCAAAGTTAATGGTTCGATTTTAACGAAAAAAACGGCCGTTTTTTGGCTATAAAACGGCCATTTTTTTTCGAAAAAAAAAATCGAACGATTAAAGACTACATTTTTATGTATTAAATAAGCCTGCAAAATTTCAAGAAGATCGGTTCATTAGTGTTCTAGTAATCTTGGTCACCGACTTCAGAAATGCCATTTTGAGAAAAACGCGTTTAAAGTTTCTCTTTCAACGCTCTTTCAACGCGGATTCTTCTCTTTCGACGCTCATATCTCAGTCAATTTTGTTCGGATCGACTTGAAATTTTCAGGACATATTCTCAGATACTTATACTTCAAAAAAATGCAATAAAAAAAATCGATTTTTTCAAAATCGCAAGTGGGTGTAACCCCTTAAGGTAGAACGAGCGCGCGCACTTGATTTCTATAGATTTTGTTCAAATTTTAACCAGACATTGTTCATATCATTATGCAAGTTTGAGTGAAATTTTAGAACAGTCGACTATTTAGATTGGGAGATAATGGGTTTAAAAATGTCAACTTTTACCACTGCAGGGTCTGCATTAACCGAAAGTCAGGTCACATAATTCGTCGTACCATTCTATTGTGTTTATAAATTTTGAAAACAAATTATGTTTAGATAGCAAACTAGGTAGGGAAAGAGTGAAAAAAGTTTGGATTGCCTTTACTATTCAGTTTTGCTAAAACCGATCAGTAAAGACAGAATAATTCTCCGTAAAAAATATTTGTCCTCTATAATAAGAAGACATATGGCAACACCGCAGAACAGTATTCTTGAATATTTCGAGAAAAAAATAATCATTATCGTGTTCCTAAAGTTAAAAACTTTTGTCATAAAAAAAACATTTGCGTTATAAATATTAATATTTGATATTGTTTATGTTATTTTCATTAACAAATAAAACTGTTGGTTAATTCTAACTAATTAAAAACTTTGTTCGATTAAAAATTACTTCCAAATAAAAGTTTGTGTTGCAGTATAATTTTAAATATGCCACGCAAACTTACGTTATTGTAAACATGGAACGATGCGGTGTTGCCATATGTCTTTTTATTATAGGGGACAAATATTTTTTACGGAAAATTATTGTCTGAATTTCAATGTATAACCTGCAGTGTTAAAAGTTCCAATTTCAAAACCCATTATCTCCCAATCTAAATAGTCGACTGTTTTGACCTTGGTTTCGTTTTTCTCAATCGTTCTTTCAATCATAAGAAAAAGGTTTTTATCTTAGGTTTGCGATTTTTTAAAGAAAAATGACATATTGTTAATAACTGATGAAAAAAAAATGTTAAGAAGAAAAACGTCGTTTAAGACTAAACTACTATTACACTGAACAAGTGTACCAAATTTTAAGTCAATCCATTCATTAGATGTCGAGAAATCGTGTACACCCTTTGAAAAACATATTTTCGGGGAAAACACGTTTAAAGTTTTACTAGCAGTTTTACCAAAGTTTTACTAGCAGTTTACCTTCAATCTGCGATTCCTGCACCAACGTTGGACTTTCATTTTCAATTTAAGTTGCCTCAATCAACGAACGAGTTTTTGAAATTTTCACGGTAGCCTTTCAACGTTGAATTGGTATAAAAACGATGACCCTGGAATCTTTCATTGCATATTGGATATCTTCAAATATCCTCGAATTTGAATAAAAAAGATGACTGGAATTTTTCATTGGATATTGGATATTTTCAGATATGGTATTGGATTTTTTTTTCAAAATCTTCATACCGCTGTAAAGGTTAACTTAGAGCACCTTTAACTGGATTTGACAAGTATTAATTAGTCATCGAGCTATTCAAGTTTAAGGGGCTATTCCAGTGTGAATGCTGAACATTTGGGTGATTTTCGAGAATTTTTTGGAAGAAAAGTACTCAATTAAATGTTTCGGAAAATTATGAATATATTTTGCTATATTTGACCTATATTACATAATTTTGTCATACACAAATATTGAGATCCAAGCGACTTATGCGCTGCATTCGGAGGCGCAAAAAAAGTTCCTCCACTGCTGACACGATTCCGGCCGATTAAGTAGCTGAAACCGAAAAAGGAAAAAATGTCGTGAAACTGGAAGGTATTTCCCGTACAATGACGTATGATTTTCGAAAAATATCAAAATCTAACAAAATGGCGTAGTTATAAAAAAAAGTCTGTTTTCTTGCCTATAAAATGGTGGTTCTTTCAAATTCCAAATCGTCAATTTTCATCCAATCAAAAATATCCTACGTCATTGTAGAGTAAATACATTCAAGAGTACTCCGTTCAAATTTCAAGTCAATCGGATAATTGCTTTTTGAGTTACAATGTCAGCAAATTTGAAAAATCTCATTTCGAGAAAAACGCGAGCGGTTGCTCTTTAGAAGGCTGCCATTCGGGGAGTATTAGAGATACGGCCTTGAATTTTTTTACAGGATATTCTTGAAAGTATAAACTGTTGAAAAAGGCCAAATCGATTTTTTGGAAGTGTCACACTGGTATAGCCCTTTAAACGTAAGGGAATAAATTTCCGTTCATATCAAATGGGGTAAAAAGACCGCTACCAGTTACACTTGAGTTAGAGATCGCAAATTGGGCATGCATTTTTTGTACCCAGTAATATTGTTTGAAAAATTAAGAGCTGATTTGCCTTCGGACACACCCTAATGTCTACATATAAGAATATTTCCAATTCAAGTCGTAGTGATGCTCGCTAATTACGCTTTTGTTGCCTGAGCGAGACATTTTCTCGGCGGCGATTCGTTGCCTCTGGAAGTTGGACATCTGCTTCGGTAGGTATATAAATCCCCTGGTTACGTGTATCTTCGAAAGTGTCTTTGCCACTTGAAAATTCGAACGATGCGCGCCCGATGATTGGATCATTGCGCGAAATCGCCAAAGTATGTATCAGCATAGTTTCATCTTCTTCGATAAACAGCTACAAATTTTCTGCTTGCAACCCTTCATCTCTTTTTTACTTTCACGCCGTATTTACGGTGTCCCATTAATTTCCCAGTGTCATAAGATTGTAATTTTTATTGTCGATCTCGTCGCTCGAGTTTCCCTGATTTCACGGTAATTTTTTCGGCTTTTTTTCGAGCGCAGACACCAGCAGCAAAAAATCGCCCGAAGAACCGGAAGTTCGTGACGAGGAAACGGACATTAGCCGTACGTTCGGAGCCGAACAGATGCACATACACAGATGTCTAAAGTGCGGCCAGGAAGCTTCGAAACATTCCATCATGCTACTATGCAATTTGGTATATCCTGACACAACGAGTTCCAGTAGGTGACCCTCTCAGACCTGTCTACATCATAATCCACATTGAAGTTTTTTTCTTATTCACAAGCTCTTATTTAAGGCCTTAGGCCACAGTAACAGGTGAGGCATTCCACGGCACTTCAGCCAGTGAAAAAAAATCCACAAATAATTTTGAAAAATCGAGTTACTTTATTGAAAAATATTCACCGAGTGTCGACATTTAAAAAAAAAATCTGACGTTTTTTCTCGTTGATTACCGTTTTTTAATATGTTTTCATTCAAATGGCTGTATCTTTGGCAGGATTTGACGTATTTACATTCGTAAAAAAATGTGCGTCTTTTTCTAGCCTTCCAGAAAAAAGTTAATTTAGATTTTATTGAGCAACTCGAACGTCCGTTTCAGGGCAAAATATGCAAAAATATTTTTTTTCTCAAGGTAAGACACTCGTTATTTTATTTTTAAGAATTTCTCCGAATTGTGAATACGAAAAACAGATTTTTGGTATTTTTTATATTATGGGATTCCTAAACACCGTAAAGTAACAGCTATTTTTATTTAATTTTTTTAAAATTAATATTCCATTGAAGAGTGTGGAGCACTCGCTGTATGTTTACCAGGTTTTTGAAATACATATGACATATATGTCATATGTATTGGAGCCTTGGAGTGCTCCGCACTCTTTAATCGAATATTAATAAAAAAATTAAAATAATAACAATAACTGTTTACGGTGTTTAGGAATCCCATAATATAAAAAAAACCAAAAATCCGTTTTTCGTAGTCACAATTCAGGGAAATAAAAAAAAATAACGAGTGTCTTTCCTTGAGAAAAAAATATTTTTGCATATTTTGCCCTGAAACGGACGTTCGACTTGACCAATAAAATCTAAATTAATTTTTTTCTGGAAGACTATAAAAAGACGCACATTTTCGTTTTTTACGAATGTAAATATGTCAAACCCTGCCAAAGATACAACCATTTCAATGAAAAAAATTTTTAAAAATGGTAATCAACGAGAAGAAACGTCAGAAATTTTTGAAAAATTTCGACACTCGGTGATTATTTTTCAATAAAGTAACTCGATTTTTCAAAATTATTGGTGGATTTTTTTTACTGGCTGAAGTGACGTGGAATGCCTCAGGTATAAAATCATGTGCCAATTTAACAATTTTTTTCGTATGAAAAAGTGATTCACTCATAAAATTAATTGCACATCTATTTAGTATGAATATCAAGCTGTTAGAAAATATATTTTTTTTTTCGATGTACAAAATGGCCGACTACTAATATTTTCTTTTGTTATGTTTTTTTAGGCGCTCCGCGGCGTGACATTTGGGCATCCACTTTTTTTTACCTACAACAAAAAAAAAATTCTCATCAATCTACATTAGAATACCTAGAGAAGTACGTACGGAATTTAAAAAATATTGTTTTATTCAAAAGTTGTAGGTATTTGAACTTAAGAAATGAATTTCCAGTGAAAAATTTCGTTATAACTGCTCATAAATTGCTCATAAAACGACAAGTTTTCGATTAATTAGAAATTCCGTACGTACACTTCTCTGCGAAATGCAATTAGGAACATAAATTTTAAATTTGAAGTAAATCGAATGAAAATTCTTGAAGTTATTTGTCACGCCTATTGGAAAAAAGCTGTTTCGCGAAGTTTCGAGTAGTTGGCCATTTTGTACATCGAATAAAAATATGTATATATTTTCTAACAGCTTGGTATTCATAGTAAATAGATGTGTAATTAATTTTATGAGTGAATCACTTTTTCATACGAAAACAAATTGTTAAATTCGCACATGATTTTATACCCGTTACTGTGGCCTAAGGCCTTTAGTTGACTCTCTGTGAGATGCAAAACGAAAATCGATATTTCACCCACTTCCCGACTACTGAGAGCTCTGAAGTTTTGCAAACATGCATCCAATGGTTGGCGATGCACGATTCAACTTAAAAAAAATATACGTCAAATGTTCAACTTTTCATCTAAAATCAGTGATTTTTAATCATCCATATAAAATCTCACTGACACATACAAACAAATTCGTAGCCGACTGTGTCTGTATGTGAAAAGTTTATATGCAACAATTAGTCGTAAGTTCAATCCCAATTACAGTCTTTGTTATTTTTTACAAGCATTCCACGTTCGTGACGTACAAACTCGTAAACTGGTAAACTACTAGTAACAACTAACCAGTAAAATTTATTAAAGACTAAAAAGTAGAAAATAATTTAAATGTGAAAATAATTGTTGCCAAAAACACGCATTTATTTAATGTACTAAAAAGTAGAAAATCATTTTTTTTTACAGCCACCTATATGTGACTATAAACAAAAACTTGGGGCGCTTAAAATTTAGACATATCTTTAATTTGCATAAATCCGTTAACATATCAACTGTATTTACCTTACTGTAAAACAACCTTAGATTCCTTAAAACAAAATCTTGAAACTGAGTATAAACGTGTGATAATAAATTCTCTAATTACAATTGTGCCAAATTAAATACGGTTAATGAAGCTGAACTGATCAAACTTATTAAACATTTAAAAAGCTGAGCGCCCCAAGCGTTTATTTATAGTCACATATAGGTGGCTTGGTAAAAAAATTAGTTTCTACTCTTTCGTACATTAAATAAAGGCTTGGTTAAAAAAAAATTCTCGTAGTCACTGGGGGATCCCCTTGGAATTTTGTCGGATTCGTCCGTCGCAACATTGTGCCCCTTTCTCTATTTTTGTCACCCATCGGTTGGAGAATCTAAAATCATTCATCAAAATAGCATTGGTACTTTTGAGTGAAATTATTGCGCATACTTTTAAGGCCTTTGCATACTTTTGGATGGTTGGAAAACGAGGATTTTTTTTAGAAAATACAAATAAAGAGATCAAAATGAGATTTGGAGGGTTTATTTGACACATTTGGAGGTACTCAAATCAATTTTGTATTTCCCAAAAAAATACAAAATGGCGGCTCAGTGGACGGTAGAGAGAGAACGCCCCTTTAGGCTGTCAAGGGGCGGACTCGTTGGAGACGCACACGCGCACCTATAGGAAAAAATAATTTCTTTTCTTAATCTACATGAGTTTTGCTCACAAAGTATACACGATTATTACAACACATTGATTTTTGCAGATTTGGCACCATTTCGAAAATTGTTGCATTGTCGACTAAAAAAACAGCTATCAATGAAAACCGCAATTATTAATCCATCGTGAAAATTATGTGCACTTCGCTAGAAAATCCAAGAACCTACAGTTAAAATTTGAAGTCAATCCGTTGAAAATTGTAGGAGCCACGGGTCTGCCCGATTTTGAAAACTTGGTTTCATGAAAAACGCGCTTAAAGTTTAAAAACCATCTTTCTTCG
Organism: Ophion ellenae; assembly: GCA_963210295.1. NCBI lineage: Eukaryota > Metazoa > Arthropoda > Insecta > Hymenoptera > Ichneumonidae > Ophion > Ophion ellenae. The sequence goes on along the minus strand of OY723391.1, from coordinate 19,252,680 downwards.
GACCATATCATTCTTGGGATGTTTATACAGCATTTAAACCAACGTAAAAAAAAAAAATTTCTTCAAATTGTTTAAGACCTTCAATGATTCGCGTTGGAAAAAAATACATGTAAAATTTAGGAAAATTTATGGAAAAAATTGTACATGTAAAATATTGATCATTATTGATGTTTGTAAAATACCGATCTCGAATAGGAACAATATTATGTCGCAAACTTTTTGAAAGTAATTAAAGGGCGGTACCTGAGTAAGCGGCGAGAAAAACAGGTAAACTTCGGGAATTTTTATCTCAAAAACTAATGTTTCGATTGGAACCATTTTTTTACTGGACAATATGTACATTGAGGTATATTTACGATCAAAAATAAATAAATTCGTTGGCTGGAAGCGATTCAAACGCGATTATCTCGAAACATAGTTTTCAAAGTCGGTGCCAGATGTATCTCGAAAACGGCTTGGCCGATTTTGTCCAAATTTGGATACAATATTCTTCGATAGTTTTTCTCGTTCGCCACGTAGGATTCTTTTTCAATTTTCATTTTTATACGGAATTGCGTCTGTTTTAATTTAACATTCGTTTTTCGTTCGCAATTTCCGACGATTTTTGATTGCATACACATTGCATAAAAAAGCAATGGTTCAATCAAATGAAAAAGCCCTACGTGGCGAACGAGAAAAACTATCGAAGAACATTGTATCCAAATTTGGACAAAATCGGACAAGCCGTTTTCGAGATACATCTGGCACCGACTTTGAAAACTATGTTTCGAGATAATCGCGCTTGAATCGCTTCCAGTCAACGAATTTATTTTAAAAAATTCCTAAACATACCTCAATGTACATATTTTTCAATTAAAAAAAACCCGGATCCAATCGAAACATTATTTTTCGAGATAAAAATTTCCGAAGTTGACCTGTTTTTTCGCCGTTCACTCAGGTACCTCCCCTTAAGTTTTAACTCAATAATGCAACAAAGCCCACTCTAATGCGTAATCTACGCGTCTGACAGCTCTTTCTTTATGTCGCAGATGAAGAAATTCCCTTCACGAAGGTATTAGCGCACAGTTTGAGGCCCGAAAAAATAACGCCCGCATGGTGCGACAATTGTCAAAAGTTCGCGCCCACTCTGCAGTCGAGGAAGTTGACGAAATTGCCGCAAGTACTGGCGCTCAATTGCGGATTGGACAACGCACAGGTATGCTCGGAGAGAAAAACGATCGCTGGTCCCCTGAATCGAGTCAATATCAATAAAACGTTTCAGGAGAAGAAATTTTGGCAGACACAGATGGATATAGTTGTACAAAAAATCATGAACGGTAAAGAGAGCAGTCCTTCGTCGAGTCCGATACCGAATACAGTAAAGATGTGTCGCTATGGGATAAACTGTATAAGAGCCGGTTGCAGATTCAGGCACATCGGCAAGGATACAGGTACAACTTTTTTCGCATCATCGCGATTTTTATCTGTACCGTTCGAAACGAATGTGCAAACCATTCCAGAAAAATAATCGACCAGGGTCTGAATATTTCTTATTCTTTAAAGTTTCGCATCTTGAGACAGATGAAGGATTGGTCACGAGCTTTCGCTAGATCGAAGGACCAGATCTTTTTATTTTTAATATTCCTTCGCGTACGCCCTTGCGGGCTTTTGCGACATCATCTCCGTCACTTTACTATACCCAATTCCATACAGCCCCCCCCCACTCCATCTCGACGCTAATTACGGAAAGTAGCACGATTCAAAGTTATTACGAAAACTCGCTTATTTGGTTTTCACTGTAAAAACTAGTGTAAAAGGAGTAAGTTTGAAACCTTAAGGAACTCACTGCTCGGACAATCTCACCAAAAAGAGATTTGGGGAGAATTTCAAGTCCTTCGTACTCAGGTAAAAGTCTGGAAAAGTAAAGCATTAGTAGTTTTTTTTTAATATGACAATTTTTTGCGTAATGACATTTTAATTTTATGCTCGGCGATTTTATTAACATTTTGATAATAATTATCAATTAAAATCGATAGTGGTAATTTTTATAAAAAAATAATGTCGAAATTGTAAATATAATGAAATATTTATTGTGATTTTATATTAACCCTCAATAGTCACACTGCGTTCACGGGACCCAAACAAATTATTTTCATGCCAACATTTTTTTATATGCGTAAGCGTTTCATTCTTTCCTTCTAAATCGCACCTGCCTTGGATGAAATAAATATCCTTTTTGAAAAGTCCACAGAAACCGCTATGTCTATTTCAAAGTACATTGTTTTCAAATTATAAAACCATTTTTTTGTCAATAATTACAAGAGTTACGGCAATTTTTGTAAAAAAGGTCATTTTTCACGAGTTTTTTTTTGCATAATTTTTTTTGCGTATTTAAAATTTAATTTTTGATTTCTAACCAATAGCCTTGTATTAAACAAGGTTCAAATTATACCTCACTATTTTTTTTCATATCGCTCAATGCATTATTTTATTATTTATAACAATTTAAAAACGCCTGGGTCCCATGGACCCAGTATGACTATAACGTGATTCTAGCTAAGTGTGACTACCAAAGGTTAAAAAATAACGTTATTGAAAATATCATTCAACAAATTCACTGTAATCTTACACATGGTTATCGTCGAATATGTTTAAAATTTTTTGCTGATGTTCGATTGGAATTAAAGCGCTGTCAAGCATAACCTGTAAATCTTTTTTTTTCTTAGTGCAAGAGGCAATTTTTTATCTGATGTCTGTTTTAATTTGAACATTCGAACATGATCCATGTTTTTGTTTTTTTCTTAAAGATTTTCATCTCTCGTCCTTTCTGGTAAAAATCATATTTAACGTGGATTGTATCGACGTAAGATTGAATCGATATTTCCCGAATACTTGCAATTATAATTGAAGTCCAATTAAATTTTTTTAAGAGGTCTAAAAATCGTAAATTTCCTATTGCGGTCAAAGGAAATGTAGTAAAAAAAATAGAGGCAAGGCGTAAAAAAGCATAGAAGAAAAGTCGGAAACAATTCCAGTGTTACTGAAATATGTTCATTTTCTTGGTGAATATCGAAATCTACTTCGTTTCGTGGTGAAAGCCGAAACGTGATAGTTTTCGCGTTAAAAATCGAGAGGTGCCAGTTTTCGTGGCGAAAACAGAAACTTGCTAGTTTTTATGTCGCAAGCCGAAACATGCTAATTTCCGAGGTGATATCAAACGTGCTTGTTTTCGTAAGAATTCTGAAACATGCTACTTTTCGTAAGCAACGTCGATCTATTGCATGCACCCCACGTTTTTCGTTTTAAATCTGACAAGTATATTCATAGCTACTAAAAATTCACAATCACAAATTTTCAGGACAATCTGTACGTGGTTAGGAATCTGTATTGGGTTACAAATCTGCACGGGGCTAAGAAAAATTATTTTCTACTTTTTAGCCCGTTTTAAAAACATGCTTAATTTTTTTCTGCTTTAATTAATTTTTCTCTGGTGTTTTGTGGTGGAAAAAATTCAAAAAAATTCTTACAGACTCAGTATACCCTAGTCAATAACATATATTTTTGTGAAATTTAATCTTGACTCGTGGCTAACGCCCCAACCTCCTCAAAGGCACAGAAAAATTGTAAAAACAGTTGGTACAATTTTCAAACCCAAAATAATCCAAGCGTTCTACAAGCTCAGCCTCGTGACTGATCCTACACACTGCTGCAGTTACAAAACTTTACAAAAGTACTGAGATTTTCGACCGTGTGGAATTCAGCTGGAACGTCTTGTGTCTAATCGAAAGATTGCTCGGACTCAGAGCCAACGCCGACTCAGGCGCCGTCAACGCCGCCGGTGGTCAACGTCCAGGCCCCGACGCCTCCGAGTCACTTGTACTACTCGCATTCCTGGATACCCCACGTGATCGAGGTGACACTGAACGAGAAGGGCGAGTTGTCGGTCGACAAGCTCGACAAGCTCGGCCCGAGTGACGAGACGGATGAAAACGCGAGCAAAGGTCGAGTCATCGTTGAGAACGGCCAGGGCGACAATAATTCACGAACGCGGACGCAAAATGACTTGGAAACGTCGAACCAGGCTGTATCGATGCCGAGAAACGATTACGAGAACCGGGAGAACGATAACTTGGGCGGGATAGACGAAAGTTTAGGAAAAATCACGAAAGTTCAATATATTTTGAGCGCGGTTGTGTGTTACATCGACGACAAATCGAGCGACGATCGTAGACACGTTGTCGCGCTTGTACGCGTTAGTCCCGAATATCACGAAAGATCTACCGGCAGTGCGGTCGCACAGTGGTACATATTCAATGACTTCAGGTAAATCTCTCGCAAGACATTACCGTTGAGGGATCATCACAGTGAAACGGGTCGAAAAATAACTGATTGTCGCAATTTTTTTTTCGATGTTTAAGGGGTTAGGCCACAGTAACGGGTATAAAATCATGTGCGAATTAAACAATTTTTTTCGTAGAAAAAAGTGATTCTCATAAAATTAATTTCACATTTATTTAGTATGAATATCAAGCTGTTAGAAAATATGTATATCTTTTTTTGATGTACAAAATGGCCGACTACTAATATGTTCTTTCGTTATGGTTTCTTAGGCGCTCCGCGGCGTAACATTTAACATCCACAATTTGTTACCTAGACCGAAAAACAAAAATTCTCGTCAATCTACATTAGAATACCTAGAGAAGTACGTGCGGAATTTAAAAAATATTGTTTTATTCAAAAGTTGTAGGTATTTGAATGAATTTTCCGTGAAAAATTTCGTATAAAACTGCTCATAAAATGAAAAGTTTTCGATTAATCAGAAATTCCGTACGTACTTCTCTGCGAAATGCAATTAGGAACTAACTTTTAAATTTGAAGTGAATCGAGTGAAAATTGTTGAAGTTATTTGTCACGCCAATTGGAAAAAAGCTGTTTCGAGAAAAACGCGTTTAAAGTTTTAGATACTCTATGGCCGTGCCAGAGGTGGGCTTACGTTATACGCTCAAAGTCGGTGAAAAAAAACTGTCTTGGTATAAATCGAATAGTAACTTATTCTTATGATGATGAAGCACCGTTTTAGCGAGAAAAAAAATCGATTTTTTGAAAATTCTACTGTGGCCTTACCCCTCAAGATACGGTCAAAGTGGGCTCATTTTTTTCAGTGGTCTATAACTGCCTAACCGTTCACACAATCTCAATAAAACCTTGACTAAACGTGAGGTGCGTTCAATGGCTTCATTTTGTTGAAAGACACTGAACGGCCTAAACCCAATAGACATTGAGATAATAACCATTTTTTAAAATGGGATTTGATCCACAATCACAACGCGAAAATATTCATATTATGACTTACCTCTGTGTACGTCGAGAAAATTGAGCCACTGTGTACCGACCGTCTCATTTTTTCTAAAGCGGGTGCTGACAAGTTTCTATTTTTCTTAGATTAACAAACACAATGCTCAAATACCGCAATATAGCTGTACATTGCGGGAGAACAATGACTTCGAACATAACTGCGATAGGTGAAGAAGCAAAAAGCATACAAACTCAGCAGATTTATCAACTTTTGACACTAAAAATAATATAAAATCACCTCTCACAACCGAATTGCGCGGGAACGACTCACAGACAGGTTCAAACCCATTGGCATCCGAGGGCGGTTCTAATGTGAAAGAGACGCACGTATATACATGTCCACTTCTGAGATACAGAAAAGGTTCAGTGTACCCACTGTTGCCATTGTTCCCACTTTGACCCTACACCAATCAGTCTGATTTTTTTTGTCAAATCAAAGCACTCATGAAGAGTCAAAAATACATTTTTAAACGTTTATTTTTATAATCTTTTTTTTTACGGTTGAAAATGTCTGAAAAAAAGGAGTCCTCACGGTGTACACGGTTGTGGCCGTTGATATTATCGGAAACAAAATTTGTAAAAGATTATTAATCAATATGAAAGTCGCTTTATTGCTATGGAGGTTTTTAAAAATGAAAATGAACAAAATGGCGGCGGTTTGAAAAAAAAGTATCGAATTTAGCATATTTTTTCGACAGTTTTTCGTTGAAAAAAAGAAGATAAAAAAAGCTCCCATAGCAAGTGAAAGAGTGTGAAGGATGCTGCGTCAAAATTTGAGACGGATAGCTTGAAAACTCTTCGAGAGTGTACACCATTTTTGAAAACGCCATTTCGACAAAAACGCGTCAAAAATTGAACAGCCTGTTTATAACTGTCTATACTATCGGATAATGCAAAAATATCGATTTTTTGAAAATTTTACACTGTCATGATCCCTTAAACTTCATCATTTTTTTTTTATTTCGACATCTACGCGGTACACGCGTTGAGTCGCAATAATTTCGCTTCATTTTCCAGCATATCAGCGGTGACACCTCAGGAGGCAGTTTGGTTCAATTTGGATTGGAAAGTACCGTGTATTTTGCACTACACCGTAGCCCGGTCACACGAGCCCACGACATTCGTCAGTCCGCTGACGTACGATGTATTCGGCGAGGATAAATGTATCGCTCGTAGCGGTGGGACTCGAGGCATCACGTTCACACCGTTAACGTCCGATGAGATGCCTAAAAAAGGTATCAACTATTCACTCATCAACCAAAAAAACACTTTTTTTACTCAAAGTTTACGGGACTCGGACGTCGAGAACTTACGTATACGAGAGTGGGCGGCAATCCTCAACTGGAACAATTTCCCCTATTGATCACGCAATTTTTGAAGGATCATTACAGTGTAACGGGTCGAAAAATGGCTGATTTTCGCGATTTTTATTTCGATGGTTGAAATATGCTGATCAGTCTGATTTTTTTATGTCAAATCCAAGCACTCATAAAGTACAGCAAATGATTTTTTTACGTTTATTTTTATTTTATTTTACATAATTTTTAACGGTTGAAAATGTCTTCGAAAAAAAGGAGTCCTCACGGTGTACAGGGTTGTGGCCGTAAATATTATCGGAAGCCAAATTGGCAAAAAGATCATTAATCTTGCTATGGAGATTTGGAAGAAACAAGAATTGACAAAATGGCGGTGGTTTAAAAAACAAGTATCGAATTTAGCCTATTTTTTTCGACAGTTTTTCGTTAAAAAATAATTAAGATTTAGAAGAAAAAAACTTCCATGGCAAGATAAAGAGTGGCGTGAAGAATGTTGCGTCAAAATTTGAGACGGATAGCTTGAGAACTCTTTTTTTGAAAGTGTACACCGTTTTGCAAAACGACATTTCGAGAAAAACGCGTTCGTCCGCGCCAGGGTTCACGCAGCTGGTCGAATCCCTTTTTCTCAGATAGGCTGTAGCAACCGGAACAATTCGGATTTCACCCCAAAAATTGAACAGCATGTTTATAACCTTCTATACTATCGGATAATGCAACAAAAAAAGTCGATTTTTTTGAACATTTCACACTGTGATGATCCCTTAACGATGTAGAATATTAAGTGACGAAATCACTACTGACAAAAAGTTACGCGAATATTAAGGTAGTCCTATCGCCAGGCTTCAATCCATAGGATTTTCATAATTTTTTTTGTGAGCTGCGCTTAATATATCAATAATCGTCTCTGTAAAATTTCAGGGTCGTTTATCGACCTAATTACAGAGAAAAGAAATATTAAAGTTGCGTATTTTAATGTTGCGTATTTAGAAATACTGCGCGAATCGTTGGAATAACTTTTTATTTTATTTTTCTAATTAAATGTGAACATTAACTGAACAGTTTGCACATGGAAAATTTAGTTATTACATTTTTTTTTTGCATATGTTACAAATATAAATTGTACAATTCTCAAGTATGATCAGTGGTATGATTAGTGTAAAGCGATAGGACTACTTTAATTAAGCTGTGTGGATATTTGCAGGAGAATTGGTGGGTATCGATGCTGAGTTCGTGACGCTCAACCAGAAAGAATCGGAGCTTCGTAGCGACGGAAAAATGTCGACGATTAAACCGAGTCACATGTCAGTCGCGAGAATAACGTGTATTCGCGGGTATGTGAAAGTTTGTTACGTTATAGTAAAAGTGTATCGTTCCGCAAAGCGTCCATATAGAAAGATTACGTCAACGAATGGAACAACATTGTTGCTAATAGGCATGGATCATTGGAGGGCACGCCGTTCATAGACGACTACATAAGCACCCAAGAACAGGTGGTCGATTATTTGACGAAATTCAGCGGCATACAACCCGGGGATTTGGACGCCAATTTTAGTAGCAAGCATCTCACTACGCTCAAATCTACTTACCAAAAGCTACGATTCCTCGTAGACAATGGAATCATATTTGTCGGGCACGGGCTGAAGAATGATTTCAGGTACTTTTGCGAAAAAAAAGAATAGGTAATATTGTTCTTTCACAGCGAAAAAAGTGTTAGGCGCTACATCTGCCTAGAGGCCCGAAAAAAAATGGTCAAATTCCGATATTTTTTCTTTGGGAAACGGTTGGTGAAAAAGAAACGCATTTTTTTCACACCAAGGTACATAAATTGAGAGCAAACGAAAATAGTGAAAAACTACAACAACATGGACGCCGGCAGATGATGAAATTTTTTTCGCGACCGTTGGCGGTGGACACTTCAACTTATATGGTCCATCTGAAATCTAAAAACCAAACGGGTTGTTCAAGTTAACAATAAATACGAGTCGTCGACGATCGCCGATTTTTTAAATCATTGATGTTTAACAACGCGGCGACGAATTGAAACTCGAGCATACCAAATTTATGAAGAATAAAAGTCGTAATTTTTACGTAACTACAGCCGAACCTCGATATAAGGAATCTCTAGGGAAGTTCGTTATATTGAGGTTTCGTTATATCGAGGTCAAGTTCCTTAAAATGTTATTTAAAAAAACATATTAGTACTATAAATATATGGATATTTTTTGAAAAAAGAAACGTTTAAATTAGAGCAATTTTTACAAGCAATTAGCAATTAAAGCATAATATATATTATTATGCCATCGTATTAAGGGGTTAGTATATTAGGGTTTCGTATGAATATCAAGCTGTTAGAATTTTTTTTTCCATGCACAAAATGGTCGACTACTAATATTTCCTTTTGTTATCTTTTTATTTAGGCGCTCCGCGGCGTGACATTTCGCATCCACAATTTTTGACCTAGAACAAAAACCAAAAATTCTCGTCAATCTACATTAGAATACCTAGACAAGTACGTACGGAATTTAAAAAATATTGTTTCATTCCAAAGTTTTATTTGAACTTAAGAAATGAATTTTTAGTGAAAAATTTCGTCATAGCTGCTCATAAACTGCTTACAAAATGAAAAGTTTTCGATTAACGGGAGATATACACCTAGGAGCCGGAAAAAAGGTCATTTTTGGGAATTTTTTCAAGGAAAACTATTTGAAATTTCGGTTTGGGGTTTTAATTATCTAAAAGCATATACATTCAAAAATATGTTTAATTTTCTTTATTTAAAAATATCGAAAATATGCAAGGATATTGTAGCGCCGTAAAAAAATCTGCGTATACTGCACCCACTGGCGTTTCTTCAAAAATCATCTGAAAAAAAAACCGAAAAGATTATTAAATTAGATACGATAAGCTAGTACTTGTCATAGTCGATTTTGAAAATATCGATTAGCCCATAAATTAATAACCCATAAATAGTGATTTTTGGGCCAAAAATTAGTTATTATTTTGTCCATAAAACAAAAACTAAGTAACGGAAAAAGAATCCTATGACAAGTACTTGATAATGGTGTATATAATAACCACAAAAAACCTCAAGGTAATCGGTTCATTGGTTTTCGAGAAATTTTGGATACCGATTTGAAAAGCCTGTCGGCTCGGCGCCGCAAAACACGGTGAACAAGTGTTTTGCGGCGCCGGTCGGCTGTAACTGGCTTATTTATCGAAATGTTAACTTGCCGTTTTCATCAAATATTCTGGAGACCTCGAACTTCAAGAAAATGCAAAAAAAAAATCGTTTTTTTGACCATCTAGGTGTATATCTCCCCTTAATCAGAAATTCCGTACGTCCTTCTCTGCGAAATGCAATTAGGAACATAACTTTTAAATTTGAAGTAAATCGAGTGAAAATTGTTGAAGTTATTTGTCACGCCAATTGGAAAAAAGCTGTTTCGAGTAGTCGGCTATTTTGTACATCGAAAAAAAAACCTACAGCTTGATATTCATACTAAATAGATGTGTAATTAATTTTATGAGTGAATCACTTTTTCATACGAAAAAAAATTGTCAAATTCGCACATGATTTTATACCCGTTACTATGGCCTAACCCATCAAGGTTTCGGGTGTCTATCGGAAGGGAATGGACAAATACATTTTTTTCAAATAACATTTTAAAGAACTTGACCTCGATATAACGCGACCAGAGTAAAATTTATTTTTCAAATAAATTTTGAATTTTTTTTTCAAAATCCTTCGTTACATCGAGGATTTCGTTACATCGAGTGATCAAGTGGTTCTCGAGTTATCATGTCCACCAACTTTGAAAACAGGGTTTCGGGAAAAACGCGTTTAAAGTTTGAAATTTAGTTAGAAGCTCATTCATTTTTAGGAATATTTCAACGAAATTTTCCAGGAATATAGTTAAAAGGTGATACTGTCGAATAAAAATATTTTTGGAAAATGCAATTGTTTTACCCCCAGGTAGATGTAGCCCGTTAACTACCGACGAAAAGTATATGCGCGTGGGCGAATTTTCGATCAGAACTAAAAGTTACAGAGCTCGGCCAAAAAAGTGCAAAAGCACGTTTGAGATAGTGTCCGAAACGCAAAAAAAACTAGCTCGGTCGTGTTTTCTTCTCTTATTCTCTAGACTTTTTGTACTCATTGGGTGCCCTTGAACACGGTTGCTTCTTTTTTACCATTTTCCTACTCTCATGCGTCCCTTTTTTTAGTACCTCCCATTTATTTCTGAAAAATTGTTTTCTTTTCCCTACATGGTTCAGTTTTTGGAAAATGCGCTGTGACTCAAGAATTATGGGGTTTAAAATAAAACATCGACATGCAGAAAAGTGAACAAATCAGAGTTTGAAAAAAACGACTTTTCATGATTGCTTCCGGTACAAGAACGGCAAAAAGAGTTTCCAAACTTTTGGCTGACATTGTATTTTATTTTATTCCCTCGTTGGCAAAAACGTATGGATGCAATTAAATGTTTTTTTTTCACTTCCAATAGGTAATTCTGACCTCGTGATTTTTTGTTTCTCCTCTCAGAGTGATTAATTTAGTAGTTCCACCGGAACAAATCGTAGACACGGTACTGTTGTTCCACTTGCCTCATCGGCGTATGGTCTCACTGCGATTCCTGACCTGGCACTTCCTCGGCAAGAAAATACAGTCGGAGACCCACGATTCGACTGAGGACGCGCGAGCCGCACTCGAACTCTATCGCAAACACGAAGAGCTCAAAAAAAGCGGTAAACTTTTCGAGGCCCTCAAAGAACTGTACACGATCGGCAATGATTTGCAGTGGAAGGTAACAAAAGAAATGAACGAGGAACATCGGTATTCAGATTTAAGGGGTGAGATCCAGTCAGAGGCGTGAAAAAACGAGCATTTCCGATAATTTTGTTTTATAGCAGTTAACTTTGTTTTACAAAAGTGGTTACACAGACTTTTTATGTTATATTTCAACTTGACTTGTTCAAATGTTCAAAGAAAAATATTGATTATTTATAAAAATATCGCCATCTTTGCCGGACCCCTTTCGGCATGTAGTGCTTTGCGGTGACCATCATAAAATTTTACTGGGTCATATGAAATAAAAAAACCAAAAAAAATCATAAGTTTAATAATAAATCTAGTCTTTAATCGAAGCTTTTTTTTCAAAAATTAACAAAATGGCGGCTTCCGACACATAACTTTCTATTTTCGACCAAAAAATCGTTCGTTTATTGGTAAAAAAAATATAAATTTTCAACAAAAATAAAAATCCTTCGATTAAGGACTAGTTTTTAATGCTATCAATAAGCACACCAAATTTCATCAAAATCCATCGAGTGGTTTTTGAATTATAGTGGTCACCGACTTGAAAAACATAGTTTTGAGAAAAACGCGTTTAAAGTTTTTCGATGTGGATACGGTATTATGTGTTCGTAAAATTTTGAGCTCGATGGATGAAGCTAAACTTTTTTTAATGTATTTTGATCGAAAAGTCGAGCATTCAATTGTTTATAGCCATTTGTTGAAACAATTTTTCAAAAAAATTAAGTTTTTCGGGATGAATTATTATTTTTTTAACATTTTGGGCAATTTTAAAATGAAAGTATTCTTTATAAAATTTTGCTAAAGTTCATAGTTTTTGAGTAATAAATTTTTAAAAATTTCTGAAAGAGTTTTCAATTTTACTCTTGATTTATGTATAGAAATACTAATTAAAAAGTTACTTACATCGGATCATCAATTCCTGGCCCATACCGGCCATGCTGGGCTTCTGCCGATGTGGAAGCTTCCAAAATATCAATTTGTTGTTGTCTTCGAAGCATTCTGCCTTCCCGGGTATTATCGTTTGCGCGTTTGTCAGCCACTAATTTTGGGATATCCCGGAAACTATTCATCGGATTGACTTGAAATTTTGAGGGAATATTTTCGAACCATCATACTTCAAGAAAATGTAAAAAAAATCGATTTTTTGAAAATTCTGACTGCATCTCGGCCCTTAACTTTCGATTTTCTCACGAGAGCTGGACGAAAATTTCGCCAATTTTTTTCCGATTTCCCTTCCGGACGCATCGAATCTTCAATCCCGTTGTTTTTCCATCTTCAGGTACCGGAGAGCTGATCCACGGAGGACACATCGACGTCCCAAGATCTCGAACCTGTGATCTAATAGTTACGCGTGATAAAAGGCACTCCGATCGTACGTTTGGAGCGGCAAGTGAGCGATTGATAGTTTCAACTTCGTTTCACGCGAAAACGGACGGCTGCGATTTGCCGATTGGTCATCGGTCGTTACCGTGATGCAGCAGGTTCAGCCTCCATCAGTGATTTTCGAGTCAACGGCTAATCACGGATCATTGACATTTGGGACAAAAGTTTTTTCACGTTTCGTCCGAAAACTGACGCTCTCACGCCCCTCTTTCCCCGAACGTCAATAATCTCTGATTAATCGAAACTTAGTCGTCTCCCTCTTGCGACGAACCCATCAACAATGGCCACGTGGCCTCAATGCAATCGAGAATCTGCAAGTTCTCGAAACAAATATTAAAACACGCGACGTACAGTCGAGTAGACTCGTTTACAAAAATGTCACCGAGCCAAAAATAAATAGATTTTGTAATGAATTTGCGAAAAAAAATCAATGAAATAATAAGAACACACATATAAGGCATTCCACGTCACTTCAGCCAGTAAAAAAAAAAATCCACAAATAATTTTGACAAATCGAGTTACTTTATTGAAAAATATTCACCAAATGTCGACATTTTTAAACAATTTCTGACGTTTTTTCTCGTTGATTACCATTTTCTAATATTTTTGCATTCAAATGGCTGTAGCTTTGGCAGGATTTGACGTATTTACATTCGTAAAAAACGAAAATGTGCGTCTTTTTCTAGCCTTCCAGAAAAAAAATAATTTAGATTTTATTGAGCAAGTCGAACGTCCGTTTCAGGCCAAAATATGCAAATTTTTTTTTTCTCAAAGAAAGACACTCGTTATTTTATTTTTAAGAATTTCCCCGAATTGTGAATACGAAGAACGGATTTTTGGTATTTTTTATATTATGGGATTCCTAAACACCGTGAAGTAACAGCTATTGTTATTAAAAAAATTTTTTTATCAATATTCGATTGAAGAGTGTGGAGCACTCGCTGTATGTTTACCAGGTTTTTGAAATACATATGACATATATGCCATATGTATTGGAGCCTTGGAGTGCTCCACACTCTTCAATCGAATATTAATTTTAAAAAATTAAAAAATAAAAATAGCTGTTACTTCACGGTGTTGAGGAATCCCATAATATAAAAAATACCAAAAATCCGTTTTTCGTATTCACAATTCGGGGAAATTTTGAAAAACAAAATAACGAGTGTCTTTCCTTGAGAAAAAAAATATTTTCGCACATTTTGCCCTGAAACGGACGTTCGACTTGCTCAATAAAATCTAAATAATTTTTTTTCTGGAAGGCTAGAAAAAGACGCACATTTTCGTTTTTTACGAATGTAAATACGTCAAATCCTGCCAAAGATACAGCCATTTGAATGGAAAAATGTTGAAAAATGGTCATCAACGAGAAAAAGCGTCAGAATTTTTTTTTTAATTTCGACACAGTGAATATTTTTCAATAAAGTAACTCGATTTTTCAAAATTATTTGTGGATTTTTTTTTACTGGCTGAAGTGACGTGGAATGCCTCATATGACGAATGCCTAATTGTAAATAAATAAACGAATGTTGCGTTCGAATATTTCGGCCCTTGAGTTCACGCTCCGTTGGGGGTTTTTGCTCTCAAAGGTATCGCGGTCTCGCCTCGTGCGCGAAGAATTCACGTATTCGAGAACTTGCAGCAATTCTCAAACTGGGACAATCCTTATTAATCTCACGATTACTATCAGTAAGGAACGTTAAATGACAAAATTACATTTGACTCGATACAATGTTTACGGGTATATGAGACTTTCGTTGCGATGCTCATTCGCTGAATTGCGCGACCATGCTGTAAAAAGCGCGTGTATCCATTCGTACACATCGAACACTGGACCATATCGCTACTCCGAAGGTAAAACGTTCTTCGTTTCACGTTTATTTATTTCAAACGTAATTTGTATATTAACTGTTATCGTGTCGTCGTGGCGTTTTGTGAATCTATTTTATCGATGAATTAGTTTTATAATATTTTTCAAAGAAAGCACGGACAAAATAATCATTGGGCATATGTGAGCCGAAAATGGTAATTCTTTAGATAAGTGACGTTTCCGAAACATGAGTAAACATTTTTTGTGCTATTTTCTCATTTGTTGGGTCGTAGATGATATTCAGTCGGGGGGAGCTGAAATTCACCCCCCTCTCCCATAAAAAGTTATGGGGTTTTGAAGTTCGCGGAAAGACATGATAAAATAGGACATTTTTGAACATTTCGACGCCTTTATTGGCGGTGGAGGGTGGAGGGGATTTATAAAAGAAGCCTTCCTGAATACAAACAAACCCAACCCTCTTACGTCGGAGGGGGTTGGGTTTGGTTGTATTCAGGAACCCAAACAATTTTTTTATGAGCAGAAAAATCGTTAAAAATAATTTCGAATTTTTTAAAAACACTACTGTTTTTCAGAAACAAACAATTTTTTTAACGAGCATAAAATCGTTAACAATAATTTCGAATTTTTTAAGAACTGTATCAAAACCCAAATATGGGGGATTCATAAAAGAAGCTTTCCTGAATACAAACAACCCCAAACATACTCAACCCCTTCCCGCCGGAGGCGATTGGAATTGTTTGGGTTTGTTTGTATTCAGGAACCCAAACAATTCTTTTACGAGCAAAAAATCTTTAAAAATAATTATAAGCAATAATAATAATTATAAGAATACAAATAAATCCAACCCTCCGACGTGACGGGGTTGGGTTTGTTTGGAGTTTATTCAGGGAGGCTTCTTCTATAAATCCCCCCATATTCGGGTTTTAATACAGGAATTTTTGAAAAATTCCAAATTGTTTTTAACAATTTTTTGCTCGCATGAAAGTAATTTTGGTTCCTGAATACAATCAAATCCAAACAAACTGAACCCCCTCCGACGGGAAGGGGTTGGGTTTGTTTAGGGTTGTTTATATTCAGGAAGGCTCCTTTAATGAATCCCCCCATAGTTGGGTTTTTAAACAGGAGTTTTTGCAAAATTCGAAATTATTTTTAACGATCTTTTGCTCGTAACTCCAAGCCCCTCCGATGGGAAGGATTTGTATTCAGGAAGGCTTCTTTTATAAATTCCCTCACATTTTGGTTACAATACAGGAGTTTTTGAAACATTCGAAATTGTTTTTAACGATTTTTTAATCGTAAAATTTTATCTTCCCTCGACTGAATTTCATAATTTTTAACCCAATAAATGAGAAAAGAGCAACAAAAAAAAGATTTAGGCTCATTTTTCAGAAAAGTAACTTATCCAAGGAATTACCCCGAAAATTGTTTTCCATGTAAGGAAATAGGGTCAATGTGGTGGACACAAACGTTTTTTTAAACATACCGTTTGGATATTAATTAACGAGCCTCATTGAGATTACGCATACTGTGCACAGCCGTAACGTTTATTTTCGTAATCAGAATTCGCTCTGTACAGCGTGTTTCGAGGGACGTACGTAGAAAACGAAAAGAAGCAGTGAGGTGTTGGAAATACGTAATCAGTTTGTATTAAGATGCGGATGAAAGATTCGCGGAGATGGAGGTGCGAAGATTCTTCCGCATCTATCGCGTGCCTCGCCTCGATTGCGACGAGCGTGGATGTTAATGTCCGAATATATTTGTATATACGTAATGTCCGATAGTTTTTATCGAATTAGGTAGTCACGACTCGACACTGCCCGGATAATAATCTTTCGTTCATCGGTTGTAAAGAAAACTAGCCAAAGAGTTCGAAATCCCGTCGGATGCAAATCCACACGCGAATCCACACACGAAAAATCGACAAGGCAATAATTTGATTACGAATTTACAACGGTGTCTGGCTCGAGGAGCAATAATTGTATTTTCACGTTGATCGTTGCGCCACCATCGCGTCACGTTACAAAACTCGACGATCGCGAATCTCGTCACGATATTGTTTCGAATCATGTAGTGAATTGAATTTTTGTTTTCTTACGCGAACGAATGAGAGGGAAAAAAATTCATCACGAGTAACGCGTAATGGCAATATTTTACGAAAAAAAAAAACTGACAATTGTACACTTCTAGACTATTTTTATATACCTTTTAAGAGGGAAAAATCTAAAAAAAAAAACAGAACGAATATAATGTAAAGTATATTTTTGGATATTTGGACGAACTTCTTATTCTCCCTTTTTTTTCTAATCGCTGACAGGCTGATTCCGACGAATACATACTAGAGGATGCTAGTTTTAAAAAAACGAGTGAGAATGGTAAACACGTAAGGCCAATAGTAAAAATGCATTTTTTTACGTCTGTTACTGTTACGTCATTGTGATTTCCAATAAATGTTTTTACAATAACGCTTGGCTTCTATATACCTATCGTCGAAATATGGGAAAGGGTAAAGAATAATTGGGCAACGGTGTGAAAAGAAAATTGTACGAATTTTGAATTAATATAAGTCATGTATTTTTATATTAAAACCTTAACTCTGTATGTACACGTCAGTTCTGAGTTGCCCTCGCGTGGGCTTGGCGATATCGACCGACACTCACTAAAAGTTATATACTTTTTTCTCCGATATTCTCTTCAACGTTTTTAATTTATTTATTATTGCGACAGTTACGCTATTCCGTAATTTTAGTAAGGAATTAATAATTTACAGATTGTACACACATATCTGGACCATCTCCGAGGTCGCAGCGTTTCTTTTTACCATCCCCGTTACGGTTCGCGGGTGTACGCTAAACAACCTAATAACTATATATTTTTCAATAAATAATCGTCTCCGCGTTGGTTTCGTTTTCTTTTTCCAAAACTTCTCGACGGCTGAACGGAGATTGGCATTTCCATTGTTCAAAAATACTTCTCAATCATTCTCGCAATATCGATGCTGGCGAGTCGTCGCTTTTCAATGATTCTTCAAGGGATAACGCCACTCTAGGATTTTGGAAAAATCGTTTTTTTTTATGTATAACTCGTACAACGTTAAACGCGTTTTTCTCGAAAGCACTTTTTTCAAACTGGGAGGACGGATTACTCGAACACCTTTGCATGGATCGATTTGAAATTTGGATAGTGGCTTCACAATTACATTCTCTATGGGAGTACGTAGCCGTTTTTTTTTATTAAGGGGCCAGTCCACTTTGAAAATTCAAAAAAATCGAAAGCAAGCAAGACTTGAAGAAATCGATGATGATGAGCAATCAGAAGGGATTTTGTACGGTGCAGAAATTGCCGATTGAGTTTAGGTAAGAGTTTTTCATAGTATAAACTTCAAACGCGTTTTTCTCGAAACAACGTTTTCAAAATCTAGCTCCATCGTATCTCTAAAACTAATAAACCGATTTGAAGTTTGAACCACATATTGTAAACATGATACGCAAACATGATGACCCTCGATGCTTTTAAAACTTCGATTTTTACTCTTTTTTTTGCGAAAAACTGCGAAAAACGCGTTTTTAAAACTTTTTTCGTTTTTCATCTGCTATTTTTTTATTTTTTGACAAAACTTTATATCCGGGGGTCATTTTGTAGCTGGTGTCATACTGAATCCAATGGACTTTGATTTTTTTTTGTTTCAGACAAGCCATTGCCGGGTTGTGATGTAGCTACCTAGCCCACCTATTTTTGAGGCGTTACGTTAAACTATAGTTTTTGAACTTAAAAATGAATAAAAATGAATTAAATTTTCTTTTCAAAATGTATTTCAAGCCTAACAACTTTTATATTCATATCTTTTACAAAATCCTCAAAAAAACATCGCGAAAATAGCCTTTTTTCGTGGCTCCAAAGTGGACTGGCATCTTAAATGTCAACTTTTTTTGTGAACAATTGACTGCTTATGTTTTGGGCAAAAAATCGATTTGTCTTTCAAAGTGCGCGATTTTTTCAAAATTTCATTAAAAAAAATCTCTACGTAGTCCCATAGCTAATAATTTTTTTTGGCTTTCGTTCCAGGTCTTATAATTTACGAGAAAACCGTCCTCCCGTGAAGCTATTTGTAAAAAAAAACACCTTTTTCAAGACGGGCTCTGTTGCCGCCATTGTATGAAAATTGTAATATGTTTTTTGCACTTTAATGTGTTAAATAAACCCTCTCAAAAGAAATTCCATACGTTTTTTCACACTCCCAAAATAAATTGTCAAAGTTGGGCCTTATTTTCTGCCGCTAGAGTGGTATTGTCCCTTAAACACAAATCTTTATGGTATTTGCCATTGGTTCTAACACACATAACAATGGCGGTGAAGAATAAAATAAGGAATTGGAGCAATAAAAAACCGGTTTAAAAAAATAACGTTATATCTTCCGACACTAAACGAGCTGTGTACTTGGCGAATCTCGTGCCGTTTGTCGTGGTACATTTTAAATACGTGTCAATAGTGTGCGATACGGAACTGCGATTCGACGGGAATATTCCGCTTTTCGCGATAAGAAAAAAATACCAATGTCAGTAGAGATAAACGGAAGAAGAAAGAACATTTTTATCAGGCTTAATAGGTGCTCCGGCCGCTAAGATCGTGTCGTATTTATAGTTGCAATGTGCTCCCGCAGCTGACAAGTACAAAAGATACGATAGCAGTTTACGTGCCTATTTATGTCGCATGGCACGCACGCCAAAGAGAATCAGAGTTGGGAACAATAACGGCCGATAATGTTGGTATAGTCGGGCGATTCAATCGCAGCCAATCGAAATTGACGTTTCAATCGAGATAATGAAGCAAACACTAATCAATTTGTCTAAACAAACATAAAGTATATACATCTTGATTCAGAGGGTCCCAAGGTGACGTTGAAGTTTGCATCGTTGGACTGCAACGAAAGTTTACTTCGCCTTCCATTGCTCACGTTCTCTTCCTCCATTTAGGGTACGAAAGAAGCTCAACCGATTTTCACTTATCGCCATACGAGATCCGCGATCTAAATCTATGAAATAATTATAGATTGTAACAAAAATGAAGAAACAGAGGACAAGAACGCTTGTTGCCTCCTAACTGTGCAAACTTCAACGCCATCTGTGTTACGAGCTATATCTCAAAAAGCACGAATTGCCATAAAGATGGTTTCAAAACAAAGTTGGTTTTTATTGAAATTTATATAAAATTAATTCTTCTCAATTGCCCAGGTTTTTTGTGACAATCACTCAAACGTTTTCACGTACCGTATTAGAGACTCATAACCTCAATTCGCGAAAAAAAAATACTTTGGATAATAATCAAAATAGAGAAATGGAAAATGAAGGCAAAAATCGTTGCATGTCAACGGGCCTCATAACTCCTGGGACAGCTCGTAACACCTCAAACAGGGCACTCGTAACGATGAATCGATGCTTGTACTCGAAACGAAGAGATCGGCATGCGACGGCCTTGGCATTGCCACCGCAATCTGAAGTACTGTTCCCAATGAAGCGCGGATCAAACAAAAATATATAAAGAAAGACCGTTTCTGACTAGAAACTTGTAAGATCGAGCTGCGAGAGCTGGAAGGAGTATTCATTTGGCAGTAAACGTGCACGAAGTTTTTAAACAGAGAGAAGCAGTTGTTCGCAAAAGAGCGTCGTTCGTTGATTGTGTCGTTTCCTCATTATGGTCTTTCTTCGAATCGTTCAACGCGTAAATTATAGTACCGAGATCGAGACTGATCCCGATGATGACTGAAAAAACGTGTTTCCATCGTTTCGTAGACAATTTTCCAGCCGAATGGAAGAAATCCATTACTGCTTCGAGTATTGCCCACGATGCGTCTCGGCGACGAGTTTCACGATCGAGACTAAAGGCACGCGGTGGGTGCTTTTTTTGTGATTTTGTTTGTCTTCTTCTTTTGTTGCACAAATCACGCATCGACACGCAGCGAAAGTACGTGGGACATGTTAGAGATGATCGTCTCCGTGGAAGTGGCCGTTTCTGTTTAAGGGTTGTCTCTCCGGCGCGTCCGTGGGTCTGGTACGATTGAAGAAACCGCACTGTGGATAACAGAATGCAAAACAACGGTGAGTGGTTCAATCTTTTTTGCAATTATAATAATAATAATAACGCGAACCCTGGCGCTTTTGTTTAAGGGGAGGGTAGGGGTTTCAGCGTGAAAAAAAAAACACTTTTTTGCGAATTTTTTTCATCTATATGGATAGAGTAAATTAATTGAAACCTTTTGTACATTGTTAAGTGTCATTTCAAGAACATTCCGTGAAATTTGTACGCGAAAATATCCACAAACAAGCCGGTGCCGCGTTTTTCTCGAAACCACTTTATCAAAGTCCGTGTTCACTGCCATTTGAAAACTACATGACCGATTTATTTCAAACTTGGTACACACTTTCTACATATAAAGTACCTCCCCCCAACGGTTAGTTTGAGATTTTTTTTTACATTGACGGGGTTTTCCACCCCCAAAATGGCGGAATTTTTCGTGAAAAATAGCACTTTTCACTTTACATGACCACCAAAAATTTATAAATGAAAAAAAAAATTATCAAAGTCCGTTGGGGGGAGGATTTGATGAGACTTTGACTAAATTTTAATGGTACTTGATTTCAGATAATTTCCAGCTGAGATACAGTGAGCACCGCAAATCGTGTTTTTCCAAAGGCGTTCTTGGAAAAGCTTTGTCACCGGCTTGTTTGTGGATATTTTCGCGTACAAATTTCACGGAATGTTCTTGAATTGACACTTAACAATGTACAAAAGGTTTCAATAAATTTACTCTATCCATATAGACGAAAAAAATTCGCAGTGTTTTTTTTTCACGCTGAAACCCCTACCCTCTCCTTAAGGGCATGTACAAGGTCAACATAACCTCACAAATTTTCAATCATGATGAGTTTGACATCATGATTTCACAGTTTGATGATTCAGTTTGATGATTCACAATGAGTGAATCACAAAAGTAATTCACTCATAAAATTAATTACACATCTATTCAGTATGAATATCAAGCTGTTAGAAAATATATTTTTTTCTTCGATGTACAAAATGGCCGACTACTCGAAACAGCTTTTTCCCAATTGGCGTGACAAATAACTTCGACAATTTTCACTCGATTTACTTCAAATTTAAAAGTCATGTTTCTAATTGCATTTCGCAGAGAAGTACGCACGGAATTTCTGATTAATCGAATTTTCATTTTATGAGCAGTTATAAGGAAATTTTTCACTGAAAATTCATTTCTTTAGTTCAAATACCTACAACTTTTGAAAAAATAACAATATTTTGTAAATTCCGTACGTACTTCTCTAGGTATTCTAATGTAGATTGAGGAGACATTTTGTTTTTTGTTCTAGGTAAAAAAATGGGGATGCTAAATGTAACGCCGCAGCGCGCCTAAAAAAGATAAAAGAAAATATTAGTCGGACATTTTGTACATCGAAAAAAAAAAATTTCCCACAGCTTGATATTCATACTAAATAGATGTGTAATTAATGTTATGAGTGAATCACTTTTTCATACGAAAAAAATTGTTAATTTCGCACATGATTTGATACCCGTTACTGTGGCCTAACCCCTCAAAAAACGTCCCAAAAGTTTTCACTCTGCCATATGCTCTACCATATACATGAATTTCGACCAAATCGAAGACGGACACCAAAGTGATGTTACTCGTCAGCATTGGCATCTTTGCAAATAGTACAGAAAACAAATAAAACTTTCCACCCTGATCCCTCCTTTGCCGAGTATCACTCCAAGCTGTATGTATGCGTGAAAAAATGTATCGAGGATAAAAAAAGATATCGCAAGAAGCAACAAAACGTACTTTGTGCAGCAAGAGGATGAGCAGAAGAAGAATAATCGTTCCAGCGCAAGCGGAAAGAACAACGACCCATAGTGGCACGACATCCGGCTCGGGTGCTATCGCCTTCGGCTGTAGATTCGTGTAGATCTCGTGGCTCTTGATAATGTCGTTAGCTGGTTTGCCGACCGAGGGCAACCTCGTTACTTGGGCGACAATTTGCGTGGATACTTTGAGTTCCTCGTGAAAAGCAATTTTCTTGAGGGTCGCGGCTTTGACCCTGAATCTGGCGCTGATCCAGGCTTCCTCGTCTTTCTCGAGGCGTCCGAGTGTACAGCGCAACGTGACGCATCTCGCGGTCTCGCAGAGCGGCAATATCTTCTCCTCGTCTATTTTACCATCGGCGAGAGCGGCGCTGGGAAACTCGTAATCGTTTCGCAGCGCGTCCCTCTTCTCGCGATACCTGTGTTGTTTCTCGTACTTCCGGAAGTCTTCGACGCTCATTGCGTCGTCGCTCTCCCGTTCGCGTCGCTGTCGCGAGCCGCGTCTTCGGAGCTCGGCGCTCTCGCGCAAAGCTGCACAGAAAAAGGTTAATCCGTTAATCGTTGATTAGGGAAGTTGACATATTGCTTAAGGATTCAATTTTTTAGATAAATTCAACAACTATTAACGGTCTTGTTAACTTCTCTTCGATTTGAGGTAATCCTATCGCTTCACACTAGTCATATTACTGATCATACTTGAGATTTGTATACTTTATATTTGTAACATATGCGAAAAAATAATTGTAATAACTACATTTTCCATGTGTAAACTGTTCAATTAATGTTCACATTTAATTAGAAAAATGAAAAAATAGTTATTCCAACGATTCGCGCAGTATTTCTAGGTTCGATATATGGCAACATTGGCTCTATCTCCGTCTCTTTTTACTCAACCAGGCGAGTTTAACCTCCATGCTTTTCAACGTCGATCTATCAAAACAATGTCAGGTGCGGGAAATATAAAGCATTGTATTCGGGCCACGACTGGTAAAAAGCGTGGAAAATTTGTGTCGGCGAAATATTTCGGTTAAACATGAAATATGTGTGGAAATTCGAATGAGTGAGATGAGGTTAGGACTACAGTCAGCTGTTGCCTTGCTGTGACGTCTCTTTATCGTAGCAAATGGTAATAAATCCAATACCGGAAGTTCAAATTACACTTGATATTACATAAAAATTAGGTCAATAATTTCTTCTGAGAGCATTGGATTACTACAAGTGTTAAGTATGTAAATCTGAGTATTGTTAAGAATCTGACGGATTCCCACTATTATATGCACTTTTTTAGCGACCGGAAATTGGGTTTTTGCATGTCGTCTCGGAATTCCTTCACAAAAATACGCGTTTTCAATATTCTTTTCTCTGTAATTGGGTCGATAACCGACCCTGAAGTTTTACAGAGACGATTATTAATATATTTGGTGAAGCTCGAAAAAAAAATTGTGATAATCCTATGGATCGAAGCCTGGCGATAGGATTACCTTAACTTCCGTTAATTTGAGTCCGTTACTTTGTCTTTGCGATGCACGCCACGTTTATGTGGCGGGCGACGAACGAATTAAGAGCGCGGCGCAAGTGCGAGTGAGATGAATAGCTACGGCTTCCGTGTGAGCATAAGCAGGAACCTTATACTGCGTTCAACGAGAGAACGACTTCTGAACCTAAATTCGTCCAGTGCGGTCTTATCTACTCACGCGCTTTATCGCGGGAAGGTTGGAGTTTCGTCTTTAAAGTGCGCTTTAGTCTTTGAACAAAAAAAAACCGAAAAATAAAATACGCAAAATAAACAGGCACTTTAAAGACTGAATTCCAACATCCCCGCGGTGAAGCGCGTAAGTAGATAATATGGAAACAATGGAGTTTGGCAAAATGTACTTATTGGAGCATTATCCCATTTTTCTCGCAACAGAATGATTTTACACAAAAACTGTATATAACATAAAAGATCAATCTTCTTATCGGCTACAACTTTTGTAGGAAATGTTTTTCTCTAAGATCAACATTTATTAAAATAAAATACAAAAACTTCTAAAAAATCAGTTTTTGTTGGTTTTAACCTTGAGTATCAAATTTGCGGGTATTTTCACTATTAAATCGCGATGGCCTATTTTTCGAGAAATATTTTTTAAGTATTGCATTTCGAGTTTCCTATTATTTTTATAATATGGAAACAACCTTAATAATCTACTACTCGACTTAAGTAGTGCGCCATATCGTTGACGTTTAGCATCGTCGCATTTTCGGTGGCTGTCATCGGTTCCACGCGCCCGGCTTATTATTTTTTGTAGCCGGTTAACATGGAGAATGAAAATACTGTGGAAGTTTATCAAAAGAGTAACGGGATTGTACCTGAGGTCCAGTTTAGAGACAAATGTAGATTCTGACGGACAAGAATTAGAAAATGAAAAGATAATATTGCGATTGCGAATAAAAAACGTCGCGTTGAAGTTAACCTCAATGTCCAATGTCCAATCTGTCCAAAGTCAAAACATATTTCATCGATTGTTATGTTATTTTTCCCTTTCCCAATTTTCACAATATTCGCAGGTATAAAAAGGAACGTTTACTTTATATGACGGTTCTCCCATGCTGAATTTATATATAGATGCATTGTATAGGTACATGTCGCCAGAAAAATTGAGATGCCTTTGCCGTACGTAAAAGAACTTCAAGTAAATATCGACGAAAGGCCCTTTATAACCCATCAAAAAATGTACGGCTTCGCACAATCATATTTCAAATTCGCGTTGAAAATATCCGATAGACGAATCAAATTTGCGCGGGTATCCGGCGTTGCCACACGTCGAGCAAGATGGCTGCTGTTACGTCGCGAGAAGTCTCGCTCTCCGAAAACTTCGGTTTTTGCGACTTTATTTCTAAATTTATTGCTCATTTCCGCGGTGAGCTTTCCAATTCAAAGTGCCTTATCGATCACAAAGATTCAACGAACGCAACCATCAGTTTTTTTAACGTGTTTCTTGGCTCCGAGTAGGACAAAAAAATCGATATATGAGAGGACAGCCACATTTTGTCGTCTACGTGTGACTAATTCGCCAACTTTAACAATTAATAACCCGGAAAGTGTACGGTAAATCTCGTGGAAACTCGGCATACGCATGGACGAAGGTCTCGACAATGCTATAAAAAGCACTCGGGCTTCTATCTTCAACTCGCTCCAATCACCGTACCTCCTCAACGAACCAAATCATTGTATCAACTTTGCCCACCTTTGTTCTCGCCGTAGAGCCTCGAGTTCTCCTCGTCGTTGCGATCCCCATTCCGGAAGTAGCTTCTCGATCCCTGTTGTCTCTCATACGTGCGTTTCTCCTCGTGGCTCTGAGTGCTCCGAGTCTCGTACTCTGCGTCGTATTTACCGCCTCCATTGCTGGCCGATTCCTCCCGCCAGGATCTCTCGTGATCGTCGACGCGTCTGGCGTTGTCCTCGGCGTTGTCACCGTGGCTTTGTACTCTGGTGGTGAAGGTACCTCCTGCAGTGCCGTCATTGCTGCCACCGCGTGTTGTGTAGGTTCGTTCCTCCGTATAGCTGTAGGATCCCTCAATGGGGAATCGCCTGCCGTCCTTCAGTTGAATATACCCTCGTCCGTTGTCCGCAACGAGCACGAGGCCTTCGATTCGCAGAAATCGGCCCTGCGAATCGGCAGCGTTGGCCGCGTAGCTCGGCCCACCGTGCCGATTCTCCAGTGGAAACACGGCGCCGTCCTTGAACTCGATGTACTCTTTGTTGTCCTCGGCGACGCGAAATCTGCCCAAGAATTGAAGATACTTCTTGCCCTCGCGACTGTACACCTCGTAGCCGACGGCGTCTTTGGTGAGGGTGGCGAGTATTCCGTCGATATCTCGAGCGGACGTGACGTTCCTCAAGCGATAATCAAAGTCCCGAGAGCCGACGTTTTCCTCGCGATTGCCACTCACGGCGGACGTAATGGCGTCCTCGTGGCGAATTCCGGTTGACAGTACCGTGGTGCCGGCCCTGGAGACCCCATGGGCCAACGAATCTTCGCTGGCCTCGTAGCGTCTCTCGGTGCCGTAAACGTAGTCTTTGGGTATCTGGTGGGAACGTTCGTTCGCCTCGTCCCGGCGACGTTCCAGCTCTATTCTCCGCTGTTCCTGACGACGTTGCTCCATCTCGACTCGTTCCTGCTCCTGCTTGTTGCGCTCGTGACTCTCCTCCGTCAGGGTCCTCGAGACATTGACCGTGGTTACGATACCACCGCGATTCGACCAATCGTCGTCGATGATGGTCACGTCGCCATTGTCACCGGTGATGACGGTGTGGGTCTTGTTCTCGGCGTGGACGACGCGTTCGCCGTGTCCGTGAGCCTCGGCAGGCCTCGAGCTCGGCCTGTTCGGCGAGTCTTCGGCGCTGGGAACTTTGTCACTCGGCCTGGCAGCTCCACCGTTCTCTCTGTCCACCGGTCGGTTGTTCTTGGCGAAATTATACGACACACGTGACTTCTGCTCGAGCTTGAGGGTGAACGGATTGGCGTTCGCCGGTCCGCACACAATGGGCCCGAGGGTGTCCGGCTGCTCGAGAAGATAAACGAGATCGTCGTTGGCCAATGTGGCAGCTGGCCAACGCAGATAGATCTCGGCCTCCTCGATCCTCGACGGTCCGCGATTTCTTATCGTGTAATTGTGCGTGAACGCGGGCCCAAACTCGAGCTCGCTCGTTATGTTCGTCGCTGTGTAATTCTCCGGATTGTAGAAGAGATCCTTGGGCTTGCTCTCGCCCTCAATGAGCATCTCCGTTTCCACCCATATCTTGAGTGACAGATGCTGACGGTTGTCGTGGGTGGTCGAGAAGGGCTCGGAGTTCGACGAGTTCACTTCCATCTCGAACTCGTACGACGATATCTCCTCCTGTATCGTCATTGGCTGTAGCAGCACGGTGAAATGGACGAGATTGCCGTTCGGCAGTGGATTACCGATGTCGCACTTGAGGGTGTTGTTGTTGGATTGCTTCGGGGCTGAGCAGTGCACCGGTATCTCGGCCTTGTCGTTTCTCTCGATCTTGATGTAATTTATGCCGGGCGGCAGGGCGAGATTGTAAGTCGCCTCGAAGGCATCCTCGTACGCGTTTTGCACCTTGACCTCGAGCTCGATTCGCTTGTCCGAGCCGAGAAGATACTTCGCCACGTTCGATTTACACGTCATCTGAAGATCCGGCGTGCAGATGTTGTCGGAGCCGCAGTTCTTGAATATCGAGACCGTGTCCTTGCGCGATGACGTGGTCGCCATTACGGGACGAAGTACCAGGGAGGGATCGCGGGCACGGTCGTCCTTCCACTTCTCGTCCGCTAGACCGATTCGCATCTCGGCGTCGAGGGACGTCAGCTTGTCGCGAATGCTCGGCGTTACGTACACCTGCAACATTCGGAGGCTGCTTTGTCTGAGGCTGCTTCGGTGGGGTCGTTGCGAATTGACGATTCGCAGGAACGCCCTCGCCCGGCCAACAGACGAGTAGAGTTGGATGTGAGGAAAATGGGATTGCTTAAGGGGCCGGTACACTTTGAAAGTTTCAAAAAATCGTAAGCAAGCAAGACTTGAAGAAATCGACGATGATGGACAATCGGAAGGGATTTTGTACGGTGCAGGAATTACCGATTGAGTTTAGGTGAAGAGTTTTTCATTGTGTAAACTTCAAACGCGTTTTTCTGGAAACAACGTTTTCAAAATCTAGCTGCATCGTATCTCTAAAACTAATAAACCGATTCTCTTGAAATTTGAACCACATATTGTAAACATGATTCGCAACAAGATGATCCTCGATGGTTTTGAAGTTTTGATTTTTAGTCTTTTGTTTGCGAAAAACTGCGAAAGAACGCGTTTTTTTACTCTTGTCGTTTTTCATCTACCATTTTTTTATTTTTTGATGGAACTTTATAACCGAGGGTTGTTTTGTAGCTGGTGTCATACTGAATCTAATGGACTTTGGTTTTTTTGTTTCAGACAAGCCGTTGACGAGCTGTGCTGGAGCTACCTAGCCCACCTATTTTTGAGGCGTTACGTTAAACTATGGTTTTTGTACTTAATAATGAATAAAAATGAATTCAATTTTTTTGAAAACGTATTTCAAGACTTGATTTATCAAGCCCAACAACTTTTATATTCATATCTTTTATGAAATCCTAAAAAAAAACGTGAAAATAGCCTTTTATTCGTGGCTCCATAGTGGCCTGGCCCCTTAAGGCCGGAATCTGAATTAGGAGGTCCGAAAAACCTTTTTTTTTGCTTAAGCGGTCAGGCCACAGTAACGGGTATAAAATCATGTGTGAATATAACATATTTTTGTCGTGTGAAAAAGTGATTCACTCATAAAATTGATTACACATCTATTTAGTATGAATATCAAGCTGTTAGAAAATTTGTTTTTTTATTTCGATATACAAAACGGCCGACTACTCGAAACTTCTCGAAACAGCTTTTTTCCAATTAGCGTGACAAATAACTTCAACAATTTTCACTCGATTTACTTTAAATTTAAAAGTTATGTTCCTAATCGTATTTCGCAGAGAAGTACGTACGGAATTTCTGATTAATCGAAAACTTTTCATTTTATGAGCAGTTTATGAGCAGTTATAACGAAATTTTTCACTGAAAATTCATTTCTTAAGTTCAAACACCTACAACTTTTGAATAAAACAATATTTTTTAAATTCGGTACGTATTTCTCTAGGTATTCTAATGTAGATTGACGGGAATTTTTGTTTTTTGTTCTAGGTTAAAAATTGTGGATGCTAAATGTTACGCCGGGGAGCGCCTAAGATAAATGATGACAAAAGAAAATGTTAGTAGTCGGCCATTTTGTACATCGAAAAAAAATATATATATTTTTTTCTAACAGCTTGATATTCATACTAAATAGATGTGTAATTAATTTTATGAGTGAAGCAGTTTTTTATGCGTAAAAAAATTGTTAAATTCGCACATGATTTTATACCCGTTACTGTGACCTAAGGCCATAATGGCTATAGCGCATATCATACGATTTTTAATATATGCAAAAACAACAAAATGGCGGACATTTTTCGAAAAAAAAAAACGTGTTTTTCACCGTTTTTGTCAAAAAAAAGGTGAATATCAGAATTTTAAAAAATCCTTAATGTGTGCTATAGTTATAGTTGTAAAGAATACGTCGTTTAAGGGAGACTTTGTCCTTGAAATGCAACGGGAGATGTTAGCGGCTCAACATGAGGAGCTAGAAGAAGAGGAGGCATGCCTCAATGGACCAGGCATTGCCGATTAGCGGTAATGATAAACACATTTGTGTAAACACATTACAAAACTTTAAACGCGTTTTTCTCGAAAACACGTTTTTAAAAATGGCTGACATTCTCCTGACCGCTGTAATTAACATATCGACCTGAAATTTGGAGAGCATACTCCGAAAATATGTCTCCACGGAATGACGGATCGTTTTTTTCGATAGATACATTTTTGCATTTATTATTTATCTTTTTATGCGAAAACAAAACGCGAAAATTCGATTTTTTTTTAAATCGCCGCCATTTTCCGAAATTTGTACTAAACGAAAAACCCATCCGTCATTCCATGACCAAAGGGTCACAGATTGATAATATGCTTCGAATTTGTGTTTCAGATCAACAAAGAGGGGGCAGTGATGTCAGCCGTTTACCTCCCGCGATTTGAGGACCTGTTTTCGCGGAGCTGCAACGGCCGCCATATTGGTTTTTTTTTTTCAAAAAAAATTTTTTCAACGTTCTGTATATCATGAATAAAAGCAAGAAAAAAACCGCACTCAAAAAGCTTTACTCGTTTCCATAAAAAAATAAATAAAATGTAAACACCTGAAATATGACATTCCAAGGACGAAGTCTCCCTTGAATTTCATAAGGATCGGTTCAGTGTTTCGAAGATTTTATCAACAAGCCGTCGAAAAACGTTGTTTCGAGAAAAACCCGCTTGAAGTTCGTTTGGGTTACACAAATAGATGAATTCAAAACAAAATGTATTTCGAAAGTGTATTTATCAAGAGTAACAACTTTCATATCAATATCTATAATATAAACCCATCAAAAAAATTCGTGAAAATAGCCGTTTTTTAGCGTCTAAAGTGAGAAGACCCCTTAAAACGAAGATATTCGTACTTTTTCGAATAAATAACACGTTTTATTGATAAATAAAAATGTCAGGTAATTTCGAGACACCCTATGCTTATTTTTCCCCTCGTGTTGGGTATCGATAATGATCGATCCCAGAGCCTTACTGACCTTGACAGTGCGGCAGTATTGTTGATTGCGATCGACCGTTATCGTGAGATTCGTCGTGTGTCTGCCCTCGAGCTCGAGGAAGCACATGCGCGGGCTCTTCGGCTTCTTCGCGTCCAGAACGTACTGGACGTTGAAGTTGTAACGCGAGAGTACACCGTCGCCGGTGTACTTGAAGCAGGCCTTCAATTGAAGGCACGTGACACGCGTACCGTCCGAAAGTACGCACTGCTTGTCGTCGAGGGATATGAGATTGCGGGACGAGCCACCGTAGAAATTCACGTAAGTGTCGTTCGGTACCATCTTGATGACCGGCCGCGATCTGAAGAACATCGCGGCACCGGTCTCGTACGAGCCAACTACCATGTCCGGATAGAGATTACCATCGAGATCGAGGCCACCGGCGATCGAGAAACCGAACGTTTGTACCCGCGTCGGTAGTTCCTCCGCGTATATCGCCTGGGAATATTTCTGTGAGATGCCCTCGGCCGAGCCTTGATAGATGTAAACGGCGCCCCGACCCTCCGAACCAGCGTACGGTGCACCAACTGCGATGTCACCGAATCCATCGCGATCAATGTCCCCGAGGTAAGCGAGAGACAGCCCGAAACGACCGCGATTTGTCTCCCCGTCCCTGCCGAATCGACAAATATTCGTTAGGCCCGTTACATACGAGTGAAAAAAAAAGTGCTTAAGGGGCTACGTGGGTTTCGAAGGCCAAAAAAGGATATTTTTTCTATTAACAAAAATATATAATGTATATATTATTTTATTGAAAATGTTGAGCACATAAAAGAGCAACGTTTCAACAATATTAAAAAAAAATTGCATCCGAAAATTTGGGAAATTCGGCCGGTGGGACCTGGTTTTACGGAGATCCCGAAAAAAAGTGTCCTCGTGGGGGTCAGGATAAATCATGATAGCTTTATCTGAAATTACAAAACCACATTTTTCCGTTAGTAGATAAGTATAGCTCGTGATTGAACGAAGGATTTTTAAAAAAATTGAAATTTGAATTTTTGGCAGAGTTGTATGCAAAATAGTTCAATTTTTGGTACAATTTACACTACGTATAACCTTGTAAAATTAGTTATAATCGAAAAAAGACCTTCGTTCAATCACTGGTCAATGCTATTTTGAAGAAGTGTGCAAAATTTCAATAAGATCGGTGCATTAGTTTTTGAGAAATCATGTTCACCGACTTCGAAAACAGTGTTTTGAGAAAAATGCGTTTACCTGCGTCGCTCCCGTTCGGTCTTTCCCAACGGGGGGAATTTCCAAAGGCTTTCTCTTCTAGACTTTTACTCCGATTGACTTGAGTACTTTGGGAGAATATTCTAGACATATTGTACTATTAGATAATAAACACTTTTTTTTAATAGATTTTTTTAAATTTTGAAACCCACGTAACCCTTTAAAACGCTTTATTTATTGGCTTGAATTATGTATAAATATCACAACAATTATATGCAAAAGAAATTTTTATGAAGGGAAAGCGGTTTTTTTAATTTTTAGAGCTCATTATTGTTATTTTGTTATTTTTAGAGCTCATTCGAGGAATACGCGGAATTTTTTATTCAGTTTTAGAGCTTATTTTAGGAATGCGCCATTTTTTTTGTTTTTTCAATTTTTGGAGCTCGTTGTAGAAGTACCGGAATTTTTTTTTATCGTTAGACGTCATTTTCCGAAGCGCCTCCGAGCGCTCCGATACCCACGAAACAGTCTAGACGGCGAGAGTAGCAATTCAGTTGAGTTGATTCGTTGTACAAAAAATGTAAAACGTACCTAACAATTGAAGATCTACTTTGAAAATGCCTTGGTGGGTACACCCAGAACTCAAATGGGAGATTCAATTCTGTCGTGTCGACGATAGCTTCTGAATCAGTCTTGAAAGTATAAAAGCGTTTTTCACGAAACCACGTTTTTAAATCGGGGGACGCATAATTCGGGCGGTTTTCATCCGATCGACTTGACATTTTATCTGTAGCTCCTTAAATAGATTGTCCGAAGAAGTTCACACGATTTTTACGATTCATAAACAATTCTCGTTTTTATAAGCAAATAAAGGCTGATTTTTTAGCTAAAAAACGGCCTTTATTTGCTTATAAAAACGAGAATTGTTTATGGCATTGAAAATCGCAAAATAACATAATTATGCCATTTTGCGAAAAAAAAACTAAATTTTTTATAAATCGTGTGTGCTTCTCAATCGAAACTTATGTAGAAGACGATTTTTTTCTTAAATTCTTGCTAATCTATAAAAGTTTTGCGTCCTCCCGCAGGGAGCCCAAAAAACACTCTCAGTATAGCCACGACTGATCCACTATTTTTTTTGTTTTTTTTTTAAATAATATTTTTCATTGTATTCGCCAGCACATTTAGAGTAAACCGTCCACACCTCATTTTGAGTGCGTTGTAAGTATTCTCAAAAAAAAAACCCGAAAAGGTCTCATTTTTTTGTGAGCCACATGGATGTAACACCTTAAAGAACTTGCAGCACGTATCAATGTAGAACGCATGCATTTTTTCTTCTAATGTTCCTTCGCGTGAACTTGTGGATTTTTAGACTCCACAGCCTTCGCATGTAGATGACTTGTCACTTCACTATTTCCGGTTCCTTGGAGACCAACTAGAGTGTTGTCCGCAGCTACACTTTTCCAGTGCACTACTACATCACGTTTGCACGAGGGCACAGAGAAAATGTGAACAAATTCTGTCTCCATACAAGAACTAATAACCAAAAACTATTATTTCTTTTGGCAACATACATAATTATTTTTAGGCGGAAATTGCTGCTATTACGGATATTGGATTTTCGCTATGAAAGTACCAATTGCATTGATTCATAGTCGCCGAGCGTTATCGCTGAAAATTCATTAAAAAATCATAAAAATTGTACCCTCGTATGAGTCTTCTCTTTAAAATTGAACCCTCGTATGATTGGCACCACGACCGTCTTAAATTCCCGCACTATCTTTCACCCCCAGCGGCGCGAGCGTCAGATTACCAAGGGTGACATTCTGGACGGGATTTCCAACTGAAGCCAAACGCGCGCTCTTTCAAATACCGAGTATGAACATTTATGCAACCATTTTCTTTTCACGTTGTTTTGCCCTGGCTTTTCCCTTGGCACATACTTTGACAGTACATAAATAAATTGGCAAGACGATCAAACCCATCTGCCATTCGGACTAACAAAGAACATCACTTAAGTGTCGATTTTTTTGCCTTCGATTTTTTTAAAACTAATATATGTGATAAAGCATTTAAAACTATAAGACACGTATTTTTTTTTATCAGCGGGAAAACGGTTTTGACGGAAGAACGCCACCCCTTAAAGGAAGGCGAGTCACCCCTCAATTTAGTTGTTTTTTTTTCAGTAATTTTGTCAATCTTCTATAGTTGATTTTTCATCGCTTTACGTTGGAAGAATTTTGGTTTTTGTTTCATTCAGATCGATGGCCTGCTCGTGGGTGAAAGTGCAAAATCACCCCTCGACGCGCCTTTCTTTGAGGTGCTTTTTCCCCCCTTAAAACCGTTTTTCCACAGATTAAAAAAATACGGGTCTCATAGTTTTCAATGCTGAAATGGCATATATGAGTTTCGATAAAATCGAAGGCGGACACTTGAGTGATGTTCCTTGTAAGTTGTACTTACAAGGAACATCACTTTGGTGTTCTCCCCCGATTTTGTTGAAACTTTTTAGTGTGTAAGAGTATCAAAAACTAAGAGACACATATCTTTTTTATCGGCGGAAAAACGGTTTTAAGAAGTGAAACGCACTCTAAAAAATGGGGATGTTTTTCGTTTTTCGTCGATAACGTTTCAACGGTACGAGATATAAAAAAAATTCAAATTGCAACAATGTTTATCTTTGTGTGTACTATACATTGCAGATGAAACGATAACGTTATCGACGAAAAACGAAAAGTACCCCTATTTTCGAGGGTGCGTTTCACCCCTTGAAACCGTTTTTCCACCGATAAAAAAAAATACGTGTCTCTTAGTTTTCGATACTCTTCCACATGAAAAAGTTTCAACAAAATCGGAGGAGGACACCGAAGTGATTTTCCTTGTTAGAGTTCGATCCGTCAATGCGTGCGGTGATTGAAACTGTGACGACGTTGAAGTTTGCATCGTTGGAGCGCAACGAAAATTCTTTTTTTTTTCACTGCTGAAGCTTTTTTTGCCGGGTTTGAGCTACAAAAATCACGCCAGCGTCTACACCACGAATTGGCAAAAAAATATCTTCTTTAATAATAAAAATGAAGAAATAAAGGAAGAAAAGAGAATTTTCGTTGCGTCGCAACGGTCCAATCTTCAACACTGCAGATCTGTACCTGTCTTGTAGAAAGCCAATACGTCGACGCGTGGATACAATAACAAACAAACAAACCCAAACAAAACAAACAAACAAACCCAAACAGCAATAATTACAGGTAAAAAAAAGTGATGCTGCTCCTAATCGTTAATCTCTTCCTCATTTTTTTCACAAGCTTTTATTTATATTGACTTCCTGTGAGATGCAAAACGGAAAATCGATATTTCACCCACTTCCCGACTACTTACAATTAGAGCTTTAAAATATTGCAAACATGCATCTAAGAGGTGACAATGCATGATTCAATTAAAAAATAAAATATATCCACAAAATTTGCAACTTTTCATGTAAAATTAGCGATATCTAATCATCCATATAAAATCTCACCAACACATACAAATTCGTAGCCGACTGTGTTTGTATGTGAAAAGTTTATATGCAGCAATTAGTCGTAAGTTCAATCCCAATTACAGTCTTTGTTTTTTTTACAAACATCCCATGTTCCTAACGTAAAAGATCGTAAACTAGTAAACTACTAGTAACAACTAACTAGGTAAAATCAATTAAATACTAAAAAGTAGAAAATCGTTTATATGGAAAAAAATATTTAAAAAAACCAAGCTTTTATTTAATGTACTAAAAAGTAGAAAATAATTTTTTTTTACCAAG
This sequence comes from Ophion ellenae, assembly GCA_963210295.1. Lineage (NCBI taxonomy): Eukaryota > Metazoa > Arthropoda > Insecta > Hymenoptera > Ichneumonidae > Ophion > Ophion ellenae. The sequence continues at coordinate 19,216,895 of OY723391.1, read as the reverse complement.
TCATCTATATGTGACTATAAATGAAAACTTGGCGCGCTCAAAATTTAGACATGTCATCTTTAATTTACATAAATCCGTTAACATATCAATTGTGTTTAATTTACTGCAAAACAACCTTAGATTTCTTAAAAAATCCTGAAACTGAGTATAAACGTGTGACAATAATTTTTTCTCTAATTACTATTGTGCCAAATTAAATACGGTTAATGGAGCTGAATTGATCAAATTTGTTAAACATTTAAAAAGTCGAGCGCCCCAAGCTTTTACTTATAGTCACATATAGGTAAAAATAATGATTTTCTAATTTTTAGTACATTAAATAAAAGCTCGTTTTTTAAATCTTTTTCTATACACATAAATTTTACGCTCTCGGACAAAATTGCATATTTTCAGACTCGTACTATACATAGCGTGAAAAAAAATCGACACAACGAAAAACTTCAAGTAGCTCAGAGTCTCGCGCGTATGTACGCGGACACGATTGAAAACCGGAAATGAACGAACCTTTCGTGATAAAGATCGTATTTGTTGGGTCCTTTGCCGTAGAAAACGTAAATTCTTCCGGTCTCGAAGTTCATCTCGGTGTTTTCGGGAATCGTGTACATGGGTGCGCCGACGATGAGATCGTCGTAGCCGTCGTTGTCGATGTCACCAGCTGCAAGGGCGTAACCGAAGTAACTGCCCATTTGTTCCCCGGTTATGTTACGAACGTGGACCATCTTCGAGGTGAGCAGTACCACCTTGTTTTTTTTCAAGAACGCGGGAAAAATTGATCGGTTATATCGAGAAAAAAAGAAACTTTCGATGACGATCATTTTATCACCAAGTGTGCAGATATGAAAAAAAAAATTATCTAAAGACCGACGTATCGTCTATTTAAGATTGTTGCTTAAAAATATTGGGGTGAAGAGATATTAATGAACATTTTAATACTCGTTATGGTATATTTCCCGAATATGCTGGCAAAAGGAGAACGGAGGTTTGCGCACACTTTTTTTAAATATTGAACTTTAAAGTTTACGTCGATCTCCGCTTGATCGCATTGATTGTATGGAGCAACGTCGTTACCGATTCAGTTTCTCGCGTATAGCTTGCGCATTTGTGTAGAAAGTGACCCATAAAACGAATATTGTGTGGAGGATGATGTATCCCCCCCCATGGAAATTGATATACGCAAAAATATACTGCAAATTTATTTTATTAATAATTGTAATATATGTGAAATGTATGCCATATATTGAAAATATATGTTGCATATATGTGCCAAATTCTAATTTTCGTAACGTTTTTATATATGAGATGTATATGCGTGGTATTACTGTATATCAATTCATCATATATCAATGATATATGTAGCATTTACCCTGCATATATACCACATATATTTAGCATATATGTTGCATACACGCTGCGTACATACCACATATATACTGCATAAATGGTACATATATGCCACATATATACAGAAATGCGTAGCATATCTGTATATAGTGTTTGTATGTAATAGCGTACTTTGACTGTTAGTGAAGTTTTTTTAAGTTTGAGTTTTAAGTTTTATTAAGTTTAACTGTAATAGTTTTTATACACAGCATATATTTTTTGTCAGGAATATGTATCAAAAATGTATGCGTCATATATGACACATAAATGACACGTATATGAGTCATATATGACGCATACATTTTCGATATATTTTTCTGACAAAAAAATAGATTGAAAATATATCGAAAATATATGCCTCGTATATGCCTCATATATGCATCATATATAGTGTTTATACGTAGCATATATGTTTTGGTCAGAAAAATATATCGAAAATATATGGGTCACATATGCGTCATATATTTGGTGCATATATACTGAATATATACGTATTATTCTATTTTTCGTCACTATATATGCGACCGATATATATATATATATATATATATATATATATATATATGTTTTACATACATAAATTTCCATGGGGTTCAGAACAATATTACAGAAAAAAGGACAGGTTACCGATCTCCTTAAGATAGTACGAGTGCGCAATATTGATTTCTATAGATTTTGTTCAAATTTTAACCAGACACTGTTCATGTCATTATCCATGTTTGAGTGAAATTTCAGAACAGTAGACTATTTAGATTGAGAGGTAATGAGTTTTTAAATTGCAGCTTTTAACACTGCACGGTCTGCATTGAAATTTAGACAGAATAATTTTCCGTACAAATTATTTGTCCCCTATAATAAGAAGAAGGCAACACCGCATTGTTCCACGTATCCAATGACGTGAGTTTGCGCGGCACATTTCAAATAATACCGCAACACAAATTTTTATTTGGAAGTAATTTTTAATCGAATAAAGTTTTTAATTAGTTATGAATGAACCAACACTTTTATTTGTTAATGAAGATAACGCAAACAATATAAAATATTAATATTTATGACAAAATTTGTAACTTTAGGAACACGATAATTAATTTAATAATTTTTTCTCTAAATATTGAACAATACTGTTCTGAGGTGTTGCCATATGTATAGTATACTTAAAGTATACCTAAACTTTGATAATTGTAGAATAATTATTTCTCAGTTTTAAAAATCCCTCAACATTGCTTATTTTTTTCCTGTCTAAATGTATGTCCCGCCTTAAACGAGTTTTCCTCGAAACACAGTTTTCACAGTCAGTGGACATGATATCTCAAAAACCACTGGACGGATTGTTTCCAAATTTGCAGGAGATACGATGAAAAACATTTGAAGGTCATTGACGATCTCACTTTTTGAAAATCGATTTGCCTTTTTCAATAGTTACGTAAAAATGACGACGTTTTTCATAGATTACGTATGCTCGAGAGTCAATTCGTCGCCGGGTCGTTAAAAAAAATGACTCAGAAAATCGAAAATCGTCAACGACTCGTATTTATTGTTAACTTGAATAACCCCTTTGGTTTTTAGAATTCAGATGGAGCGTTCAAGCTGGAGAGTGTCCACCGCCAAAAGTTGCGAAAAAGTGTTCATCATCTGCCATGTTTTTCTGTACTTTCTAGTCATTTTTTTTAAAGGCTCTCAATATATGCGTTACCTTTGCGTTAAAAAATGCGTTTCTTTTTCAACCGTTTTCCAGAAAAAAAATACTAAATTTGACAATTTGTTCAGGCCTCTAGGTAGATTTAGCCCCTTAATGAGAATGGACAAAGAATATGCGACCAGTTTACGAAAAAGTGAGGCTTGTTGAGATGTATGTATGGAAATCCGGCAACGTCGGAACCATTGGAATAGCAGATCCAATCGAAGACCTAGCGCGCCAATTTCAAATACGTTACAGTCAAATGCGAATAAGGGGGACTTATTCATTTATTTATTACGATGTCTTTCCTTTTTTCTACCTTCGGTGAGCATAGTACGAAGCTTGTGGGAACGAGCACCGACAAACCGTCTCTTTCATCGGAAACTTTGCGGCGTACTGATCTTTTTTTCTGAATCATTTGTTGCCTCTTGTTGCTCTGACATAACCTCTGAAAACGCCGACCGGCACGAAGCGTAACGCAGCCGCGACCTATGAGAGTCACTGCAGCCAACCTAACAGCCTCGAATTACGAGAGAACCGTGCGACGTTGCCAAAGCTCGTGTCTATTATAATAGGATTTTTAAACGTCGAATATTCATTTTATGATAAACCTAAGTCCTTCATATTAACATATATGTAAATGATAATTGGATATATTAATGATACGATATGATATCATATGATAATATATATAATGATTAAAATAGGTAACAAACGCGAACAGCGTGTACCTTAGATAATAAAAAATATATAATAATGATAATTATGATAATGATAATGATAATTACGAATGATATGACATGATATTGATATGATATGATAATGATAATTACGAATGATATGATATGATATTGATATGATATGATATTGATATGATATGATATTGATATGATATGATAATGATATGACATGATAATGATAATTACATACATAATTACATATATAATTACATACATCTACATATGATATTGATATGACATGATAATGATAATTACATATGTAATTACATTCATAACTACATATACAATTACATACATAATTACATACATCACATATGATATTGATATGATATGATAATGATAATTACATATATAATTACATATATAATTACATACATAACTACATATATAATTACATGCATAATTACATACATAATTACATACATCTACCGTACATTTGAAAATTTTCGCGATATTCATTCGTACAAGCGATAAATATTTTGCTCCAATAAGTTGGCACTGAAGACGTCGCTCAATGTATTAGCATATGAGCTTCGCTTCTCTCCCTACCCTTCAATAATGATTTAGCAACAACCTTAATTTCGCCTCTGATAATTATTTTAAAAAAAACGTGATACCTTTCCGTGGAGTTCCGCTCCCCGCGGCATCCCAACGGCAGTTCCGCTATCCTCCCCTTTGCCGACAAAGTCTCCCGGCGTAATGGAATATCCCAAATAGCTGTCGTCCTCCCACTTGGGCGCTTCCCTCGTGAATAAAACTTTATCGCGATTGTCCACCGATTGCGTGTACGTTTGACCTGCGAAAACGAACGTTCCGATCATCAGTCCGCACGTACGAAATGCATTCCGTCGTTATTCACTAGCGTTTGCGCTACGAGTGGTTTATTTTTATTGGTTTGTTTCTATTTTAATTCAGCGTTTTAATCTAGCGTTGAAGCTGCAATTACATGTGCCGTATTAATACAACTTTTGCTATTATTGTGATGGATCCTTTAGATTGCTCTATTGGGAAGCTTTTGGAAGCTGGAATTATTTTCAACGCGACTTCCTGCCTCGACCCGTATTCCGATTGCTGCTCGAGATTCATTAATTTTAGGGCTTCGCAGCCACTAGGACGGGGACGATTACGTTAAATTCGTTCGCCAGCATGTCACAGTCGAATCGCCCCCACCCTTCCCCCCCCCCCCTCTATTATGGTGCTTTCTGAAATAATTTATGAAGATATCATGTCGTAAGGACCTTCAAGTAAAATGATTGCGGTTAGTCTACGATACTCAGTTTCGAGAAAAAATTAATTTTTAAAAAGTAATTATCATTTGACGAGATTTGATCTGCCCTATTTTTGGAACTATTCGAAAAATGTAACGCGTCAAATATCGCTAATTATCGGTGTTTACGAAATACCGTGGTTTGCTAAACTACAACATTAATTCGTGAATTTTGCCAAAGTAGTTGAGTTATAATTCGATATTACGATTATATGTGCGTACCTAAAAAAAACTACGAAAGCCAACGTCAATGCATGGTCCGACACTCATTTCTCCTCAGAGATGGACAATTTCGTTGAGAGATTTCGATGCCTGTCGAGCACTGGAAAACTATTGACCGATTTTTGCTCACAGAATTAAGGGGTCTTCTCACTTTAAACGCTAAAAAAGGATACTTTCTTAAAAAGGAAATAAGTACACTTTCGAAATACATCGCATTTAAAAAAATGTATTTATGTAACCCAAACAAACTTTAAACGCGTTTTTCTCGAAACAACGTTTTTCTACGGTTCATAAAATCTTCGAAGCTATTGAACCGATCCTTATCAAATTTCAACCACATATTCTTTACAACTATAGCTATAACGGATATTTTTTTAAATTTTGATGTTTACTAATTTTTTTTTTGCCAAAAACGGTGAAAAAAAAACATTTTTTCGAAAAATGTCCGCCATTTTGTTATTTTTGCATATATCAAAAATCGTATGATATGGGCTATAAATTGATTTTTTTTATTCGGATGATCCATCTTCGAGATTTCATCAACAGCGGAGACCTACAATTTTTTAGGACATTTTGTTACCTACCATTTTCGTCTATAAATAGTGACTTAAATATATATATATATTTTTATGTATTTCGAAAGTGTATTTATTAAGTGTAAAAACTTTTTTATCAATATCTATAATATAAACTTATCAAAAAAAGGGTATTTTCATGAATTTTTTTGATAGGCTTATATTATCACTAGATCTCACTAAAAGAATACTCACTAGAAGACCCCTTAATATACATGTTGTATCGAAAAATCCCGACGACTATCTCAATCGATACTCGGCATTTCATTACAAATTTGTCGTATTTGTTTATCGACCGTTTTGAGGACAGGTTACCGTTCATGACGATGAAAAATTCGATTTTCTTTTAACTCAGTTTACATCCTTAAAGTGTTTATAGCACGTGGGTTTGTTTATTTGGATTGTCAAAAACGAACATTAAATACGATTTTTTATAACGTTGAATTTTGAATGCATTTTTCTAAAAGCAGCATTTTTTAAAAACGTTTTTTAAAGGGGTAAAACAAAAAAAACTGGGTAAAAAATTGCGTTTTTTTTTCAAACGGCTGCCATTTTGTTATCCAGGGGTTTTTCAGAAAACAAAAAACGATAAGGCCCCACAAATTTGGTCTAGTTTAATAATTTGTCACCTATTTTTGTTTCAAATGAACTGGCAAAGCTGTGAAGCGCCCTGCGCAGACCCAAACACACCGTGCGTTGCTTTATTTGACGGGAGCCGGAGCCGCCATTTTGGATTTTTTTTAAATAAATAAAATTAGAATGTACTCTCCATTGATAGAAGAATAAAATACGTTGAAACCCATTACCAAAAGTATTCATTTTCTATAAAAAAAAAAAATTCTTGGAATTCATGAATTTTTTACGCGACTCGACGGTAACCTCCCCTTAATTGACCGTGCCTTCAGAAAGATTAATTCGATAGCTGGCCAATACTTTTCCTTCGTTCGACGGGTCTCAAAATCGGTAAAAAAAAAATCTTTTTATCGGAACAAAAGCCGAACGCATATGTTTTAATGAGGTATTCGTTCGCTATTAACGCCACGTCTGTTGATTATGTACTGCGACACGCACCGCGTTACGGGCCGTGAACGAGAGGAAGCTGTAAGAAAAGCTGTCGCCCACACCTGTTAGACCACCCCTCGACTTCGAACCCCGCTGGCAGTTAAACGCGTCAAATTAATTTTGACGTTGAACGAACAACGAAAAGAAAAAAAACCATACTGGAAGCTACATTTTGGTGAGTCCATACGGACGTTCAGCGCCGTTGATTTTGCCAAAAGGAACGCGCCTCTCCGCGGATATCAAAATTAATTTGCTGTTATTTTATTAGAGCGGGGTGACCGGTTAATAACGATATGGAGAAAACCATTACAAAAAAAAAACGTACAAAGCTACTCGTGATATTCGTGGATTAATAATGCAAAATTAGCAGCACTGCCAAGCAGGGTGTCAAGGGAGGTTTTTTCGGAAAAAAAAATCAAGTATAATTGTACACACGTCAAGGTGTAAAGTTCAGGAACGATGAAAAAAAAATACACACACGAGTGCTAACGTTTCCCTCTACGAATATTTTTTCATTCACGTATACAAACGAGGCCTTGACGCGATGACTCAAAAAAATATTTTTGTCGAATTAAAAAAAAAAAACATACCAAAGTTTCGTCCAGGCGATAAATTAAGTTATCCTTGCGAGAAAATCATTACCAAGGCAAAAATTGGAATTTAATTTTTCGCATTGTCTTTGAAACAATTAAAATTCTACACTCTGTATATATTATAGACGACACAATATTAATATGGCGCATTATTCTTAAGAGAAATAAAAGAACGAACAAAAAAACGGAGAAATATTAAGTTGAGATTATTGATTAGGAGGGCTCGGTCAAGGGTATTCGGACATTGGCACTGCAGATTTGTGAGTTTGCGTGTATAGAGTAGGGGCACCTGGGAGATTCATGGTACCTGCAAAGACACCGAAAGGCTCTTGCCGGGGCGGTGCAAATGGAAAATCATTTGAGCTTCTCGCAATTGAGTACAGCTGACCTGTAATTGTTACAACAAGAGAATATCCATAAACGTCGAGTATCCGTATTGGATGCAAATGGGGTAAAAAGTCTCTCTCGCAATCTTCCTCGTGTCTAACGCGACGTCCCGCGTCCTGGATCAGATACACCACTTTTTTATTTTACCAGCAAAAGTATAACTGCCTTGAATCGTGTAAATTTTTTTCATGAATATAATAATCAGAGAATTATTTTTCAGTGAACTTTTCAAAATATCCATGGGAAATTAAATTTATTTTTTCAAAAATATAAAGATAAAATTATCCAACAAAATTATTACGGTGACGAGACTACGTGAATACATGCCAAAGAAATCATTTTTTGTCGAGATGACTGATAAATTATTGTCGAAAGGCTGCAACGATTCGTATCTCTAAAAACAAATTACAGAAACTCGAGATCTTTTTTCCATTTTCGTGTACAAGCGTGTATATGACGTGGTAAAAGACTAATGGGGAATAATATCTCACCTTGCCAGTACCAACTGCCGGGCGCCCCGACGAATACTCTCTCGCCATCCTGAAACAATAAAAAGGGGCTTACAACGTCGATCATAATGAATTTAATGAACTGCATTTAAAAAATTCGCTTTGCCTTCGGCAAATTGGGTACGGTATCTCGAAAAAAAACGGCAGTGGGTGTGGGCAATACTTTACCTTCGGCGAATGGGGTATCTCGAAAAAAAATAGCAGTGGATTTGGGCAATACTTTGGGAGGCTCTCTGAAAAGCTGAAATAGTGAGGTAGCAGGTGTGGACTAATAATAAAAAATATGGGGTTATAAAAACCTCCAAAAAATACGAAGGTACATTGAAATAAATAAATCCGTCAGTAAAAAGATGAATAAACAAATTTGATAAATTAATAAATAGGTGGACATTTTTTAGAATATTATATTCTAATGGAGTATCCCGGAAATTGAGATTCTCAAGAAAAAAAAATCAGTGGATTTATGCATAACTTTGGGAGGCTCTTTGAGAAGCTAAAATAGTGAGGTGGCAGGTGTGGGCTAATAATAAAAAAATGGGGTTATAAAAATCTGCAAAAAATACGAAGGTATATTGAAATAAGTAAATAGATGAATAAACAAATTTGATAAATGAATAAATAAGTGGGAAAAAATTTAGAATATTATATTCTAATGGAGAATCTCGAGAAAAAAATTACAGTGCATTTGGGCAATACTTTGGGAGGCTCTCTGAGGAGCTAATAGTGAGGTGGCAGGTGTGGGCTAATTATCAAAAGGATGGGTTTATAAAAACCTGCAAAAAATACGAAGGAATATTGAAATAAATAAATATGTCAGTAAATAGATGAGTAAACAAATTTGATAAATGAATAAATAAGTGGGCAATGTTTTAGAATATTGTAGTCTAGCACAGCTATAGACAACATTCTATCATGCGCGATCTCACGAGAGCAACGTCGACCAAATATTCTCATCGCAGTCTCGTTATCTTGAGCTTCGTACTCGTATCATGCCACAAAAAAGTCCACTACAAATTATAACTCCCCAAGGGCGCATCCCTGGGAGATTAGACCAGAATAAGCGAACTCGTTGACTCATAAGGGAATAGTCTGATCTCTGGGTCCAGGAAATTATTCGGAAGCTGGCCATGATTTTCAAAATTCATTTTTCCAGCGGCTGAAAATGTTGGATGCAAGGTTAAGGCGAGACACCGCCGTAATGAGTAAAAAAAATCATTTTTTGTCGCATTTTCTCAAAGTATACATATTCAAGAATATGTGAAAAAAAATTCAAGTAAAAATATTGAAAATTGACCTAGTTACAGACGATGTAGTGAATGCAGGTAGTGGAATAATTTGCGTATACTAAAAGTTTCAGCCGCGTTTTTCTCGAAACGGCTTTGCTCGACCTGGCCGGAATCATAATTCTAGCTATAATTGTCCGATTTTTCACTCAAAAATCAAAATTCCCATAATTGCGGTAGCCATTTTTTTAAATGCGATATTTTTAAACCCCCGAATATAAGTAAAAATTTCGCCAAAATTACACTTTTTTTAACACCCGCAATTTTGTGATTTTTTTCGACAAGCGGCTACTTACAACGAGAACTACATTTATATACATTATAAAACTTTTTAATTTTTCCAGACCAACCATTGTCAAGTTATCGATCTGGCGGTTGGACCACATTTTTTTATACGGATGCTCTATTATACCTGAATAACATTATTAATTTTTAATTTTTTTTTTCATACAAATTTACACGAAATAAGTTGATTGTATGCTTAATAACATGTCTTTTTTCCAAATCCCAAGTGAATAATTTACTAGACAAAAAAAAATTGGAAAACCTGACTTTTGTCGGCCTGTCATAGTGGTGTCTTCCCTTCAAACGCGTTTTCTTATCGAGGCCGTAGGGCTAATGACGCCGAGATGGCTGGCGCACTAATTGGCATACCAATTGCGTCCTCGCTTATGACCATTAATTTTCATTATTCGTGCAGAAATGCGGAATCGTGACAAATATCAAACAGTCTCCCACGATATTTCCAATGCTGCGTGAATAAATAATTAAATTTCCGCTATTCGTTAGAAATTACGCTTGCGAAATAATTACACTCGTTTAAGGCGGTAGTCTGGTCTAGAAATTTGACAAAATCGATTTTTTTTTTCATTTTATTATTCCTTAGATTTCCTTAATGCGCTCGTGAAAACCGTTTATAGATATATTATCTCAGAACTATGTTTTTCAAATTGGCGCGCACGATATCTCGATAACTAATTGACCGATCGAGCTCAAATTTTGCACATACCTTCGGTAGCCTCTTTCTGTGGACTGGTCGAAGAATTGAGTCGAACAATAATTTTGCCCACATTTTATAACTCGTCGAATACCCGAAAATGTATGGAATATCGTTAATCAAAGTTTAACAGGCCGCCATGTTGTAACAACATTTTTTTAAGTACTAATTCTGCTACCAGTGCTCAGAATACTCATACAGATTGAGAATATATTTTTTTCAGATGCATACAACATCACCCAGAGTGGGCGCCGATTGAGGCGGTTTTCGGCGGACCATGGTGTAAAAAAATAAAAAAACTACATGAAAATATTAATTTTTTTTAATGTAGATACATTCTCAAAGGAACAATAAATACATATGTAAAATTTCATCAAGACAACTTCAACGGTTTAAAAATTATTCCAACCCAAAAATGACGTAAAAAATCTCGCTCTAGACCAGGCTACTGCCTTAAGGGAAGGTACCTGAGTGAACGGTGAGAAAAACAGGTGAACTTCGGGAATTTAATCTCAAAAACGAATGCTTCGATTGGACCCGGGTTTTTTTTTTGAAAATATGTACGTTGTGGTATGTTCAGAAATTTTTCAAAATTAATTCGTTGACTGGAAGCGATTCAAACGCGATTATCTCAAAACATAGTTTTCAAAGTCGGTGCCAGATGTATCTCGAAAACGGCTTGTCCGATTTTGTCCAAATTTGGATACAATATTCTTCGATAGTTTTTCTCGTTCGACACGTAGGATTTTTTTTTGAAATGTTCATTTTTGAAGGAATTGCGATCGTTTTAATTTAACATTCGTTTTTCGTTCGCAATTTCCGACGATTTTGGATTGCATACACATTGCATAAAAAGCAATGGTTCAATCAAATGAAAAACCCCTACGTGGCGAACGAGAAAAACTATCGAAGAATATTGTATCCAAATTTGGACAAAATCGGACAAGCCGTTTTCGAGATACACCTGGCACCGACTTTGAAAACTATGTTTCGAGATAATCGCGTTTGAATCGCTTCCAGTCAACGAATTTATTTTTAAAAAATTCTTAAACATACCTCAATATACATATTTGCCAATAAAAAAAACCCGGATCCAATCGAAAAATTAGTTTTTGAGATAAAAATTCCCGAAGTTTACCTATTTTTCTCATGGTGCTGAAGTTTGCATCGTTGGAATGCAACGAAATGTTTTCTTGACTTTATTAATTTTTTTATTTTCATTATTATCTAGAATATTTTTTTGCAGCTTTTGGTTGTAGATTTTTAGGAGGAATCTTCGAAAATGTTTCAGTAATTTTTGCAGTCTAAATGTGGCGACAAAAAAATCGGCAATCCGAAGAAAATATATGTTTGTTGCAGTCCAACGATGCAAACTTCAATACCATTTTTTCTCGCCGTTTACTCAGGTACCTCCCCTTAATCACACAATGGCTTGAAAATATTGGAAACAAATGGACTTTTATAATTTTTCATCGCGATCGAGACGAGAAGTGAATCAAGATTTTTTTCATTGCGACGAATAAACGATTAATTCGTCGTATTAACGAGACTGCAACATTAGTGAGAGACTCGAGCTGCCTTCGGAGTTAGACGTGCTCGGTAAAATCTGCATAAACTTTGCCCACGCGTATCGTCTAGTTAAGTTTAATTATAGCCCATCGAGCCTCGAGCGTGTCTGTATACACATAAGCTCTCTCTCTCGCCTCAAGATACTCGAGTGCGCTATAATACGCGGTTGGAATTGCGATTGCGGAGTAATATACGAGAGACGAGATTCACCCCGCATAGAGTCATAGAAAACAGAAATAAGTGCTTTTTCCATCCATGGGTGAGCCATACGACGGTTAGTCACAATTTAATTTTTTTCGTACGGTCCTAATTTCCGATCAAATTCAAATTATCTTCTTTTCATCCGACACTTAATAAATGTCAGACTCAACAATTAATGGAGTATTATCTTTGCGTTCCTTTGTGTGCCCTTGCGGGCTTTTTTAGCCTTTGACGAGGGCACAGGGAAAGTGTGGAAAACCCGTAACGGTACACGGCGCTCATTTTCCTGAATTACATTTATCGAGCAACCATTATCCTTTGTGGGAGGTGTTCGTTCCAAAAATAATCATTTACAGTTGAACGAAATGTTAGCAACATATACGAATTATGCAACAAATTAAGGGGGCGAGATACCTTTAGGCGAGGAAAAAATTTGCTGATTTTTATAATTTTTTTTTTCACAATGAAAGATTTATTTACTATTTTTTAGACTTAGGGTCTGTTTTATTACTACTTTTGGTTGTTAAATGGTATTTTTTTTTATTAATCTTTAAAAATGGCGGAGGTATGGCACGGTCTTCTCAACTGCGTTTTCAATACTGGCGTGACGTATAGCTAAAAAACTAATCGACCGATTCTGATGAAATTTGGTATAAATCTTTCTAACCTTATTGTCTAAAACATGACCCTTAATATTTTTCAAAATAAATACATTGTATCCTTTATTGCAAAATGTAGCCACTTCGGAAAATTAAATCTTTTTGTTTCAAAGTGTGTCATTTAATCGATTTTCAACATTTCTCACTTTTTCTTTGTTCATATTCTGCGTATGAGTGTTAATGAATGAAAAATCTTCGTTTGTTTTTTTTAATTAATCCCGCCGACGCTACGCGTTACGCCGTTTGACAATATCCGCCGCAACTCGTTTTGAAGACGGTGTCATACATCCGCCATTGTTAAAGATTAATTTTTTTTTTAATCTACTGATATTGCACAAAGTACAACTATGTTATGGCATTGAAAATGTAATCAGACTTTTTGGGTTTATTACCCAAAAAACGGGGCAGCGTTAGTTTCGTGTGACATCCAGCTAACTCAGACCCCTATTATACCCAGCCTAGGGGGCGTCTATTAATTACGTGAGGTCTTTGGGGTCGAGCGTAATCTCACCCAATCTCACGTGGGGGAGAGGGGGGCTTCGGCAAATATCACGTAATTTTAGTAATTTTAGTAATTTTGGTAATTACGTAATTTTTATCACGTAGGGAGAGTCTCCCTGCTATTTTACATGGTGGACAAAATGGCACTACAACCGCAGTTACTTCTACTACAATTTATTGTCCGTGAACGTATGCATTTTGAAAAATCTCACGTGAGATTAGGGGAGGGGGGAGGAGGTGGAGCAAAATCTCACGACATCTCACCAGGGGCAGAGGGGGGATCGAAAAATCGCCAAAATCACCTCACGTAATTAATGGATGCCCCCCTACCTCAACAAACATATACAGTTTTAAAAGCATTCCCAATAAACTGGTGCGATGGTCTAGTGGTTAGCGTGCTCGCCACTAAACCAGCGGACCGGGAGGTCCCGGGTTCAAATCCCAGTCGCGTACATTTCATCGTGAAATCTTTTTCTTCGGCATTTCGCGGCGAAATAAGACTAGTTCCACGACTGGGGGGCGAACTCGATGACCGGCTGTATTGTTATAGGTTTTCCGCAGTTTCCCTATACCCATGACAGAAATGTCATGATGAATATAATACAGAGGGGGAAGTCGGCTGCGGCCGCAATAGGGGGGAACAGGGAGAAAGATGGAGACAAAAAGGAGCAAAAACAGTAGAGGAAAGAACGGTCATAATGATGGGAAAGAATAGGTAACAAACGCGAAAAGCGTGTACCTAAGGAAAAAACCAAATAAAGCATTCCCAATGCTAAAGTACCATGTAACAGCCAAAAGTAATAATAAAACATACCCTAAGTCTCGAAAATGGTGAGTAAATCCTTCCTTCGAAAAAAAATCATGAAGATCAGCCATTTCTTCTTCGTCTAACTGTATCTCCCCCCTTAATTGATAAAAAAAAAGAAAAAATCTTCTTTCATCTGTACTGCTGGATTCACGAGTATACAACTGGTATAAGTTTACACTTTGATCGAGAGCAGTATCAACGCAGAAAGCTTTCCGAGCCCACTCATTCCTCGCGGAGGAGAGCACATCGAGTGCCACTTGAAGTCCCGACCCAAAACAAGCATATCGTGTTTTCTTCCTTCTCCGACCCCATCGTTCCCATGAGTTCTCGCGGTGCATTTTTATCAAATTAGGCGGTGCCTTCACACGTCGAACGACGACAAAAAATTGAGATCAAATTTTAACCTCCATACTACTCCCATATCAGCGCTGCATACACTTGATATGTACTCGAATGTATACTCAAATATTCGAGCACGAGCAATTAAGATTGCTATGGGGTTAGGTCAACATGTTATCAGCGAGCGGTAATTTTTTCTGGACGTTTATTACCCCTTTGTTGATCATCCTGTGCAGTTTCGATACGATCCACGGTACCATTTTGCAGAAAAAAAAATCGGAAACTCGACGTATTTCGTGGGGTAATTACATAACGCTTATGGAAAACTCCCGATTATTTTTCAGTATATTATTGAGGCATTCCTTTCACGAACCCAAATATTTATCAATTAACTGATTTTCGTCTATAATAATGTAAAAATACATTCCAGTATACTGGTAAAATTTGAAGCAAGTTACCGAACTTTTAACGAAAAATTACGACTAAAAATTGTCTCATTTATACGGCGCTGTATGGAGATGCCATACTGGCCCGTTTCTATCTAATAATTTGTACACTAAATAACTCTAGATGCCTGATATAAACTGCTCACGGGTGTTAAAAAAATCTAAAGATTCCGCGACGACAATATAAACGCAAGGTCGCCGAATGTTTAAAGAAAATATTAATGATAAAACTTGGAAAAATGTGGCTAGCAGAAGAATTTTCGTAGCCGTGAGGTTTCGAAAAAAATGTAAAAACGTCTAAATCCACTGAAACTTGCACGAATTTTTTTATTCCAGTTTATCGTTGTGTATAATAATCGATTGTAAGTTATTTTTTTATTAAGCGCCATTGTAATTTACCGATGATTCACAAAGGCCCTGCTTATACCTTAAGGGGTCTTCTCATTTTAGACGCTAAAAAGGCTATTTTCATGATTTTTCTTTATAGGTTCGTATTATAAATATTGATATAAAAATTGTGACACTTCATAAATACACTTTCGAAATACATAATTTTTTTAAAATGTATTTCCGTAACCCAAACAAACTTGAAACGCGTTTTTCTCGAAACAACGTTTTTCGACGGCTTGTTGACAAAATCTTCGAAACTACTGAACCGATCCTTATGAAATTTTAACCACATATTCTTTACAACTATTGCTATAGCGCGCATCAAGGATTTTTTTAAATTTTGATACTTACTATTTTTTGCCAAAAACGGTGAAAAAGACGTTCTTTTTTGTATAATTTTTGAAAAATGTCCGTTATTTTGTTATTTTTCCATATATCAAAAATCGTTTGATATGCGCTTTAGCCATTAACATACTGAATCTAAAACAGTTTGTTTTTTTTTCGTTTCGGATGATCTATGTCCGAGATTTCACCAATAGCGCAGACACTATTTAGGACATTTTTTTATCTACCATTTTCGTCTATAAATAGTGACTTAAATAAATAAATATTTAAAAAAATGTATTTCGAAAGTGTATTTATTAAGTGTAACAATTTTTATATCAATATCTATAATATAAACCTATGAAAAACATTCGTGAAAATAGCCTTTTTTTAGCGTCTGAAGTGAGAAGACCCGTTAAGGAGGTACGGTGATGACCATGCTAGTAAACTTAGAGTCTATTTCAGGCCGCAATACCGCCACGTTTTAGATATATGTATGTGGCCTATTTTTCGAGAAATATTTTTTAGGTATTGAATTTGGAGTTTTCTATTATTTTTATAATATGGAAACAACCTTAATAATCTACTACTCGACTTCAGTAGTACGCCATATCGTTGACGTTGAGCATCGTCGCATTTTCGGTGGCTGTTATCGGTTCCCCGCGCCCGGCTTATTATTTTTTGTGGCCGGTTAACATGGAGAATGAAAATACTGTGGAAGTTTATCAAAAGAGTAACGGGATTGTACCTGAAGTCCAGTTTAGAGACAAATGTAGATTCTGACGGACAAGAATTAGAAAATGAAAAGATAATGTTGCGATTGCAAATAAAAAAACGTCGCGTTGAAGTTAACCTCAATGTCCAATGTCCAATCTGTCCAAAGTCAAAACATATTTCATCGATTGTTATGTCATTTTTTCCTTTCCCAATTTTCACAATATTTGCAGGTATAAAAAGAAACGTTTATTTTATGTGACGGTTCTCCCATGCTGAATTTATATATAGATGCGTTGTATAGGTACATGTCGCCAGAAAAATTGAGATGCCTTTGCTGTACGTGAAAGAACTTCAAGTAAATATCGACGAAAGGCCCTTTATAATCCATTAAAAAATGTACGGCTTCGCACAATCATATTTTTAATTCGCGTTGAAAATATCCGATGGACGAATCAAATTTGCGCGGGTATCCGGCGTTGCCACACGTCGAGCAAGATGGCTGCTGTTACGTCACGAGAAGTCTCGCTCTCCGAAAACTTCGGTTTTTGCGACTTTATTTCTAAATTTATTGCTTATTTCTGCGGTGAGCTTTCCAATTCAAGGTGCCTTATCGATCACAAAGATTCAACGAACGCAACCAACAGTTTTTTTTTACGTGTTTCTTGGCTCCAAGTAGCACAAAAAAATCGATATATGAGAGGACAGGCACATTTTGTCGTCAACGTGTGACTAATTCACCAACTTTAACAATTAATAACTCGGAAAGTGTACGGTAAATCTCGTGGAAACTCCGCATACGCATGGACGAAGGTCTCGACAATGCTATAAAAAAAAATTGGGCTTTTATCTTGAACTCGCTCCAATCACCGTACCTCCTTAATATCTGCCAAGTAAATGCTACCACGGAGCGGAAAAAATAGGCACGGTTCGATTAATTATCGGACTAACCCTTGGTATTGTGAAAACGAGGACTCGCAGTACCGTTATGAAATTATTAACGTTTTTGATAGACTGCACAATCATGGCAACGTCGTAGACGGCACAAATGCTACCTATCTTCTCGGTGTTCGGTAATTTTGCCCGGGAACCTCAAACTACTCGGTCAGGATAATTAACCACGAATATTATTGGTACTTATTCTCTTAATTAGTAATAATTACTTAATATTAATTTGATAATTATGTTCAGAAATTATACATTTCTAAACCTTTCTCGGCAAATATAAAATAACGCGGATTTTCTTCATATGTAATTTTCTTTTTAGAATATCGGAAAATTATCAAAGTTTTTGATTCCTTTGAGATTATAGACAGCTTTAGTAGACACTTTTTCTTTCCAGCGGAATTTTTTTTACCCGGACCGATATTCATTTTTGACAGCTCCTTGGGCCGGAATTGAGGTTACGAACGGGGCGCATGTCTCTAGCTTCGCGACATTTCTGCCAACCTGGGCATTATGATATATCACGATTTACAACGTTGCCAATTCGTTTCGCATTGAGCGAGAAAACCTTCTGGAAAATAATTATACAAAGTAATGAGAACATTTAATGTAATCACCGAATGTTCAAAAAATGCATATTTTTACAAATAGATGTAGAAAAATAGTTCGAAAATGTACGTTTAACATGACGATTATTTGGAAGTTAACGCGTGGTAACAGCCAATCGGCTCCATGCATAAGCATAGGGCGCCCCTCGTGCTTCGCCCCCGACAGCTAAACCCCATGAAAACCTTAATTTTGAAATACTTAAAAAAAATCAGGCGTAAACCGCGGACAAAGGCAACTCGAAATTGAGCAATTGTCCCCTTCCCCGTCCCGTTAAATAATTGCGAAAACTCGACCGCTCGACAGCGGAAAAAGCGGGAACAAATTTACGTCGTCCATACACGCTTCAGCTCGTTATATACCTGAGGCCGCGACCTTTGAGGGAGCTCGCGTTACCGTTTGTACTTTACGCGTCGTAACGGTAACGCAAGGTACTATAGTACTTCGCCGAGGGTATGAAGGTTTTTTTTTGCATGTGCACGTACATGTATGCTGGTATAGGACAAAATGGAATGAACAAAAACGGTAGTAAAGATATGGAACAATGCAGTCTCTAAATGCACACTCTCTCTCTTCGTCTCGCGATGTTGCTTCAGACCTTTACTACCACTAAATCATCACTGAATTACTACGTACGCAAATGACTGCATTTCCCCGATTTTCGGTAAAGACATCACGTTTATTTATTCGGAATACGCCAATATTTATTATAGTTGTTGAGACTATTGTGAGAAAAGGTTTATTCAATTTAAGGGGTTAGGCTACTGTAAATATGACGAAGACTCGTTCGTCGCTTGGGGCAACGCAAATTGAAGAGGAAGGCCCAACATATGGTGCAGGAATCGTAGATTGACGGTAAAGCTATAATTACAACGACAGAACTGCTGGTTAAGGGGTTACCCCCACTTGCGATTTTGAAAAAATCGATTTTTTTTATTGCATTTTTTTTAAGTATAAGTATCTGAGAATATGTCCTGAAAATTTCAAGTCGATTCGTACAAAATTGACTGAGATATGAGCGTTGAAAGAGAAGAATCCGCGTTGAAAGAGAAACTTTAAACGCGTTTTTCTCAAAATGGCATTTCTGAAGTCGGTGACCAAGATTACTCGAACACTAATGAACCGATCTTCTTGAAATTTTGCAGGCTTATTTAATACATAAAAATGTAGTCTTTAATCGTTCGATTTTTTTTTTCGAAAAAAAATGGCCGTTTTATAGCCAAAAAACGGCCGTTTTTTTTTTCGTTAAAATCGAACCATTAACTTTGACTGTCCGCCATTTTGTGAAAAATGAATATTTTTTAAAATCCTCCGATTAAAGACTAGTTTATACTTATATTTGACTAAATCCAACCGCATTTTTTCTTCAGATGATCCACTTCGCCGCAATGTTGGTCGCCGCAAACCGTGTATATAAAAACATTATTTCATTGACGGCCATTTGCCACTAAACAATGTAATATTTTTCAATAAAAAAATTACCGAAAGTTCTTCAAGAAGTGTTCTTTAAGATGGTATATTGATCGATTAAAAAAGTTTTGTAGTTTTCTTTAAAAAAATTCATGAAAAAGGCCTTTTTTTGCACTACAAGTGGGGGTAACGCCTTAAACTTCAAACGCGTTTTTCTCGAAACGATGTTTTTGAAAATGGTGTACACGATTTCCCGTCATCTAATGAACGGGCTGACTTGAAATTTGGTACAATTATGCAGTGTAATAGTAGTTTAGCCGTGACCGACGTTTCTTTAAACATTTTTTTTCATTCGGTATTAACAATAATTTCATACTTCCTCGAAACGTCGAAAGAAAAATTCGGAATTTTTTTTTGATGATTGAAACACGATGACCAAAAAGCTTGGTCAAGTCTTAGCCAATGTTATCTATTTTAAGGAAGAAACTGGTTTTTTTGTTTCAGATTAACCGGTTGGCCATAATCAAGTACACCGTCGAGTCCCTCACGTTCGAAGGTCCTTCACGAGATTGTTAGTAACTTCTTCAATTATTAATATTTTTTAATGAAATTTGATACAGAAAGTTGTTAATGTAGATACAAAAAATGTCCAAATTAACTTTCAATCATCTTACTCATGCCTTAAATTTTTTTTTTTCAATCGACTTTAAATTTGGCAATAGTATAATAGTAACACAGTGTATAGTAGTTGAGTCGTGACCGACGTTTGTCTTCTTAACATTTTTCATTAGTTATTGACAATAATGATGTGAGTTTTACTCGGAAAACGAAAAAAAAATCAACAAATGTTTCCGATGATTCACACACGATATAAAAGCTCAGTCAAGTCTTAGCCAAAATTATCTACATTATGAGAAAACTCGTTTTTTTTTGTTTCGGAGCAATCGGGTGGCTAGAATCAAGTACACCGTTGAGTTCCTCAGTTTCAAAGGTCCTTCACGCGATTCTTTATAACATCTTTAATTATTGATATTTTTAAATGAAGTTTGCCACACAACTTTGTTAATGTGCATACAAATAAATAAACGATGTTTCAATCGTCCTACTTATGCCGTCAAAATTAATTTTTTTAATCCTGATTTTCGGGTCGTTATAGTAGCCTAACCCCTTAAGCGAAATAAATGTACTTTTGTGGATAAACTATATACTCATATACATGTGTACATACTTACACAGGGTGCCCTGTTATGGATGGATAATCCTGCAACTGTCGATAGGTCACATCATGTCCTACTTTTCAGTTTAGTAAAAGTCCCACGGTTTTCGAAATAAAAATCGTTGGCTTTTGGTTTTTCACGTGCCATTTCTACAAATGATCACTTCTTTTGACCCGGATTTTTTAAAAATACTCTCGGTTATTTGTTTGATCTAGAAAAGTCTTCTTTTTAACCTTAAATGTCGAGGAAACTTTATGAAAAAAGATCTTGTGCAGAATTTTTATACAAACGAATTCGAAAATTTGACTCGATAGCCTGCGGTGTAAAAAAATGTACCACGAATATCGTGCCAATTACTTTAAAAAGTTGCCTAGTTATTGTCGATTCATATGATTTGTAGAAATGGCACGCGAAAAACCAAAAGCAGATGATTTTTTTCAAAAAAGAACATAAAGCCCTAAATCTCGAAAAACCGTGGGAGTTTTACGAAACTGAAATTCCATCATATAGTAGGACATGTTCTGACCTACCCAAAGTTGCAGGATGATTTGTTCATAACAAGACATTCTGTATATTTTACGGAACTGCAAAATTTGTTTATACAGATACACATAAAATGTATATATGTTGCTCCTTCAATTGAATTAATATTTCAATCCAATAAAACATTCTCCATAATAATCGTATAAAATAAATATTATTTAATTTTGAGTAATCAAATGTCTCTATTGAGAAAGAGAAATTTTACGCGGTAAAAACGCTCCAGTACATACGAGTAATTTACGTACGTAATCACATACTGATGATTTAGTGTTCTTTTTCTAAAATAAACGTCAAGCAAGTGTTATCGATAAAAATATGAAGCTTTATAATAATAATAACATTAATAGTATAATTTTCTGTAAATAATCATTTCTATCGAAAATACGAACTCTCATAATCTGTCATTATTATCACTAAGCCTCAATTATACGAAAACCGATTACAAATAACGTAAATTCCAATAAAAAATGCATCGACCCGACGATTCATTGTAATACTTCCTCAACGACAAAGATATTCGACACTCATCGAATTTCATATTTATCGAGTTTTACCGGTAGCTCGAGGAGTATGGTGCTTCTAAATTCAGGAATGAGCTGCATCGTTGAGTGGGCCCTCGAGTCTCGCAACTCTCGACTCGGTATTTAACTCCCTCGCCTTAATATTTTATCGCGGACGGAACGCGATTACACATTCACATATATACGAGTGAATCTGTACGCGTGTGCGTAAGGTTGGGAGGCATATACACTTCGGAATGACACGATGCGCCCACGCGGTAAAAAAAGCTCCGGCGCACACGAGCGCGATCGGTACCCACGTCGAATGAAGAGAAAATCATTAGAACACAGTATGGGAATGGGAATATATATATTCCGAAGAAAAATCATTGATTGCCGCTCCACGGTATCGTCGAACCCACTCTCATGAAAAAATGCACAAAAAATCATTTTTTTCCGTGACTTTGTGACAATTGAAAGTTTCTAGAAAAACAATTGCCGAAATGACAATTTCCCGAATATAATTTCTCGATAACTATTGCCCGAATAAACAATTTCTCAAATACAATTTCCCGAAAGAACAATTCCCCAAAAACAATTTCCAAAATGTACAATTTCTCGAATACAATATCCCGAATGAACAATTCCTTCAATGGACAATTTCACGAAAGGACGTTTCCCAAACAAACCCAATTTTAATTTAATAATTAATTGAGGAATTTCATAATTTTATAATAGTTTAATTATTCAGTTATTATTAACTTGGTATCTTCATTAACATGTACAGTTTTGTAATCGAAAGTATAATTAAGCCTCTTATAAATTTTTTTGAGCGAGTAACTGAAAAAAATACTCAGGATTTTTAATGCCAAATGATACAACGAAATAAATCGTACGATTGACCAATGTAAAAAATGCCTTCCACGAAGCATTTGACTCGGTTAATGATGCAATATTAATGCAAATATTAATTATTCAAAATTGAAGTTATTCAATTTACTTATAATTTGATCGTTCGCCCAGAAAAAAGAATTGTCCATTCGGAAAAATGTCCATTCCGTGAAATTGTCTATATGGAAAATTGTCGATTCGGGATAGTTTATTCGGTAAATTCTGTACGAGAAATTGTCCGTTTGATGAACTGTGTTCGGGAAATTGTCATTCGGACCATTGTTTTCGGAGAATTTTCCGCAAACATTGACTTTTCCCTACGATGCACTTTTTCTCGGAGCTCGCGTTTTTCTCTCGAATGCGAATGGAAAAGGGTTAAACGCTTAGTGAGTTTGGCATCTCCTGTTACGCTTATCACACAACAGCTCGCCAGGATCGTTGATAAAACGTGTTTGTCGCAACGAGGAAGGGGGGGGGCGAGAGAGAGAGAGAAAGAGAGAGAGAGAGAGAGAGAGAGAGAGAGAGAGAGAGAGAGTAGTATTACAGAATCGCGACGTTTACCGGGTAGAGGACCAAACACGACGCGTAGGTGGTCTCCCAGTGAGGAGGGAACACGCGGAACAGTGACAGAACGAAATGTCCTCGCCTTAAATGGCTGTCTCGGAAACTCTCCGCTCTCCGAGTATCTCGAGATGTGTTTGTGTGTGTGTGTGTGTGCGCGCGCGTGCGTGCGTGTGTGTGCGTGCGTGTATATATATATATATATATATATATATATATATATATATATATATATATATATATATATATATATATATATATTTACATGTAAGTTTTTTTTTAAATCACAGTCTTTTTTATCTCTGCTTCCCTTGATGTCGTCGGCTTCGAGTGTTTAGCAAAAAATTATGCAAATAGCCGTACTTGAATAAAATTAACGACTCATTACCGTTTCCGTGACTTTAATTGCTTATGAAAAATATCGACGAATAAACAGCATTAAGGAACTATGCCTAGTTCTGAAAGTCGACGAATCACTTTTTTCAAAAGTAAGACGTTTTGACAGCCCATCATCTTATAAATATTCCCTGACAATTTCAAGGTGATCGGATAAAAATTGACAGATTTATAGGCTAGTTGACGCCCGTTGGAATGCTCGGAGCGTCGTTCAAAACCTCAAGGTATTCCTTTCAGGAACCCAAATATTTAACGATCAACTGATTTTCGTCTATAATCAAGTAAAAATACATTTAATACAGCTAAAAATACAAAAATACAGCTTCAAATTTTACCAGTATACTGGTAAAATTTGAAGCCAAGTTACGGAACTTTCAACGAAAAATTGAGACGCTAAAAATTGTTTCTTTGATACGGCGCTTTATTTATTTACCGATGATTCAGAAGAGCCCTGCTTATGGCTCCACAAAACACGGCCCTCCGCGAAAGGAATACCTTAAACACATGTTGCTCGAAGGAACGTTTTCAAAGTCGGTTAGCTAAATATCACAACTACTGCGTCGATCTTTCTGAATTTTTTAGGGATTTTTCTAGATGGAAAAATGTAGCATTTGATCGAAGGATTTTGTTTCCGATGTATGCTTTCGCTTTCATGAACGAAAAATGTCAATTTTTTTCGCAAAAATTAAGACTCTTATTTTGAATCAGCGTAATTTCTTTTTAATTTTGATATTTCGAAAATTCCTTCGATTAATCATAGGATACACTGACGATATCTAACTAACTAATCATAGGGTATACTAACGAAATCTGTTTGATTTCTTGATCCTAGATAACCGGGTTCAGAAAGGGCATTGCCCACCGCAAAAGACGTTTTCGAGAGGTGCTTCCCGGACCTCGGCTGTAAATCGACTATAACGAAATATTTTTATACAAAAAAATGACACAGTATTCTTCAGATGATACTTTTTCAAATAACTAATTTTTGTCGAAATTCATCATCACGATTTTTCAAAAAAAAAAAAACGAATCCGAAAAATGAGCTGTTTTCGACTGTTACAACAGGCATAACCTGTCAATCGTTACATCACAGGGCGAAATTAAAAAAAAATCGATTTTTGTGCATTTTCCGCTAGTATACAAGGTTATAAACGTTCAGTCCAATTTTTAGATCAAAATTCGAATTATTTCGGTCGCTACAGCCTTTTTTAGAAAAATTAAAGCCTTTCTTAACAGCTTTTCTTAGAACTTTAAACGCGTTTTTCTCGGAATGATGTTTTTCAAAACTGTGGACACTCTCAAAGAAAGAGTTTTCAAGCTATCCGTTTGACATTTTAACAGAACATTCTTCACGTCATTCCTTATGTTGTTATGGAAGCTTTTTTTGTTTTGAAATCTTCCATTTTTTTTTTACGAAAATCTTCCGAAAAAAGGCTTTTAACTTGATACTTTTTGTTTAAAACGCCGCCATTTTTTCAAATTTCACTAAAAAAACGTCTATAGGAACATAGCGACTTTTGTACATATTAATAATCGTTTTGAAATGTTTATTTCCGAAAAAAATTGCGGCCGCAATCCTGGCCACTATGGGACACCATTTTTTTCCACGCAATTTTCCGCAAATAAAAACAATGTTAAACAATAAATGAAGAAGTTAAAAAAAAATAATTTTGTATTCTTTATCGGTGCTTCAATTTGTAAAAAAAAAATTAACCGTTTAGCTTATCCTATCCGCCTAAAAACAATCGCGAACATCGGCTATTTTTCGAGCGGTCACACAGTGATGATTCCTTAAGAGGATATACCGGTGTGACACTTTCAAAAAAATTTTTTGCCTTTTTCGACAGTTTATACTTTCAAGAATATCCTGTAATTAGCAGCTTTTATGGAAAATATCATTCTATCTTGCAAAAATAGATAGTTAAATCTTTAAACGCGTTTTTCTCGAATTGAGATTTTTCAAATTTGCTGACATTGCAACTCAAAGAGCCTCAAAGAGCCTTCAACTCAATCCGATTAACTTTAAATTCGAACTGAGTACTCTGGAATATATTTACTCTACAATGACGTAGGATATTTTTGATCTGAAGAAAATTGACGATTTGGCATTGAAAAAAACGACCATTTTATAGGCAAGAAAACAGACTTTTTTCATAACCACGCCATTTTGTTAGATTTTGATATTTTTCGAAAGCCCTACGTCATTGTACAGGAAATACCTTCCAGTTGAACGACATTTTTTCCTTTTTCGGTTTCAGCTACTCAATCGGCCGGAATCATGTCAGCAGTGGAGGAACTTTTTTTTGGCGCCTCCGAAGGCAGCGCATAAGTCCCTTGGGTCTCAATATTTTTCTATGAAAAAATTATGTAATATAGGTCAAATATAGCCAAATATATTCTTAATTTTCCGAAACATTTAATTGAGTACTTTTCTTCCAAAAAATTCCCGAAAATCACTCAAATATTCAGCGTTCACACTGGTATGGCCCCTCAAACCGTGCGATCGAACCATTGAATTCGAGTTATCTTAATGGCTGATAACTTTCGTGACGGGGACCCCGGAAGTGTCCGCAAGTCTTCATCTTCTTTTTATCCTCGTCCCTCGTGTTATTTATAACCTTTATTCTCAAATCGCTTACAGCACTACAGAGTAATACCAATCGCACGTGGTTGCGTAAAAACGAGCGCCGTCGTTTCATCTATTTCATCAGTAGTATCTTTCCTTCTCGGTTGTTCGTCTTTCTCGAGTGCGACTCGAGAGACCAGAAGCTTGCAATGCCCGATAAAACGAGCACGGTGCAAACGTACGAAGATCGTACGTACAATCTTCACGAATATATATGTACACGTATACACATATACGTACGCGTATTAATATATCGACGGTGACGCGAAGAGTCAATAAACTCGCGCTAGAGCCGACGATGCCAAATTTTCGGGCCTCGCCTTAAGGGGAGGTACCTGAGTAAGCGGCGAGAAAAACAGGTAAACTTCGGGAATTTTCATCTCAAAAACTAACGTTTCGATTGGATCCGGGTTTTTTTTGAAAAATATGTACATTGAGGTAGGTTTATGAATTTTTTTAAATAAATTCGTTCACTGGAAGCGATTCAAACGCGTTTATCTCGAAACATAGTTTTCAAAGTCGATGCCAGATGTATGTCGAAAACGGCTTGTCCGATTTTGTCCAAATTTGGATATAATATTCTTCGATAGTTTTTCTGATTCGCCACGTAGGGGTTTTTCATTTGATTGGACCATTGCTTTCTATGCAATGTGTATGCAATCCAAAATCGTCGAAAATTGCGAACGAAAAACGAATGTTAAATTATAACGATTGCAATTCCGTCGAAGATGAAAATTTCAAAAAAATCCTACGTGGCGAACGAGAAAAACTATCGAAGAATATTGTATCCAAATTTGGACAAAATCGGACAAGCCGTTTTCGAGATACATCTGGCCCCGACTTTGAAAACTATATTTCGAGATAACCGCGTTTGAATTGCTTCCAATCAACGAATTTATTTTTAAAAATTCCTAAACATACCTCAATGTACATATTTTCCAATAAAAAAAACCCGGATCCAATCGAAACATTAGTTTTTGAGATAAAAATTCCCGAAGTTTACCTGTTTTTCTCGCCGTTTACTCAGGTACCTCCCCTTGAGGAAGTGTCCCTCCCTGGAAACTTAAAAAAATCGGTTTTTTGCATATTGTCATAGTGTGAACTTTCAAGAATATTTGAAGACCAACCGGACTCTGAAATTCTAAAAATTGACGAAGTTACACCTATTTTGGTGGAATAGTGTGCGTCGTGTTTGAACACGATTATCTCGAAACTACATGTCTTGACACGACGGGATAGATATCTTGAGTAACTTCCACACTATTGACTTGGATTTGCACAGTTAGCGTTCAAACAGTAGTCATTTTCGGTTCACGATCGCATTTTTTCATTGGATGAACCATTTGTTAATAATGACTTCAGCATGTTGTTTTTCAAAACAAAAATGGGGTTTTCTTTGGAGAAGCTGTGATTTTTCGTATTTTTCGAAATTTCGAAAAGTGGATCGTGAACCCATTGCCAGTTGGATATATTTGAAGAAATTGTGGCAAATATTCGGAAGTGTAACTCCCGCTAAAAAGAGGCTGTACATTTTTTTGATCAATTCTTTATGATCATAAAACCTTGTATTGAGTTATATTTTAATAGCGCATAATCTTTGAATTGCCGTAACATTTTTTTTCGGTCAAATGTAAACATGCAAATACAATGTGCGAATAGGTAAAATAGAAAAAACAAAATCAGCTCGATTCTGACAGGAGTGACACTTCCGAATATTTACCCAAACATGTGTACAACATGCTGGGAAAAAAATTAATTTTTTCCCAACCAATGTGTTACTACAAAAAGATTAATCATTCTGATCCTCCAAATTGGGCTTCCAGAGAGGGATACCCCGTTAAGACTGAATAAAAAAAAAGGGCTTGGGTTGACTGTATCCCTCATTGGGGAATGCTAACGAATTATTTACCGAAAAAATAGAATATTAGGTTTTGTAATAATCAAATGAATTTAGTGTTTCATCTCAATATTTTTTCGCTCGATCTTTGGATCCCGAACTCGAATGAACTCTAACCGAGTAGATCGAAATAATTGTTTTTTCTTGGTGTACCTGCAGTTTCATTTGTTGCTCTACACGTGTGTTATGAAAGGCCCACGTGAGGATTTTGCGCTTTGAGAGCGCGCACCTGCGAAAAATGGCAAAAGGCCGTGGCAGTAGATTAGGATGGCGCCAGGCCAGACACACTCTCTGCGGTAGTCCCGCAGTCAATTCACCAAATGTACATCCTCGATTGTCTCTTTCTCCCTCTCCCTTGCCCTCGCCATTGTATGAACGAGCTCTCTCTCTCTCTCTCTCTCTCTCTCTCTGTCAATATATATATATATATATATATATATATATATATATATATATATATATATATATATATATATATGTATAGACAGAGAGCGAGAGAGAGAGAGAGATATCTGCTCTATATATATATGTGTGTATATATATATATATATATATATATATATATATATATATATATATATATATACATACACAAATGTACGTAGAAGGAACGCCCGGGCTCGACTGCAAGCCCGCGCGCACAAGTTATTTATCGTCAAACAGAAATATTATTTGTGCAACGGTAGTCCAGGGACGAACGAAAACGTATATACGTGGCGCGAGCTCACCGCAGGGTTCGCACGGTTCTCGAACAATGGAAGGGACCTTTGCATTCGAGAGAACGCATCCGAGATACAACAATATCAACATGTGTGTGTGTGTATGTGCAGTATTCTATCTCCGTCTTTATTTCTCTTTCTCTTTTGCTAGCTGTCTCGTATTTATACGATACGTGTATACATTTATATATATATATATATATATATATATATATATATATATATATATATATATATATATATATCGCGTATTTGTGATTTGTGTATAGGTGTACGTGTGTATTTTTGCGTCGGTGAGCGCATCGAGCGTGACTTCTGTACCGGCGCCAGAGTCGAGCCAAAATCGTTTATAATACACGTAGTGACGGTAGACACATTTTTTGTATCACGACTCTGTCATATATATATATATATATATATATATATACAAGTAGGAAGGAAATGCTATTTCAAGGGCTCGACATCAAGGACTGCGCTTATAGTATTCCTCTGCCGCTAAACTCAACATTACGTAAGCCACTCTATCTTCAAAGTCATCTGCAGACAAATTTAAGCATTTTCATTTACGGGGTTAGGCTACTGTGAAAATTTCGAAAAATCGCTCGTTCCTCGAGGCAACTCAAATTGAAGAGGTAGGTCCAACATAGGGTGCAGGAAACGCATATTGAAGGTAATCGTGTGATCACAACGATAGAACTACTAGTAAAACTCGAAACGCGTTTTTCTCGAAACCATGTTTTTCAAAACGGTGTACACGATTTCTCAACGTCTAATGAACGGATTGACTGGAAATTTGGTAGACTTATTCAGTGTAATAGTAGTTTAGTTTTGACCGACGTTTTTCTTCTTAACGGGCTACGTCTCTAGGTGGGTGAAAAAATGGCATTTTCCGAAAATATTTTTATCCGTTAGTATCATCTTTTAGCTACATTTTCTGAAAGTTTCATTGAAATATTCCCAAAATTAAATGAGCTACAGCTTCCAACAGTCGGTCGGGCGAGCGGTAGCAGCAACGTAGTTCAAACTTTAAGGCGGGATATACATTTACAACGATCAAAAAATCGATTTCTTTTATTGTTTCTTTAAATGCGGGAACTATATAACTAGAGTATTTTCTCAAAGTTTCAAAGCGAAATTCGAAAAACTTCAAACGTTACAGCCCGTCAACGCTCGAATTCGGAGCGGGCGTGAACTTCAAACGCGTTTTTCTCAAAACTGCATTATCGAAATTGACGTGCAGGATTACTCAAAAACTATTAAGCCGATTGAGTTGAAACTTGGCAGAAATATTGATAATATTGCTACCTTCTACTTGACGAGAATTGTTTTTGAAAAATTGGAAAAAATACTACCTTTTTCATTCGCATTCTACAGAAATGTTGCGTGAAATGTTGATTTTTCTTGTAAATGCGTGCCATTTTCTTAAATTTGCATTTTCTTCATTTTATTTATCGTCACATAGAAACATGTTCTCAGTGAAAAAATGTTTGAACTTTTTTGCAAATCAAAGTCTACGGGAAGCTAGACTGCACGCCGATTCGCAACTCTGCCGCGAGCACCTAGCTGTAACACTTTGCCACAGCTCCGTCATTTTGATGATGAATTAATTAAAAAAATTGTTTTGTATACTTGAATATACTATTGAAATATACCTAAATTTTGATAAGTGTAGAATTATTATTTCTTAGTTTAAAAAATCCGTCAATGTTGCTTATTTTTTTCCCGTCTAAAACGCGTATTTCTCGAAACACTGTTTACAGAGTCGGTAGACATGATTTCTCGAGGACCATTTGATGGATTGTTTTCAAATTTACAGAAGATACGATAAGAAACATTTAAATGTTGTTGACGATTTCAGTCCCGGAAAAAAAACGGTATTTGCCCATTTTTCTCAGGCCTCCCGATTTCAAAAAATGGTCACAAAAAAACGGAATTTGCCAATTTTTCTTAGGCCTCCCGATTTCAAAAAGTGGTCACCTCCACTTTTTAAAATGGTATGGTACGATGGTTGAGAACAACCATCGTGTGGAGCACGAAATAAACATTAGGGGGCCAAAGTCGTTCAAGGTCATTCAAAGTCACCGATTAAAATGAAATACAAATCTAAATATCTCGGATCGCTACCAAATATTTGGTAGTGGCCCGAGATATTTAGATCTGTATCATCGATACTGACCGTGAATGACCTTGAACGACTTTGACCCCCAATGTTTTTTATGCGGCTTGAGGTGCTCCACAATATAGTTGAAAAAAAATGTACTATTCCATTAAAAAAAGTGCAGGTGACCTTCACTGTGCGTCAACGCCTCAACCGAAATAAAAAAAATGGGTCGCATTTGATGGCCCCCTTCACGCCGTACAACTTTTGTCTGGGACATTTTTTCGGGACGTCGGTAAATACCGAGTTATTTCCGGTGGCAGAGATAAGGGGGACACCCTGTATATAACAATTTTTAAGGTTACTTCATGGCATTGGATTAAAATAATGTGATTATGGTTGACATCTCTTGAAGAAATTTCGTCCATGGTCTCATACACATATACATATCCATTCTTATGCGTATATATATATATATATATATATATATATATATATATACGCTCGCATAAGCATGTATATGTATATGTGTACACATGTTCACTCACAGTGTATGTGTACATCCATGTGTATGAGACCAGGGACGAAATTTCTTCAAGAGATATTAACCATAATCGCATTATTTGAATCCAATGCCACGAAGTAACCTTAAAAATTTTGAATCTCCGATCGACATACTTTCCTGCATTCATATTCATCCAACTGATCCGAGCGTATGAATAAATTCGGTCGAAATCTCTATAGCAATGAGGTTTTCCCGTAAATGCAATGACGGCATGAATTTAGCTCGATCCTAAAACAATCCGATGGCAGTATACGTATAATAATATTAGATCGGCGTGCGGACAGAAATGATCTCTTTGTCAGTGGCGGAGGCTCGTGAAACGGCAGCAACGACAAAACGAACGATCATCGTACCGTTTATGGTACGACGTTCTCGCGCTTACATATATACATTTATCCTTGCGAATGATGGCGAAGGTGTACCATATATATATATATATATATATATATATATATATATATAATACAAAGAGAATTGTGCACGTGCTCGCCGCTGTCGTTCTCGCATGTTAGTAATAATACACGAGAGACAAGAGGGATGGGAGATGAGGCAGGACCGCAACGAAAGATACCCCCTACGGAGACGTCCCTCTTTCTCTATCTCTCGCGTTTGCTTACAAGAGAAAAATTTGCAACTGGAACAATGCATGCAGTGACCGCTCTTCTTGCTCTTTGCAATCCGACTGCATGTAGTTCGCATTCACATATTACATACACACCCTTATCAATTCGTGTATTCCTATACATAGCCATTCGAGCTTTTACAACCACTGCGATCTTCATATATATATATATATATATATATATATATATATATATATATATATATATATATATATATATATATATATATATATATATATACACACACACACACACACACACACACACATACAGGGTATCCTGTTATGAATAAATAATCGTGCAACTGTCGATAGGTCAGATCATGTCCTATTTTATGCTGGAAATTCAGTTTAGTAAAAGTCCTACGGTTTTCGACATAAAAATCATCTGCTTTCGGTTTTTCGCATGCCATTTCTACAAATGATAACTTTTTTTACCCGGCTTTAAAAAAAAATACTCTTGGTTATTTTTATAATGTATTTTATTATGTGTATTTATATACACACATATATACACTACCGGCGAAAAGTTTTCGGACAAAAATTCAAAAAAGTTCCGGTACGATTTTTTATGCCATTTCGCGGATGGTTGACAGAAATCAATTTAGGAAACGGCATTTTAAAGTGGAGGAATTTACCTA
This sequence comes from Ophion ellenae, assembly GCA_963210295.1. Lineage (NCBI taxonomy): Eukaryota > Metazoa > Arthropoda > Insecta > Hymenoptera > Ichneumonidae > Ophion > Ophion ellenae. The sequence continues at coordinate 19,184,014 of OY723391.1, read as the reverse complement.
CATTCCAATTTTTTTGAAAAATTTTCAACAATTTTTTACGACTGGTACCCTTTTTCGGAAACGACTATTTTTCGCCGTTTTTGTTCCTTTTTTGGTGGACCTCGTTTGCAGGCAACAATTTATTATGCATTTCTTTGACCGGAATTATAAACGGGGAAGTTCAAGCTTCAATTTTGTTTTTTTTTCTAAGCTTCGTACGATTTTTTTTCTAAAGATATTTTGATTGAAAAAAGAGTCAATCTCAAAAATAACGGGTAACGCGAAAAGGACAAGGATTTAAGGGGGGATTGTCTTTTTTTTCGCAAAATTTACCGCTTTCTGGGAATTTTTTTGTGAAGAAAGTATACAACGGAAAACTTGTGAAACTTGGCATATAGTTTTATTGATCTGTTTACTACATACAAAAAAATTTTTAAACAATGTCATCAAAAAATCCGCCTCCCACCCCCCTCGACGCGCGATGGTCCTTTTTTGATGGTGTGCACGATTTCTCAAAAACTATTCAACCAATTGCCATCATATTTGGACAGAATGCTCAGCTGACATCCTTTTATCGTTTGATGAAGCAAAAAAGCAATACGTTTAATAATTTTTTATTTATAACAAAAAATCGATCAATTTTTTTCAAAAAATCGATACTTCAAGTTCAAAACGTCACCAAATCGTCAATTTTTTTTCCCTTCATCGAACGATAGCTATATGTGTCTAAAGTAAAATGCTTTTTGGGTTTTTGTTGCAGGATGAACGTTGCAGGCTGTAATCGTGCACACCATCAAAAAAGGACCATCGCGCGTCGAGGGGGGTGGGAGGCGGATTTTTTGATGAAATTGTTTAAAAAGTTTTTTGTATGTAGTAAACAGATCAATAAAACTATATGCCAAGTTTCACAAGTTTTCCGTTGTATACTTTCTTCACAAAAAAATTCCCAAAAAGCGGTAAATTTTGCGAAAAAAAAGACAATCCCCCCTTAAGGACAACCTCAAGATAGTAAAAAGTTGAATCTTTTCAAAACTTTTTACACCCATTTTCGGTAAAAATTCAGATTATTTAATTACCGTAACTCGAGAACTAAAGGGGTTTGTGGTAAAATTTCAAGAGAGGACAAAATTGTATTTTTCTATTTTCAACGCAATAGAATCGGTTGAAATTAATCGACTCACGTGACTAGAAACTATAAAATTTTAACGGGGACAAAAATGTCGAAAAAAAATCTCAAATAATTCTATTGCATTGAAAATAGAAAAATACAATTGTTTCCTCTCTGAAATTCTACCCCAAACCTGAGTTCTCGAGTTACGGTAATTAAATCATCTGATATTTTACCAAAAATAGGTGAAAAAAAAAATTCGGAAAAAAAATCCGTAAAAATTCTCGCGAACTCAACGAAAGCCCATTCAACTTTTTACTATCCTGAGGTTTTCCTTGAATCCTCTTCGTTTTCGCGTTACACGTTATTTTTCAAATTGTCTCTTTTTGCAAAAAAATCAAAATATCTTTAGAAAAAAACGCACGAGGCTTTAAAAAAATTGAAGATCAAGCTTCGCCCTTTATAGTTCCGGTCAAGGAAATGCATTTAAAAAATTTGTCTGTAAACGGGGTCCACCGGAAAAGGAACAAAAAAAGGCGAAAAATTGTCGTTTTCGGAAAACGGTACTAGTCGTAAAAAAAAATAGTAAAAATGTTTAAAAAAAACGGAATGAACGTGAATTCCTTCCCTTCAAAGTGCTGTATATTAAATTCATTTATGTAATCGGCGCAAGGGCAAGAAAAATCGTTCCGGAACTTTTGTCAATTTTTGTCCGGAAACTTTTTGCCGGTGTATATATATTTATATTTATATTGATATATATCTACATATTATATATAGGCTATTTCTCGTAGATTTCTTCGAATCCTCGTGTCATCTTTATTCTCGAACGAAACTAGATGACTCCAACGACGGAACTTATGAAAAAGGGAAAATACGAAATGGAAACTGCAGTGCATAGGCTCTTTTTCAGTTCACAGCCAACATCCACGAATGGCTACTCGAAAGATGACCCCTCTGCACAAAAATGACCACACCCGTTGTGAAGTACCCTATATACATGTGCATACGCACACACACACACAAATATGTGCAGACATATATGTAAGTGCAGTTGCTCCGACTGCTGTTGTTCCCTGTTCATTCTGCGATGTCTACAAGGGAAACGCTCACGACCCACACGAATTGTGTACCCTGGCGCCGAGATCCTCTCTCCCCCGCCCCATGCACTTGAAAGAAAAGAGGACTTTTTAGCTATGTCCCCAACCGCAAGATTGAAATATAACGCGCTCCAAATATGTACAAGAGAATCTCGCGTCTGCATTTGTGTTTTGTCTCGGAACGGAGGAAGAGAATGGCAGGGGGGCGGGGGTGGAACGAAATTTATATGACGAGGATACCACTCGATTCCGTCGACTTATGCATATATATGGGACATTCTACGCTATTTCACCTAGCCCGTGACCCTCACTATTTTTGCTTTTCCTGATCTTTTTTTGTAAGATTGTACCCCATGAAAGGAATATTCACACCAATTTTTAGATTTTCATCTCTTCTCTTTTAGTAGTTATGATTTTCCAAAAAATGTCGATTTCGGAAGTTTTACAAACGTTAACCGCTGATAACTCCTATCGAGATAATCTAAATTGAGATATCGACAAATGTCACTGTAAATTTTTTTCATTTTGAAGCATACTTTCGTTAAAAAACATGAAAAAATTCTCAATTATGAATGTCAACGTTTTTTTTGTTTGTGTTGAATTTTTAATTTGTGCTGAATGTAACGGATAAAAAAGATTTTTATTCAAAATCTTTTTTTTTTGTTGAATTCCGGACAAACTAAAAATAAAGCGCTCCAGGCTTGACGAAGCCGAATGGGAAATAACAAAATCATTAATAGCATTATTGAAGATTAAACTGATAAGTCTTCTAAAAAAATATGATTAATTCGAAAAAGAATAGAAGGAAAAATGGGCCCACGATGAGACTAGTCTTAAAAATCATAGAATGGGCCACTCTATTGTAGTAAATTTTTTGAAAAAAATAAAAAGAGTCAATCGTCTTTAAAAATATCGTTTTCACTTTAGCAGCAAAAAAAAACGTTTACATTGATAATTGATAATTTTTTCATATTTTTTAACGAAAGTTTGTTTCAAAATAAAAAAAAATTATGTAGTGAAATTTGTCAATATCTCAATTAATTCAGGAGTTATCAGCGTTTAAACGTTTCCCAAACTTTCGAAATCGACATTTTTTGGAAACTCATCTCTACTACTCTTAAGGCAGTAGCCTGCTTTACAGGCTTCAAAAAATCGATTTGAAGAAGAGGAAGGATTATTGTATGGCCCGGGGATAGCTGATTAACATCTAATTAGTGTAAGTATCCAAAAACTTATATTTTTTTGGACCGAAAACTTTAAAGCCCGTTTTCTCGAGTTTTCATTTTCACAAGTTTTAGAAAACGGTGCCGGCGATAGCAAAAACAATATATGTCCGATCGAAAAAAAATCAAAGTGATCTAGCTTCAGTATTAAATTATCTTCTATTTGAACTAAACAAGTTGGACAAAAGTACTATTTAAATTATTTGTTTTGCAACTTAAAGTGAATTTTTTTTCCAAAAAAGTGAATTTTTTTTCAAACTTCGAAAAAATTTGGAATTTCATCATTTCTTCGGTATTTTTTTCGTTCATATAGAAAAGGAACTTATAAAAACTAAAAAAAAATTTGGTTCGACTGTTTCAGATGCATCGCACGACCTCGATCACCGGCACCGATTTACAAGTGCAGACTCCAGGCGCCCCAGAAAAATCGTTACAACTTTGAAAAATTTCAATATTTTTTAATAATAAAAATTGTTTTTTAAAGCTTGAACATAATACACTATCGTCTCAAAATTTCGTTTACCGCAATCATTTCCTACCCTTTCAAAAAAATTCCTGAAAAACCGATTTTTTTCGGCTTCTAAAGCAAACTACTGCCTTAAGAGAGAAGAGAGCTAAAAATCTAAAAATTGGTGTGGATATTTATTTCACGGGGTACAATTTTACAGAAAAAATCGGAAAAACTAAAAATGGTCGGGTTTCATGGGCTAAGTGAAATGGCATGGAATGCCCCATATATATATATATATATATATATATATATATATATATATATATATATATATATATATATATATATATATATATTCGGGACCGAATAAAATAAGCGTTCAACTTTCATACAAGAGAGCCGTTCTCGTCCTTTTGCCAAACGAGATAAAGAGAAATAGCAAAATGCCCTGAAGTCGACGTATGAAATGCGCTCGGGACGAATCGCGATCGCCGGTGTACCGTTGAATCTCCCGCGAAACGCGATCTCATATAGGATAGGCTTATAGACCCGTGGACAGGACTGCGAAAAGAGCTGCGTGAGCGCGGCTCTACGAGAAATATAAGATAGATAAAGAGAGAGAGAGAGCGCTTATATGGTTTTGCATCGCAACGAAAATTCATTGTTATTCCGAAGAGCGAGGGCGAGTTCACTCGTATGGATTAGAATCGTGAATAAAATTACAACCGGGTTACAGCATAGAGAGACGTTTCCCTGAATCGGTTAGCGAGTCGTCGGAGAGCGAGAAGAAACTTGCTATTCGGCAAGATTCGATCAACTTCGCGATAAAGTCAAATTGGTATTTTTTTTTTTAATACGAGATTCGTTTATTTCGCTGACGAAAGCAGCGATGCAGAATTTGTTGTGATTATACATTTTTGAACAATCAGATTTTTTAAAATTTGCACTCATTGTCACGGTTTTTCGATCAGGTGTCGTCAACATCGAGTTTCTTTTTTTCAAACGCTAATGTGTTTGGTATTTTTTGCATTTTTCGACTGTTTATACTTTCAAGAATGTCATTATCATTTATATAATTTGATCTTGCAAGAATCGATAGTTAAATATTTAAACGCGGTTTTCTCGAAATAAGATTTTTCAAATTTGCTGACATTGTAACTCAAAGAGCAATTATCCGATTGACTTGAAAGTTGAACTGAGTACTCTTGAATATATTTACTTTACAATGACGTAGGATATTTTTGATTGGATTAAAATTGACGATTTGGCATTGAAAAAAAACGACCATTTTATAGGCAAGAAAACAGACTTTTTTTTCATAAGTACGCCATTTTGTTAGATTTTGATATTTTTCGATAATCCTACGTCATTGTACAGGAAATTCCTTCTAGTTTAACGACATTTTTTCCTTTTTCGGTTTCAGCTACTTAATCGGCCGGAATCATGTCAGCAGTGGAGGAACTTTTTTTTGGCGCCTCCAAAGGCAGCGTCGCTTGGATCTCAATATTTTTCTATGAAAAAATGATGTAATATAGGTCAAATAAAGCCAAATATTTTCTTAATTTTCCGAAACATTTAATTGAGTACTTTTCTTCGAAAAAATTCCCGAAAATCACCCAAATTTTCAGCGTTCACACTGGTATAGCCCCTTAACTGAAACTCCCATTCTACTATAGATATTTTATTGAAATTCCCACATTTGTCGGGTGACAGTGTATTTTTGAAAACGGCAGTTTTCCAAAATTGGCTAAACAATGTTGTGGAAAGAAATCAGGGAAAAATGTTCCAGAGACAAATTGCAGGTAATTCTCAAATCCAACTAAGATGAAATTTCTATTGCGAATTCTCCAAAAAAATGACACGCGAGTTTGTAAGACAATTGGAATTGTAAATTCCGTTCAAGATTACCTAGTAAGTATAAAAGTAATAGCGAGTTAATAAAAAAAAAGGAGGAATTTATTTTGTCTTCCAATTAGTCCCTCGAACATGTATCCGCGCTTTTTTTGGTCGCGGTCTGTCATTTTTCGTCCGGATTGAAAATCCGTAAAAAACACCCCCATTCGACGCCGGTAGTCTAGATGAAAAATATTTGCGAGGTGGGTAGATCGTCACGTCGCCGCGAAGAATATTTCCCACGTATATATACGGAGGGCTGAAGGCGCACGGGAGGGAGAAGAATCGCTAATAAAAAGAGAAGGGAAGATCGAGCGAATGTGATCCAAGTATCCGACGTTGGACGTCCATTTTCCAGCTGATCTTGGCTAGATAACTGAAAGAGAGACGTAAAGCCACGCGGTAGAGATCGATCGGGACAGATCGATCGTCGAACGTGTTTTCCGTCGATCGCTTCAATCGTTCCTTTATATCACTGCATATATATATATATATATATATATATATATATATATATATATATATATATATATATATATATATATATATGTATGCATGTGCATGTACACACCTATATCTATATGCCTACGTGCATCGAGATTTAGTGGAAATAAACATGGGAGGCTCACGGAACAACGGCTCTTTTCGTACGCGAACATACGCATGTATTTTCTGTTCGAGACAATGCGGTATTCATCTGCCAGCGGTTTTTCGCCCAAGTAGAAATGGAGTTTGCCTAAAGAAATGGCTCTAAAGTGGCAAGACTCCTGCAACTGAGATACTTTCATTCTGGCAGTGAATTTCTAATTTTCCACCACAAGCACGTCTGCCCAACTTCCCGTGCAGAACTTTTCGTAGGGGTCCAATTCATGGGCATCGCTATGGGGGTGCAGCCCCCTCTGGAGATTCGAAGAAACGTATACGAGGGTCTAAAATGTCTAAAATTAATATTTCCCCCACCGTCGATACCCCACCTTGCCCCCCCCCCCGGCCCATTAGCTGGCGACGCCCTTGGTCCAATTGGATTCCCATACGTGCCCCTATACTTCCTGATACGGATTAAATGGGTCATCGCACTGGATCCCTGTACTAAAACGTCACGCTTGTTCACTGGATTCTAATCGGGATTTTCCATTGGAATCCAATGTACGAATCCAATTCGAATCCTAAAGGATTCGCACCTTACCGGCCAAAATCCGATACGATTCTTGATGGATTCCATCTAAATCTGTACGGTAATTTTTCTGAACAAAAAATATAGATATACAAAATGCGTGGAGAGTCAAAGGGTATAAATCTTATCTTTAAAAGTATAAATCGCTCAACGGGTTATGCCTAGTTTTAACAGTCGAAAACTGCTCATTTTTAGATCTTTTTTGAGAAAATAGTGATGATAAATTTGTACAAAAATTAGGTGTTTGAAAAAGTATCATTTGAAGAACACTCTTTAATGTTTTCGTATAAAAATATTCAATTGGAATCGATCTGCAGCCGAACCAGATTATCCAATAACAAAAAATCAAACAGATTTCGCTAGTATATTAGTTTATCCTACGATTCTTTGAAATCATTTCCGGAATATCAAATTTAAAAAAAATGGCCCGCGTTCAAAGTGAGAATCTTGATTTTTGCGAGAAAATGGGCATTTTTCGTTCGTCACATCGGAAGTATAAATCGGGAAAAAAATCTTTCGATCAAATACTATATCTGTACATCTAGAAGAAGCGCTGAAAAATTCAGAAAGATCGATGCAGTAGTTTTAGAGATATTTAGCCAACCGATTTCGATGACGTGAATTTCGAGAAAAAAAGGTACTGTTTTAAGTTTTGAACGACGCTCCGAGAGTCTCGACGAGCGTCACCATACGAATCTGTCAATTTCGATCAGATCGTCTTGAAATTTTGAGGGAACATTTGCAAGATGATTTACCGTCAAAATACATTAGTTTTGAAAGAAGTGATTTTTTGACATTAACAACTAGGCATAACCCCTTAAAGCAGTATATCTTTAAAAAATCGATTTCAATCACATCACAGAAAAATCACTGTAATTATCGTTTTTGAAATTTATTTTACGCCACTTTGACATAATACCACCACTCACCTACACGCTCACGAAGCATGCATGTTATGTTTCAACGCGCCGAGTTTTTTCTCGTCACTTTTCACATACTTTCTATTCGAACGCGGTGAGAATTCTTAAACGGCGTTTATCGGGGAACAGTGCAGAATCCAATCGGATTCCAATGAGGACTCCCTATGTGCGATGTCCCCAACAAATCCTTATGAAGAGTGGGTGGATCTTGGACCTCCCCCAACAAGTTTGTGCACGGGATCACGGAAGGATGTTTTGTTGAAAAATCGAACAAGTTCCGGTTCAGAATTTCAAACAAAAAAATCTCGAAAGACGTTAAGGGGCTATACCAGTGTGACAATTTCAAAAAATCGATTTTTTTTTGCCCTTTTCGACAGTTTATACTTTCAAGAATATCGTGACTTGAAATTTGCTGATATTGTAACTCAAAGAGCAATTATCCGATTGACTTGAAATTTGAACTGAGTACTCTTGAATATATTTACTCTATAATGACGTAGGGTATTTTTGATTGGATGAAAATGTACGATTTGGCATTGAAAAAATTACCATTTTATAGGCAAGAAAACAGACTTTTTTTCATAACGACGCCATTTTGTTAGATTTTGATATTTTTCGAAAATCCTACGTCATTGTATGGGAAATACCTTCCAGCTTAACGACAGTTTTTCCTTTTTCGGTTTCAGCTACTCAATCGGCCGAAATCATGTCAGCAGTGGAGATAATTTTTTTTTGGCGCCTCTGAAGGCAGGGCATAAGTCGCTTGGATCTCAATATTTTTCTATGAAAAATTATGTAATGTAGGTCAAATATAGCCGAATATATTCTTAATTTTGCGAAACATTTGATTGAGTACTTTGCTTCCAAAAAATTCCCGAAAATCACCCAAATTTTCAGCGTTCACACTAGTATAGCCCCTTAATCGGGAAATAGCGCCGAATGCACTTGAACTCCAATGTGGACACCCTCCGTGCTTTGTCCCTATGGAATCACTATATAGGGATGTGGTGGGGTTTTGGAACTTCCGAACAAATTTCTGCACGGGTTGTACACTACCGGCGAAAAGTTTCCGGACAAAAGTTTAAAAGAGTGCCGGAACGGTTTTCTATGCCATTCCACCGGTAGTTGACCTAGGCCAATTTAATAAATAGCATTTTAAAGAGGAGGGTTTACCTTCATTTTGGCGTTTTCAAAAAACTTTACGATTTTTTTACAATTAGCACACGGTTTTGGAAACAACCATTTTTCGTCGTCTTTTTGTTCCTTTTTGAGTGGACCCCGTTTGGAGTAAAAAAATTTTTTACGCATTTCTTCAACCAAAATCATAAAGGGGAAGCCTAAGCTTCAATTCCGTATTTAAAAAAAAATTCTACGATTTTTTTCTCAGCGATATTTAGTTTTTTTTTAAATAGATCATTTCAAAATTGCTCCGGAGTACGGAAACGATGAGATTGACAACAAAACCTCAAGATAGCAAAAAAGTCGCATTGCTTCTTGTGAGTTCACGATAATTTTTTCAGATTTTTTTTCGAATTTTTTTTTTCATCTATTTTCTCGTCTCGTCGAAGAAACCTCCTCTCGCCGAATTCAATTATATTATTGTTATGATCAATCGAGCTTTGACCGGAAACAGATGAAAAAAAAATTTCCGAAAAAAAATCTGAAAAAATTCTCGTGAAGTCACAAGAAGCAATGCAACTTTTTTGCTATCTCGAGGTTTTGTTACAAACCCACCCTTTTCGTACTCCGGAGAAATTTTGAAATTATCTATTTTTTTCACAAAAAACAAAATATTGTTGAAAAAAAAATCGTAGAAAATTCCTTAACAAAACAAAATTGAAGCTTGGGCTTCCCCCTTTATGATTTTGATAGAAGAAATGCGTAAAAAATGTTTTTACTGCAAACGGGGTCCACTCGAAAAGGAACAAAAAGACGACGAAAATCGGTCGTTTTGAAAACCGGGTACTAATTGTAAAAAAAAATCGTAAACATTTTTGAGAAAAGCCAAAATGAAGCTAAACCCTCCTCTTTAAAATGCTATTTATTAAAATGGCCCAGGTCAACTACCGGCGAAATGGCATAGAAAACCGTTCCGGCACTCTTTTCAATTTTTGTCCGGAAACTTTTCGCCGGTAGTGTATATCCGAGGAAAAATGAAAAAAGTTCGCTCCAAACGAGGGGCTGTTTCGATATACCGATGTGCAAGGGATGGAGAGTTCGAGGGGGCTGCTTTTATCGAGGGGTATTAACATTGAATGCTTGCGAGTGAAATCGCGGTCACCAGAGCTCTAAGCTCTCGTGGCTTTCTCTCCTTCGTCTTAGTCCATCGCGAATGGGGAATACATGCATTAAACATCCAGTGTGGAGCTGCGTTTATATATATATATATATATATATATATATATATATATATATATATATATATATATATATATATATAGATATATATATATATATATATATATATATATATATTAACAGTGGAGAGACAATTCTGAATTATACATTGGTTAGTGATAGCTCCGAGCCTGTGAGTGCTCGTGGACTGTCCCACTATGCCTTTGGCGGTAATCGAACTGACCACTGGATATACACGTAATCGTCTGTTTGTATATGGTGGTATGTGCCATAAAAGAAGAACAGGCTGTCTCATCTGTGTTTGCCCAACTCTTTCGGTCCAGTCGCCAATAAAAGCTCGCCCTAAAATCCCTTTTGGAAAGATCTTTCATTTCTTCGGCAAATTTAGTACCCCACATTTTCAATGAATTGTTCATTTTGCTTCTTTGGCGATAAGGTGCACGGAGAAAAATACGGCCTTAAATAACACTGGTTGCCAGAATTCTAATATTCAGTGCTAGAAAAGTATAGCAGTTTACTGCCAGTTCGGAATTCTAAGACTTGTTATAGAAGTGTAAACATGATTCTCGCACCGTATAGTAAAAATGATGCGTGCATATTACATTTGAAATTTGATATTCTCGCATAGGCGCGAGTCCTATATGCTGTATAGGACTTTTTGTAAAATACCAGCCTTTATTACAGCCTTTTTAAATGGATTTTACTATACGTATAGCATGAATCTGCTAAAATGTATTTATTTGTATCAGTTTACGTGCCATTTCGAAGGTTAAAATTTAAATTTCTTCATTATTACTATACCATAATTACAATTTTTATCTTCCATTCAATACTTGTTGATATTTAATGATTTTTTTTAGAAGCATAGCATTAATTCTAAACTTCGAGGCCCCAGTTTTCTCCGTGTGGGGTGTTGTTGCGGGTAAAAATCAGCTGGCATTTGAAGGAGTTTTGGGAAAATTGACGATATGATACCATTTGAGTCAAATTTATACAGTAAATTCTTTGTCATATACTGAATGCAGCCTCTAAATTTTAAGTCGATCGTCTACACCGTTTCTATGAAATTTACAATCATAGAAACACGTTTTAACATAGGGGAGTGCCTAATTGTCATAACTTAAAGGGAGACGAAATTGTCATAATGTACATCATCATGAAGTTTGCATAGTTGGAACGCAACGAAAATGAATTCTTTTTCATTGATAAAAGTGTTTTTCGGCCGATTTAGGCTATACAAATTATTCGAACGTTTTTACTTATTTTTACGACCTCGGGTTACAAAAAAAGATTTCGAATGATAGCAAAAATGAAAAAAATTACGAAAAAATCGTTGCATTCCATCGATGCAAACTTCAACCTCATATAATGTACTGAGTCTTTTGACAGTTTTTCACTCAGTACATAATGGAAAGTTACTACTTTGTTGGGCAAAAAAAATATTTAAAAAAAATTCTGCTGTATCGGAAAGAGCCAAAGAATTTTAGCACAGCCGAATACAGCACCAGTGAATAAACATGTGTAATTCTGGCCGATTTTTACGAATTTATTAAAATTTTGCATAGAATTAAAGATTTATTCTTTCTCAAGTAATGAAAGTTATACTTACCCTCAAAACTTGTAAAAACCATTGTTTTCGCGCTTTGAACACCTACTGTGCACAGTCGTATCGTAACTTGCACGGTCTGCAAGTACCACAAAATAGAAAAATTTCGTGTCGCGTTAAAATTCGGTGTTAAGGGGGGAAATCCCTTTAGCCGCCCGCAAATTCGTCATTTTTCATGAATTTTTTTAAAGGTGATAAATTAATCGCATCACTTTTAAATTTTAACATTATTTTATTACAACTTTCAAGTGTTAAAATTAAATTTCTTCTTTTTCAAACAAAACAAAATGGCGGCTTTATAAGGTATTCCTTTAGGGGTCTTTTGAAAAACCGCTCATGTTGTAGCGCAAAAGTTTATTGATCGATCTGGCTGACATTTTGGGAGGTTTCTCACCTTAACATTATTGGATGGATATACCTATAAAAATAGTATAAAATTAAAAATTAAGTACGCTCTGTAATCAAATTTCCATTTTTTCTGCCCTATTTTCGACAATTTTTACCCTAAAACAGTATTTTATTTACGCGATCACCTTGAAACTTTAGGTATATCCTTCTAATAATTTTATAGTGAGAGACCTCCCAAAATTTCAGCCAGATCGATCAATAACTTTTCGAGCTATAACATGAGCAGTTTTTCAAAAGACGCCTGAAGGAATACCGTATAACGCCGCCATTTTGTTCGTTTAAAAAAGAAATTTTTATTCAACACTTGAAAGTGGTAATAAGATAATGTCAAAATTGAAAAATGCTGCGATTATTTTATCACCTTTAGAAAAAATCATGAAAAATGACTCATTGTTGGACGTATAAAGGGATTTCCCCCCTTAAACTGAAAAATCAGTTTTAACGATAGCTGTGATTTTTCTTGCCAAATTACGGTGATTCGAGTTTTCATCGACAATTTATATTCATGACCCATTTTGAATAAAAATCAGCTTTTTTTTTGCGTAACATTTTGTACATTTTTTCACACTGTTTCGTGCGTAAAACTGCCAATCAGCGATTCGTGTAAGCATCTTCTTATGTTAAATAGTGTTTCTTCAATTGTACATTTTATAGAAACGATGTAGACGATCGATTAAAAATTTGGAGGGTGCATTCAGTATGTGCACTGAGCAAAATGTATGGTAACTTCTTACCGTTCGTGGAAAAGCTGTGTCACCGGCTTGTTTGTGGATATTTTCGCGTACAAATTTCATGGAATGTTCTTGAAATGACACTTAACAATGTACAAAAGGTTTCAATAAATTTACTCTATCCATATAGATGAAAAAAATTCGCAAAGATTTCTTTTTCACGCTGAAACCCTTACCCTCCCCTTAAATGGATTTTTGGCGCAACGCAATAGTTTTTTAAATATCGACTTTTGAAAACTGATAAATGAATGCGCTGGTATCCCGTGTGGAAATATTTTCCGGGATGTCTAAAGGACCCAACTAATTGTCCCCAATTTTATCCAGGGCCTGGTTTGGATTCCGACTGGTACCTTTATAGGATTGTCCCGCTTTTGAAATCGGGCCCTTTAGTGGACATCTATTCGGGGCCATACTAGATTCCCTGATTGCGCCTGAATTATCCAATTTCGTCCCTACTATACCCCTGCAATTAGCCCTGTTAAGTCCCCACGTTCACCCCGTCAGATCCCTATGATTCCCCTGTATTTCCCTGTAATAAAGAAGATGCATATTTTCCGAGAAGATTTATAAATATATATTTATTTATTTATTTATTTATATATATGCCAGCAAGTTTACAAACATTCTTATAATAGAAAACAATATGCTGACATTTTAAGGATAATGTGAACAATATAAAACGTTATATGTTAATCATGTACATAACGAGATTCAGAATACTTCAATGGCTAAAAATACTTTTTAAGACCAATCTTGGGGAGGATGAAAAATGCAATAAGAACACTCAATCATCCATTAGAGCAATATTGTCGCCAACAGCATGAAAGAAATCTCATTCCATCTAATCCAACAGAGATCCCCATTCAATTTAAAATCATTAGCCGTACTCTCAAAGACGGGACAATATTTGTAAAATCAATGATATTTAATTCCTCTTTTTTCATCACAATATGTACGCCGAACAATGTTGTACTTTTGAGCGATGGTTGTATAATGGAGATAAAAAAAATTTATGGCGAAAATGAATCCCAAGAATCTCTCTACATCGAGGGGAAAATTTTGAAAAAAAAGTTGACATGTACAATTATCCACGTAAATCATCCAGTATTGGAGCATGGAGAATCCCAGAACAAACTTTAAACGATGCAGTTTACACATTGGCCAGCATCAAGAGAAAATTGGTAACATTGCGATTGTCCCTAGAACCAAACGGAAAACTCAATACTTATGCCCTGACATTGCTTCATGTATAAGTGATTACTTAACTAAAAATGTATATATTTTTAAGTTGTAACGTTTTCTTCTTTTCTTTCAAATTCATTGAAAATGATAAGCGAATTGTTAAGTGAGTGAGATATTTGCATGAGGCAGTTATAAAACACTGATAAATTACTATTAATTTTTGTCGCTTATTTATATTATAACTTTAATTGATCTTTGTGATGATCCCTGACTATATCTGACCAGGCTTTTTACTGGTGAACCAAATGAAACCGTAATTTATTTTATGATGGAAATTGTGACTGAACCACACTGGGCCCACATTAGTCTGCCTGGTCAAGACCCGATTAAACTCTGTAAAAATTAGCCAGTGCCCTGACAGCACCTGGTCGGGGCCTTCATTGGTGCATCCATCGTACCCCTGTTATTTTGTATCATGGAAACTAATGAGTACCTTTCTAGGACCGTTTGTGGCAGTATTCTGGAAATCCCTGTCAGGGATTCCACTTCGAAGCCGTAACGGGACCTGTATATTCTTCGGGTTTCCCGGACTATTTTCCACACGGGATATCGATCATAGCGCGCTACCGCTATCTCTACTTTATTGACACGTTCCACAAATGATTTACGTCTTCACTATAAGATTACCATAATTTTGTTCGTATAGTCACTTTTCGTAAGATCTTCTAACAATTTACACTCAACAAGTGTTAATGTTTACTATACAAATAGTACGAACTTGCACTGAGAAAAATGTCCAAGGTATTTATTTTAAAAAAATGCCCATGGTAAAAGTGGGCATAGTTAAATTCCCTATAGTTTATTGACACCGCAATCATAATATGGTTAAGGGAGACTTTGTCCCTGAAAGAGCAGCGGGAGATGTTAGCGGCTCAACATGAGCAGCTAGAAGAAGAGGAGGGATGCCTCTATGGACCAGGCATTGCCGATTAGCGGTAATTATAAACACATTTGTGTAAACACATTACAAAACTTTAAACGCGTTTTTCTCGAAAACACGTTTTTAAAAATGGCTGACATTCTCCTGACCGCTGTAATTAAATATCGACCTTAAATTTGGAGAGCATACTCAGAAAATATGTCTTCACGGAATGACGGATCGTTTTTTCGATAGATACATTTTTGCATTTATTATTTATCTTTTTATGCGAAAAAAAAACGCGAAAATTCGATTTTTTTTTAAATTGCCGTCATTTTCCGAAATTTGTACTAAACGAAAAACCCATCCGTCATTCCATGACCAAAGGGTCAGAGATTGATAATATGCTTCGAATTTGTGTTTCAGATCAACAAAGAGGGGGCAGTGATGTCAGCCGTTTACCTCCCGCGATTTGAGGACCTGTTTTCGCGGAGCTGCAACGGCCGCCATTTTGGTTTTTTTTTTTCAAAAAAAAAATTTTTTTAACGTTCTGTATATCATGAATAAAAGCAAGAAAAAAACCGCACTCGAAAAGCTTTACTCGTTTCCTTTAAAAAGAATAAAATGTAAACACCTGAAATATGGCACACCAAGGACAAAGTCTCCGTTAACACAACTATAAGCTTCTATCTAATCATGCCGTTTTGGTAGTGTGTTTGATTATCTAGTATCCCCGAAATAACGATTAACTACTGCGAAAGGCTTTACAATATCAATATAGTTAATACAGTTAATAGTTTTTACAATAGTTAGTAGTTATGGTAATTATGCAGTTTGGCGCCTTTTCCGAAAAACGGCGGGAAAAATTTTTTTTCGCCACAAACTGCCTCTATTACTCCTAACTAATGATATTTCGTCGGGGGAGGCTGACATTTTCCATAATTACCATGAGTTATGGGGTTTCCAAGTTTGAGAAAACACATGATGGAATAGGGCATTTTCATGCATGTTGGCAGTGTGTGTCAGCTCTGGAACGACTTTCAACTCAAATCCACTATCCAACGCACCCTCTGGGGGGGTTCGGGGCGGTGAAACCCCCCCGACGGGGTCAAGGGGCAGCGCCCCTGCGGGGGTGGAGGGGGCGGAGCCGCCCCAAGATACTGGAAAGAGATTTTTAAAAGAAAAAAGTCTCTTTTCCATAATTGTTCTACCAATAGCGTTTGTGTGTGTGTGTGTGTTATTTTGAAAATGAGTCTGGAAATCGTCGAATGTACTGTGTGTAGATTTGTTTTGCTATATGTGCGTGCGTGTGTGTGTTACCTGTTTACAAGTTACCTACACAGCTATATGTCTTCTTATAGGTAGTATAGTACCGAGGTAACAATGTACATGTTTTGTTTTGATTTCGGCGACCACATTGTCCTCTCCCACTACTATCGTATATGTCTATTTCGTCTCGTATTTTTCAAGATTTAAATCGGTCCTTATCAGGACCACCAAAATTTTGAACGTATTTCGACTGTTTACTAAACACACATATACACACATGCACACGCAAACGCATTCCCAACAAAAAAAAAAAATTAAAAATCTCAAACTTCAAAACCCCATAACTTATGAAGTTTATGGGAAATGTCAGCCTCCCCCGACGAAATATCATTTGTTATGATGGAATAAACAACCCCATGGCGAAAGAAAAATGTTCCCGTCGTTTTTCGGAAAAGGCGCCAAACTGCATAATTACCGTTGTGTTAATCATATTATGATTACGGTGCCGATAAACTATACGGGATTTTACTATCCCCTCTTTTACAATGCGCGTTTTTTGCGAATACTATACACGTTTCTCTCAGTGTGGAAAGAATTTGCCGTATAAATTTGAATAAAATGTTAACGTATCGTCAATCGTCCCGAAACTTCTGAAATGCGATTTGTGGAGTGCGTTGGGCCGAAAATGGGTATTGCCCGCACTCGGCTACAGACCAGTCCGCAGACGCGAGCTTTCTATACCCAGCGTATATTTCACGATTCCACACGTACAGAATAGAACTCCCGCGAATAACAGCGTATTCCGCAAACACTTGCGTACGATTCGCTCGAGAGTAAAGGTGGAATTCGCGTTTCTCGCCATATTCGGAGCGTCGATACACCACCAATATATACTTTTCCCTCCCTATCTTTCTTTTCTGCCTCCGTGGTCTCTTCGGGCTTGTTCGTACAAGCCTTAACTCTTGCAGCGACACGAGAACGCAACACTCGGGCGCGCGTCTGTCGTTCCTCCGTAAAGGATTTGTTGGGAGAGTCAATCGTATGTTTATAAATGTCGACTAGTGCGCCGATGCTAACGCGCGTGCGAAAACCTTTATACACATTGCGAGAGAGGCCCCGCAAAGGTTTTCGATAGTCCGCATTAATTCAAGCCGTGGAAGGGTCAGGGCAAAGAATGAGGGGGGGGGGGGGGAGATATTCCGATGGCAAACAACATCGAACGCTTTCGAACTTGTCCGCGGTATAACTTAGCACTTGGATTTTCTTGGTCAGTGTTTATTCTAGGCGTACATTAGAGACGTTTCGAACAACTTTCGCAACCGAATTGGGAATACTTGGGAGAACGAGAAAATTGAAAAATTGACTTTACCAGGACTGCTTGAAGTTATTCGTAACTCGAGGGAAAAGGCAAAAAAGTGCACTGGAAAGCTCAAATGGGTTTTACCAATCAATGATGAAATTGATGTGCTGGAAAGTCTGCATGAGGTTTTATTTCTTTTAGCTCATCGTTTTATAGCTCAGGGTTTAGCTTTAAGGGGGTCTCGCTCTGTGCAAACTTCAAAAAATCGTTTTTTTTTGCATATTGTTGTAGTGTGAACTTTCAAGAATATTTTAAGACGAACCGGACCCTCAAATTCTAAAAATTGACGACGTTGCACTTATTTTAGTGGAACAGTGTGCGTCGGGTTAAGGGGGGGGGGGGTAAGGTATTTTTTGGCGTTTTAAAAATAATTTTGTCATATGAATGCCCATAAAGGGCCTGCCATCGATGACTCTGTGTAAGCATATGAAAAAACCACTCGTTTAGTGATGTTTAATTTTTTTATTTTCTAGCATAGAAATCTCTGAAACTTTTTAATGCGTTTTTCTCGCACTTAGCATTTTCAAAGTCGCTGAACTCTCTAGCTCAAAATCTACTGCACCGATCCTTTTGAAATTTTACTCGCTTTTTCTGCACATAAATTCCGAGGTAACGCTGTCAAGTTTCTTTAATTTTTTATAACTTTAATTTATTTTACAATAACAAAATTTCCGATTTTTTAAATGAAAAATCGGTATTTTTAGTTCTAAGTGTGACCAAAAATTAAAAAGTCAATTTGAAAAAAACGCACAGCGTTACCTTAAGGAACTTATCAACTAATGAAATCTTTTTGGTTTTTCAATTTCAGATGATCCAGTGATGAGTTATGCGGTTCACCGCAATGTAACGTTTTTTTAGGCGTCTGCGAAAATTTGCTGTCAATGGCTCATTTCTGCATAATTATTGATGAGAATTTTACAGAATATTCTTCAAATGTCCTTTTATCATATACTAACGACACAAGTAAATATGTATTAACTGTGTCGTAAAAAAAATATCGTAAATATGCTTTTTCATTGCGAATTAACCCCCCCCCCCCCCCCCCCCCCCATAAGGATGATTAGCATGTAACGAAAGCGGACATCAAAGCACAAGAACACTCAAAAGAGTCCTTAACTGCCCGGAGATTGTATAGATTAGGTGTGCAACACGATCTCGATGATGAGGAAGGACACTTATACGTTGATTGTTCAATGCTATATAATATAGTAGGTTTTCATAAAATGGATATTTCCTTACACTATCAAAAAATAGTGATTTTTACCATTTTGAATGGTATGTCTACTAAATGTATATAATATTTGATAAATTCAACATTTTTTCATTGGATGAACCATTTGTTAATAATAATGACTTCGACATGCTGTTTTTCAAGAGAAAAATGAGGTTTTCTTTGGAGAAGCTGTCATTTTAACCACACATTGTTGATATCATTATGCATGTTTGAGTGAAATTTCAGAACAGTCGACTAGTTAGATTGGGAGATAATGGGTTTTAAAATTGCAACCTTTAACACTGTAGGGTCTGCATCGAAATTTAGGTAGAATAATTTTCCGTGAAAAATATTTGTCCCCTATAAAAAGAAGACGCATGGCAACACCACATCGTTCCACATATCCAATGACGTGAGTTTGCGCGGCATATTTAAAATGATACTGCAACACAAATTCTTATTTGGAAGTAATTTTTAATCGAACAAAGTTTTTAATTAGTTATGAATGAACCGACACTCTTATTTGTTAATGAAGATAATGTAAACAATATAACATATTAATATTTATAATGCATATTATTTTTTAATTATAAATTCAAATTTAAATGAAATTTATAATGCAACATAATTTTTTTATGACAACATTTTTAACTTTGGGAACACGATAATTATTTTTTTTCTCGAAATATTGAACAATACTGTTTTGCGGTGTTGCCATATGTCTTCTTATTATAGGGGACAAATATTTTTCACGGAAAATTAGTCTGTCTGAATTTTAATGCAGACCCTGAAGTGTTCAAAGTTGCAATTTTAAAACCCATTATCTCCCAATTTAAATAGTCGACTGTTCTGAAATTTCACTCAAACGTGCATAATGATATGAACAATGTCTGGTTAAAATTTGAACAAAATCTATAGAAATCAAGATTGCGCGCTCGTACTACCTTAAAGCAATTTTGGTTTGTTTTCGTTTCAGTTTACATTTGAGCCTAGTAGAGACCCCGCCGTTTCGGGCCTCGCCGCTGGAGGACTGCAACGCCAATTGCAGCACCACGAACACTTCGAAAGATTTTCTTCCGAAAAAATTACAGTGTAACCACAAACAAGTGTACAACATGCTGGGAAAAAAATAATTTATTCCAACCAATGTGCTACTAGAAAAAAATGCATCATTCTCATCCTTTAAATTGGGCTTCCGGAGAGGGATACCCCGTTAATTTGCAAAAAAGATTTTGTGAAAATTCGACGATTTTTGTGGAGGGTCAGATCGCCCACTGCGCTACGGCGCAATGCCCTGCTGCAATTTACGCTTTTTTAATTTGCGTTTTTCTCAACACTGTGTTTTATGAAACGGTACAAGTCGTATGTCAAAATATATTCGCCCAATTCACTTCAAATTCGTCGACAGCGTATATTATTTTGAACGTATCTAGATTTATCAATACGTTTATCCATTTGTCAATAGCAAAGTCGTTGAAGTTGCTTTATTGGTCGAAAATCGCCCTTTCTATATACAATAGCGGAATTAATTCTGGACACTTTTAATTCAAATTAGCTGTTTTTATATTTGCGCAGAAAATGTATATTTTGTCGAGTACGCTGAACTACTACTGTAATGTTTTTATTTTAATCTATAATGTTTCTACATTTTACGATATTTGCCTTAACAAGCCTACTTTGATAAGAATATAGGATATAAGTGATTATAACGTAAAAATGATCAATAAATGTGAAATTTTTGAAAATTAAAAAAATGCCCATAACTAATTCCAGTAGCGTAAGTCGATTTTTGGTTACGGTTATCCATTTGTTGATAGCAAAATTACTGAAGTTGTTTTTCGCTTGAAAAACGAAATTTTGTTCTCTACAGCTTCTCATTTTCCTATTATTTAAAATTTCAAAAAAGTATCCTCCCATACGAAAAACAGCTAAAACGGAACTTTTTTTTTCTACAAAATGCAATTTTTGTAATTTATAAAATGTAGAAAAAGAAACCGCTTATACGAAAATGTTATTATCATACTAAAAATTCCTTTTTTTTTTTCATTTCCGATTACCCTAGGTTCTAGAACCACCTACACCGACGGGCCATGTAGCAATGGTGACACTTTGTTTAAATAATAATGTATTCATTATATATGAGTTTTTTTTTTCAGAAAAAAAATCTCACATGGCAAGATTATCTATTAATTGTGTGTAAAATTCCGCCCTCGTCCGCCCGATACTCTCATCGGAAAAAATATTGTAAGTCGACTTGTTTTTTGGGCACCAATCTCATGCAGACCCCTTAATAACGGTTTGTTGAGAAAGCGAATACGACTCAATTAACTTGGCAACTAAATGATGAATGAATACTTGATGCAATGGCTCATTCAGTCAATTTCATTTCGGAATAATTATTAGCGCGAATTATTTTTGTTTAATTACGGAAACTCATTCAATGGAAGCGATATTTTTTTAATTACACTTACCCTGGACAGTGCGGCGGAAAAGCCAGCCTGACAGGATCCTTGCTTGTGATATCCATAATTTTCTGAAACAGAAACACACCATTGATACCAATCTGCTGAAGTCACAAGTCACGAAATGATTATAACAATTGATCTGAACCTTCTTTAATTTTCTTTGTGTTGCACCCTCCTCCTCTCCTACCCCATTTTTTTGGTATAAATACCGATGGTAGATAATACTGACGCCGAACGGCAATAATTGCCAACGGAAGCCCATAAACT
This sequence comes from Ophion ellenae, assembly GCA_963210295.1. Classification (NCBI taxonomy): domain Eukaryota; kingdom Metazoa; phylum Arthropoda; class Insecta; order Hymenoptera; family Ichneumonidae; genus Ophion; species Ophion ellenae. The sequence goes on along the minus strand of OY723391.1, from coordinate 19,162,388 downwards.
CTATCGCCACAGCGATCCCTTTTCGCCAGGTGTTTAGCGAGATCGAAATCTGAACTTCAACGAAACCGACCTCGACGGCTGCGCGTCTGCATGTGCACCTTTTCGCGTTATAGTCCAGTAAAAGAGACGAAAACCCAGCTATTTTTAGCGTAGAACATGAATTTTTGACTGAAGGTCATGGTTGCACACTGAAAGTAACCCCAATAAAATGTTGCTCCTCAACTCGCCCCAACCCTAAGAAATAGGGGTTGAAAACTTTAAAATCGCCGTATCTCGATAATTATTAGGCCGATCAAAAAAAGTTTCAAACAAAAGTTGTTTGGAATAATAAAATTCGTATAAACTTATCTGACGTCCAACCCCGTATCTTTGAAAATAGCGGCACAAGAACACGAGAGCAAATGAGAAAAAAAGTACCATTCAATGTTAAAAAGTGGAGGTGACTATCACTGTGCATCAGCGCCGCCACCGAAATAAATAAAGGTTGGTCGCATTTGATAGCCCCCTTTACACCGTACAACTTTTGACTGGAACATTTTTTTGTGACGTCGATAATTACCGAGTTATTTCGAGTGGCAGAGATAAGAGGGACACCCTGTGTGTGTGTGTGTGTATATATATATGCACTAGGCAAAAGAATTAAAGGATATTGCAAAGGTCCGCCAATTTTGGGGTCATTTTTAAATAGCTGTAATTCCTCGAAAAATGGTCGTACAGCAAAATGAAAAAAAAAGCAAATTGAAGGTGTGAACCTCTAGTTTTATGATCTTGAGCTCAAACATTTTTCGCATTAGCCAATTTTTAGTAGGCATCAAAGAAACCAAGTAAAAAAAAATTTCAAAATTTTTGCTCATCTTTCACAGTCTGCACGGACTTTAATACATTTTTTTGAATGATCGGATTAAAAGGATCGTCTAGCTGGATTCTTCCCCTTTAGTTTGAGCGGTAGGAGAGCTCTGTACGATTTTTTCTCGCTGAGTTATCGATGTTCAAAGCAAAAATGACACTTTTCACTTTGATGACTGATTACTCAGAGACTAATGGTCGCACAGAAAAAAACCAGAGGGTTTTGGAAACTTTGAATTATTCTCTATAAGATGCTTTTATCATTTTGTTATCAATATTTTTTTTTGCGGGAAAATGGATTTTAAGATATGTAAAAAATGGCATTTATATATATATATATATATATATATATATATATATATATATATATATATAAATGCATAATTTTACTGCTTATATATATATATATATATATATATATATATATATATATAAGCAGTAAAATTATATACAATTAAGATTGATCGAATCCGTTATAATCCTTCGATAAAACTCTCCATCAAAGCGCTTAGCGATATCTCGAAACCGCATGTATATAGGTACGATCGATTACACGTATACACCGCGACAAATGAGCCGGCTCTCTCGACCATCGAATGTTATCGTCCATATAGAAACTCGAATTGTCCATGCATCGCTAGGAATCGCGTCACGAAAAGCCACGCGTCATTAATCCGTGATCGATTCTGTCCGGGTGACGACTTGGACGTTCGTGCACGTCGGACGCTTTATTTCACATTGCAAACGTACCCAATATGGTGCGCGCGTGTATACTCACATGTACGAACGAATTCGCGAAGGAAGCACAATCCCCTCGCGTTCTCCTTTGTTCTTCCTCCCTCGTTGCTTTTGACATTTTCCGCACGAAAGTCAAGCGAATACGGAGTATTTATTACTTGAGGGGCGAGATAGCTTCAGACGAGGAAAACATTTGCTGATTTTCATGACGTTTTTTTCAATGAAATATTTCTTCACCATTTTTGAGACTTAGGGTATATTTTATTAGTACTTTTGGCTGTTACATGGTATTTTTTTAATTAATCTTCAAAAATGGCGGTGGTATGGCACGGTCTTCTAAACTAAAAATAGTAAAAAAATTAGTCGACCGATTCTGATGAAATTTAGTATACATCTTTTTAACCTTATTGTCTAAAATATGATCCTAAATGTTTTTGAAAAGTAAAAAAAAACGTCTTTTTTGTTACAAAATGTAGTCATTTTTTCGGAAAATTCAATTTTTTTGTATCAAAGCGTACTATTTCATCGATTTTCAACATTTCTCACTTTTTCTTGGTTCATATTCTGCGTATGAGTGTTGAGGGAGACTTTGTCCTTGAAATCGGCGGGAGATGTTAGCGGCTCAACATGAGCAGCTAGAAGAAGAGGAGGGATGCCTCTATGGACCAGGCATTGCCGATAAGCGGTAATTATAAACACATTTGTGTCAACACATTACAAAACTTTAAACGCGTTTTTCTCGAAAACACGTTTTTAAAAATGGCTGACATTCTCCTGACCGCTGTAATTAACATATCGACCTGAAATTTGGAAAGCATACTCAGAAAATATGTCTTCACGGAATGACGGATCGTTTTTTCGATAGATACATTTTTGCATTTATTATTTATCTTTTTATGCGAAAAAAAACGCGAAAATTGGATTTTTTTTAAATTGCCGTCATTCTCCGAAATTTGTACTAAACAAAAAACCCATCCGTCATTCCATGACCAAAGGGTCACAGATTGATAATATGCTTTGAATTTGTGTTTCAGATCAACAAAGAGGCAGTGATGTCAGCCGTTTACCTCCCGCGATTTGAGGACCTGTTTTCGCGGAGCTACAACGGCCGCCATTTTGGTTTAAAGAAAATAAATATTTTTTAACGTTCTGTATATCATGAATAAAAGCAAGAAAAAAACCGCACTCAAAAAGCTTTACTCGTTTCCTTTAAAAAAAATAAAATGTAAACACCTGAAATATGGCACTCCAAGGAGAAAGTCTCCGTTAACGAAAGAAAAATCTTCGTTGGTTAAAAAAAACAATTAATCCCGCCGACGTTAGGTGTCACGCCGTCTGACGACATTCGTCGCCACTCGTTTAGAAGATCGTGCCATTTTTAAAGAATCATAAAAAAATACTATGTAACAGCCACAAGTAGTAATAAAACATACCCTGACAAGGAACATCCCTCAGGTGACACCCTTCGATTTTGTTGAAATTTGGATATGTTATAAAGCACCGAAAAGTAAGCGATACGAATTTTTTTATCGGCGGAAAAACGGTTTTAAAGGGTCAAACCACCCCTTAATATAGGGGTGGTTCACCCCTTATTTTTTTGCAATGTCACTATAGTGGATTTTTCATTGCTTCGGATTAGAAGAATTTTCGTTTTTGTTTTATTAAAATCGGTGGACTCCTTGTGTGTGAAACAGCTATATTACCCCTAGAGATGCCTTTTTCGAGGGGTGGTTTCACCCCTTAAAACCGTTTTTCTTCCGATAAAAAAAATACGTATCGCTTGCTTTTCGGTGCTTTATAATATATTCAAATTTCAACAAAATCGAAGGGTGTCACCTGAGGGATGTTCCTTGTAAGTCTTGAAAAGCCTGAAGAAATATTTCCTTTAAAAAAAATCGTGAAAATCAGCAATTTTTTCCTCGCCTTAAGGTATCTCCCCCTTAAGTTCGTTGTGATAATTGAGAAAAGCGGAGAAAAAAATTACGACCGCGCTTCCCTATTTCTCTCGCGTTCTTTGTTTCATAGTGAGTTCGTTGGCCTTTACTGGCGCGGTAGGAGCGCTGCAGTTTTTCAACATTTGAGCTCATCGCAGCGTAAAGAGCGTTTTGCGAACGTAAGCTCGCCGGGTATGATATTTCAGTAGTACACCAGGCTAATATGCAACAACGCGTATGACAGACGTACACAGGCATATGTGCGACTATGTACGTGAACTTGGAAGAACAAGCGTGTAGGATTATGCCGCCCACTCGCGAGACACGCGAGACGTAAAACCTAAAAATTCGAATGACCAGCTCCCCCCCCACCATCTCATTTGCATCCCTTCGCGATACCCTGAGCAATAAATCATGTCAGACTTTAACTGGATTGAATTACTATTAATTAGAATTCATAAATAATAATGATGCCTTCCCGCGAAGACAAAGACACGTCAAGGGGAATTAACAGATTGTGATTCATATATCGGACTGAGATTGATCGATGTATGTGCAGCAGTATGAATTAATGCGAATTTCGACATTACGTTGAAGGTTGCATCGTTGGAATGCAACGAGAATATTCTTTTTTCTTGATATTTCTCAAATTTTTCACAGATTTCAGCTGAGATAATCACGCTAATATTTTTGAGGATTCTTGTTCGCGATCTACAATCTGAATTTGCAAAATACGATTTTACGGAATAATGTGGATAATGAAGTAAAAAGAATTTTCGTTGAGGTCCAAGGTTCAACCCCATATATTTACTCGGTATAACGAGGACCGATATTATTGTACTTTTTATAGTGCAATTGCACATGACGAATGAAATGCACGTGCCCACGTACATGAGGTAGGAAAGATTAAAAAAACATTTGGGCTTCGGCTGTAAATTTTACGATCACTCAATTTATTTTTTCTTAAACTTGAGGGGTCAAATAAGACCCGCGGAACAGTAATTATTTTTATTTTGAATAGTCCGCCGTATGCAGGCTCCATTGTGCCACGGTACAATTTTTTTTTATTTACACGAGGGCACAGGGAAACTGGAGATAACCTGCGTCGGTAAGGCTTTATTTTACTGAGCTTCAGGTCATCGAGAACTCAATAAAACTGCTTCCCACTCCGTAGTCGACGCGCAAATTTTTGCATGGCCAAATTCTGTGTATGAGAATTTTGGAAAAATCGTTTTTTTTCGGTTAAAAAATACTTTGGGTTCAGAAAAACAATATGCAATTGGGGCGGAAGGGGATTTTTTTTTAAGGCCAATTTTCGATTTTGCCGCAGTACCTCGGACTTCTTTCAGGCGCCTCGTATAACTTTAAGGGATAACACCACTCTAATATATTGGAAAAATAGTTTTTTTTGCTTAAAAAACTTTTGGGTCATAAAAACAATATGCAATTGGTCGTGCAGCAATTTTTTTTTTTTGTTCAATTATCGATCATGCCTTCGTGTCTCGGACTTCGTTCAGGAGGCTCGTACAACTTTAAACGCGTTTCTCTCGAAACCACTTTTTTCAAACCGGGAGAACGGATGAAGCGAACACCTTTGCATGAATCGATTTGAAATGTTTATAGTAGCTTCACAATTACATTCTCTATGGGAGTACGTAGCCGTTTTGTAATTAAATGTAAACTTTTTTTTCTATAAACAATTTACTGCTTACTTTTTGGGTAAAAAATCGATTTATTTCTTTCAAAGTGCGCCATTTTTTTCATGAAAATTTGATTTAAAAAATCCCTACGTAGTCCCATAGCTAATAATATATAGATTATAATTTTTTTTGGTTTTTGTTCGAGGTCTTATACTTTACGAGAAAACCGTCCTCCCGTGAAGCTATTCGTAAAGAACACGTTTTTCAAGATGGGCTCTGTCGCCGCCATTTTGTATGAAAATTATAACAACATTTTTTTAAAATACTTTAATATGTGTTAAATAAACTCTCTCAAAAGGAATCCTATTCCTTTTTTCATGCTCCCAAAATAAATTGTCAACGTTAGGCCTTATTTTCTGCCGCTAGACTGATGATATCCCTCAAGGGGTTCGGCCACAGTAACGGGTATAAAATCATGTGCGAATTTAACCATTTTTTTCGTATGAAAAAGTGATTCACTCATAAAATTAATTACACATCTATTCAGTATGAATATCAAGCTGTTACAAAAAATATATATATATTTTTTTTCGATGTACAAAATGGCCGACTACTAATATTTTCTTTTATCTTTTTTTTTAGGCGCTCCGCAGCGTGACATTTAGCATCCACAATTTTTGACCTAGAAAAAAAAACAAAAAATTCTCGTCGACCTACATTAGAATACCTAGAGAAGTACGTATGGAATTTGAAAAATATTGGTTTATTCAAAAGTTGTAGGTATCTGAATGAATTTTCAATGAAAAATTTCGTATAAAACTGCTCATAAAATGAAAAGTTCTCGATTTATCAGAAATTCCGTACGTACTTCTCTGCGAAATGCAATTAGGAACATAACTTTTAAATTTGGAGTAAATCGAGTGAAAATTGTTGAAGTTATTTGTCACGCCAATTGGAAAAAAGCAGTTTCGAGAAAAACGCGTTTAAAGTTTTAAGTACCGTATGGCCGTGCCAGGGTGGGTTTATGTTGTACGCTCAAAGTCGGTGAAAAAAATAACGTTCTTGCTATAAATCGAATAGTAACTTATTCTTATGATGATAAAGCACCGCTTTAGCGGGAAAAAAATCGATTTCCGAAAATTCTACTGTGGCCTTACCCCTTAATGAGAGAAAAATCTTCGCTGGTTTTTTTTTCAGATCAATCCCGCTGACGCTACGTGTCACGCCGTCTGACAAGACGAATACCATGAAAAAATATTTCCGCCAATAAAAATCGTGAAATCAGGCAATTTTTTCCGCGCCAAAAATCCATGCCCCCCCCCCCCCTTAATAAGCCTACTTTGATAAGATTATAAAATATAAGTGATCACAACGTAAAGGTGATCAATAAATGCAAAATTAGTAAAAATTTCTAAGTGCCCAGAATCAATTCCTCTAATGTGCACTCGTGAATAGTGCGCGACTGATTCGGTAAAACCTTAGCTGGGTAGGCGCGTGCGCGTGCGCGGTAAAAGGTGAATCAGCTTGCCAAATTATTATTCTACAAAACATTTCACGATAATCTGGACTCCGTTGCGAAAATGGCGAATACATATACACGGTGCGTACGAACGCACATGGATAATTAGCCTCGCGCGCTCTTGCGGATTAATTAACAGCGTTAATACGTCCGTATACATATACAGGGCGACGGCTGCACCGAGGCTAGCGGGGCACGAACGCATCGGGCTCGGTGGCTTGCCGTCAGCCGCTCTGCACCCTGCACGCGCGCATGCCGATCGCACGTACTGCGTATTTTCACGTATCGTATGTATGTACGTATCGGGCTCGTTGCTCGAACGAGGAAGTCGAAAATAAGCCGCTTTTTCTCAACGTTATCAACGAAAGAGTCGGGGGAAAAAAAAAATACGTGGATTCCGCCAATATTTCTTGGAATAATTATCGCACATTATTATAATCCGGAAGTTGGTCGGTAACGAGCATGATATGTGAGATTCCACATTGATGGAGTCGATGTCACATTTATATAAATATTAGTTGTGCCTATTTTACGTTTGTTATTTTATTTATTTTTTCCGAGAGATTGTGGAAAAACTTGCATGAGACACTGATAAGGCATTACCCCAGCCCGTGCGGAAAACTGATAGGGCATCCCTAATAAAAATAAGGGCCTTTCAGGGCTTCCCTAGTGCTTTCCCTGGTAGGGATTTCCACAATGGGCCCAGACTTGGCCATTATCGGGATAAACTTGTAGGGATTTCCACAATAGGCCCCGACTTGGCCATTATGGGGATAAACTTGTTGCGATTTCCACAATAGGACCCGACTTGGCCATTATAGGGATAAACAAGTAGGGATTTCCACAATAGGCCCAGACTTGGCCAGTATAGGGATAAACAAGTAGGGATTTCCACAATAGGCCCAGATCTGACTGTTATAGCGATAAACCAGTATAAATAGCTTAGGCTACATGGTTGATGGTATTTCAATTATTCAAATCGATTATATACATCGATCGAGTAATATTGTCGAACGCAAATTGGGAAAAAGCGTAAGGGCCTTAGCAAATAAAAAATCAACGATGAACACAAATATGCAGACAAACATCAGACAGTATTTATTTATCAAATTGAAGAAACCTTTTACATAGATACAAACAATTACTCATGGTTTCACTCATACATGGAGTAATGCTAGCGCATAAGTGTGCACAGTCCCAACCGGTTTTCTCGACATTTTTACAGCAACTAATTTCCGCTCAATACTCATCATAGGGAAAATTATTTCTTCTGAAGACTTTGCCGATACTTCCCATTCGTAAACTTTATCTGACTGTATAGGATAAGTAAATATATTGGTCTTTGTTTTCCAGATCTTTCCCTCAATGGAAATAGATTCTAGTGATTCAGTAGACCCAAATATTTTGTTTTTATTTCTACTACATATCCATTCCTTAGAATGGATTATTTTTTGTATTAATTTTGTCATGGCAGTTTGTTATAAAGACTCACATGCAAATACGCAATCACAATTCTACGCGCGCACACATACATACTCATGTACTCACGCCCACACCTATGCACATGAACAATTATATAAAAACAAATACAGATATACCCTGACGCATTTAAGGGGGGATTGTCTTTTTTTTCGCAAAATTTACCGCGTTTTGGGAATTTTTTTGTGAAGAAAGTATACAACGGAAAACTTGTGAAACTTGGCATATAGTTTTATTGATCTGTTTACTACATACAAAAAAATTTTTAAACAATTTCATAAAAAAATCCGCCTCCCACTCCCCTCGACGCGCGATGGTCCTTTTTTGATGGTGTGCACGATTTCTCAAAAACTATTCAACCGATTGCCTTCAAATTTGGACAGAATGCTCAGCTGACATCCTTTTATCGTTTGACGAAGCAAAAAAGCAATACGTTTAATAGTTTTTTATTTATAACAAAAAATCGATCAATTTTTTTCGAAAAATCGATACTTCAAGTTCAAAACGTCACCAAATCGTCAATTTTTTTTTCCCTTCATCGAACGATAGCTATATGTGTCTAAAGTAAAATGCTTTTTGGGTTTTTGTTGCAGGATGAACGTGAAGGCTGTAATCGTGCACACCATCAAAAAAGGACCATCGCGCGTCGAGGATGGTGGGAGGCGGATTTTTTGATGAAATTGTTTAAAAATTTTTTTGTATGTAGTAAACAGATCAATAAAACTATATGCCAAGTTTCACAAGTTTTCCGTTGTATACTTTCTTCACAAAAAAATTCCCAAAAAGCGGTAAATTTTGCGAAAAAAAAGACAATCCCCCCTTAACATACACGTTAATCCACTGATACGGATATTTTATGGTGCTGAAATGGTTACGATGAGGCGCCGTTGAGGCATTTTCAGGGCGCTAAAATGGTTTTGATGAGGCGTCATTGAGGCAACTTATAAGGCCCCGGTCGTTGCGCCTTTGAGGGCCCTTGTTGACAAAGTTAGGGGAATATTATTGGGGCCCGATCACAGCCCCAACTCATTTTCCGCACGGGAGTGTGCAGATTCTTACTCAGTAATATATCTTCCTCCGCGTCTCGCTTTCTTCCTCCTCCCCTCTCCTTGAAAATAATGAGCAGTAAAAACAATTTTGGAAAATACGAAAATTGCGGCGAAACCTGATTATTCGTAAATGTTTGTGTTCGTTTGTTTATTTATTCGTTTATTTGTTTATCGGTTTGTTGGTTTAGGCTGGTTTGTTGTTATGATTTGTTCGTTCAATGTGAACTTAATTTTTACTTGTTCGGATGATTGCTTATTGTAATTATAATTAACTACATAGTGCTCAATAGCTTAAGGGGCTATACCAGTTATAACGGGGGTATACCAGGGTTAATATAAACGATTTGTAAAGGAATTTTGTAAAAATAAAAAAAACAGTCAAAGCACCCCTTGCACTATTATATGTAAAATGTCTATAAAATAAACCATTTCTACTTTGATATCGACAGGAAGAATGCGCAAAATACCATCTTCATCACTTTCCGGTTGATCAAGAAAATCACGCCAAGTATACAAACGTCCACTGACAGTTTTTTAGCCAGCAATTATATTGATCGTCATTTCGTTAAAATTCGCGATTATTCTACGGTTTATCAATGCGTCCCGGTTCGATTAATCTCACGATAAAATGTGCATTGTAACGTTGGGCAATACTTTCCGGATGCAACGTCACGAGCCTAAAGATTCTATACCCGTGCGCGAACAATATCTATAATAGACAAATGGTCTAGACTATTAGATGAGTCGTAGGTATCTATGGACGTGGACAAGAGAGTCGCAGAGTTACGACTCGTAATAGATTCATTCCCGTTAACCGCTTTACGCGCCGAATGAATGAAGTTACTGTATTGAGAGGCTACATGGGATACACGTGCGCATATATATTGTCTGGCAATGTAGGCCTCGTATGAGCGCGTGGGCGCGTAAGTTCAACGTGTTAAGAAACTTTTATCAGGGATGTATATGGAGATTGGAAAAATCAATCGATGATTATGAAATTATGTATCGATCATTTTTTTTCCTTTATTATTTTTCATCGACTCATTTTGGTGTTATCGTTGTTGTTGCATATGGAAGCCTCGTGAGTGCATTCCGTTCGGATTGCATTTCGAGAATACGATTTACAAGCAAATAATGATTGCCGGTGCTTTAAAATTGATCTTTCTGCATTGGCCCAATTTTTCGGCTGATTTCGCCTATGAAAATGACTCGAGCGTTTTTTGGTACGGTCGTTGGAAATCTTCAACGTCGATCAGTAAGAAAATGTGGGCTGTCAATAAAAATTAGGTAAAAATGCAGGTTTTTATGAAAATAGAGAAATATTTAACAAAATAGAATATTCGTTTTTGCCCCACGAAGCGAATATCAACACCGTAAATTATGGATGAGATGGAGTAGGTGCAAATGGTTTTTGGAAAAATGGTTGGAGGTTTTTGTCGTCCCATCCTCGGGTTCGTCGAAAGTAATTTTATCGAGCGATAGAAGGCCAAAAAGGGGGAAAAGTCGTGGATGGTGGTCATCAACAATTACGCAAGATTGAGAGGTTAGGCTACTGTGAAAATGGTAAGCACTCGTTTGTCGCTTGAGGCAACTCAAATTGAAGAGGGAGGTCGATCATGTGGTGCAGGGATCGCAGATTGAAAATAAACTCATGATTACAGCTATAGAACTGACAGAAAAATTTTAAAGGCGTTTTTTCGAAACTATGTTTTTCAAAACGGTGTACACGATTTCTTGATATGTAACGAACGGATTGACTTGAAATTTGGTACAATTACTTAGTATAATACTAGTTTAGTCTTGACCGACGTTTTTCTTCTTAATATTTTTTATTCATTAGTTATCAACAATAATGATGACACTCTTCTTCGAAAAATTGAAAAAAAAAATCGAATTTTCTTTTTCGATAATTTAAACACGATGTCAAAAAAGCTCGGTCAAGTCTTAGCCAACATTATATTTTTTAATGGAAAAAAATTGTTTTTTGTTTTAGATGAACCGGGTGGCCAAAATCAAGTACACCGTTGAGCCCATCACGTTCAAAGGTCCTTCACGAGATAGTTTATAACTTCTTTAATTATGGACATTTTTCAATTACATTTCGTACGTAACTTTGTTACTGTACACATAAATAGATGTCCAAGAGATTTTTCCATCATCTCACTTATTCTTTCAAAATTAATTTTTTTAGACAGCCATGATTTGCGAATCATAACAGTAGCTTGAAACGGTGTACACGATTTCTCGATAGATGATAAACGGATCGGCTTGAAATTTGGTAAACTTATTTAGTATCATACTAGTTTAGTCTTGACTGACGTTTTTCTTCTTAACATTTTTTGTTCATTAGTTATTAACAATAACGATGGCCTTGGGTCTCGAAAAATCGAAATTGTTTTTTCGACTATTGAAACACGTTATCAAAAAAACCCTCGGTGAAGTCTTAGGCGACAATATATTTTTTAAAGAAAAAAACTCGTTTTTTGTTTTAGATCAACCGGGTGGCCAAAATCAAGTACACCGTTAAGCCCATGACGATCAAAGTTCCTTCCCGACATAGTTTATAACTCGTTTAATTATGGATATTTTTAAATTAAATTTCGTACACAACTTTGTTAATGTACATGGAAATAAAAGTCCAAGCAATTTTTCAATCATCTTACTTATTCCTTCGAAATAGCTTTTTTAGACAGCCCAGATTTTCGGATCATAACAATAGCTCAAAACGGTGTACACGATTTATCGATATCTGATGAACGGCTTGACTTGAAATTTGGTACACTTATTTAGTATGATACTACTTTAGTCTTGACCGACGGTTTTCTTCGTAACATTTTTTGTTCATTAGTTATTAACAATAATGATGTGATTCTCTTGAAAAAAAAAATTGAAAAAAATCGAAATTTTGTTTTCGTCAATTGAAACACGATGTCAAAAAAGTTCGGTCAAGTCTTAGCCAACATTGTATTTTTTAAAGAAAAAAACTCGTTTATTGTTTTAGATCAACCTGGTGGCCAAAATCAAGTACACCGTTGAGCCCATCACGCGCAAAGGTCCTTCGCGACATAGTTTATAACTTCTTTAATTATGGATATTTTTTAATGAAATTTCGTACACAACTTTGTTAATGTACATGAAGATAAATATCCAAGCGATTTTTCAATCATCTTACTTATTCCTTAAAAACAATTTTTTTTAGACAGCCCTGCTTTTTGGATTGTCACAGTAGCCTAGCGCCTTAAGTTTCAGAATAATTATATGTATATTGTCGAATAATTCCCTCGGTTCATAAGCTTCAAATCTTTTATTTTGCCGATTAGTGATAACGTTAATACATTGCGTGGTCTATTTTACGAGTCTTGGATGGAAAGTTCATCGGTGCATTCCGCAGTACCGGGAATTATATCGTTTCGAGCCGTTTCTTTTATTAAACGGCTTTTACAGCCATTCGCGCCCCTCCTGCCGATCGCCAACGCGATCGTAATTCAAGTAGGATCAAGTGTTAATTGGCCTCGCCCGTTGCCCGTTCTCGTTCGGCTCTAGGTCCTTCCTTCTCCGGCCTCTCGACGCCCTCTCGATTTTTGTTTTTCGTCGATCCATTTTGTCGTACGTTTTATCGGGAGCGCGTTCAAGATCGTCGAACTTGACGCCCTCGATGGAGGCAATAATCGAAATGCGTGCCGAGTTTTAGCCGCGAACGCGTATAGTTCACACGACGGTTCTCGCGTAATGTACGAGATGGGGAAGAGAGAGCGAGAAAAAGAGAAAAAAACGAGAGATAGGGAATCTTAATGCATTTCCCGCAAGCGTTCGCAATTCGCTCGGCTCTTCGAGACCCGAGACCCAATTTCTAAATTTAGCGAATTACACGCACTCTGCCGTCGATTTTTCGACGGAAAAAAACGTTAATAAAATGTGAACTTATGAGGCTTGCATCGTTGAAATGCAGAGACAACGCTTTTTTATTCTATTTTTTGTTTCTATATTTTTATTATTCAAAATCTGGTTTGCAGACTTAGATTGCAGATTTTAAATGGTGATCATTAAAAACTTTCGCGTGATTATTGCATGGAATATCTCTCGATAACCATTTGGGCGATTTTAATAAAATAGTTATTATCGCATTCCTGCGATACAGCCTCCAACGACACAATCAAATCGCATTTCCATCCTGACTTTCAAAACACCGAGTTTGGAACGGAATAAAATAATGCGATGAGAACTTGATTATGTAGTACCTTATTTGCAGTATTTTTTTGTTTTTATACGCTTTGCATCCGCTTTTCTTTCTTGACGTTTTTCTTTTTTAACGTTTTTCCTTCGTTTTTTTTTGCGGAGCGGCCTAAAAAGTGAAAATGTTGATTTTTATAAAATGTGAGTTCTTTAAGAATTTTATATCTTTTTCTTCGTTCCTTTTTTGAAACTTTTAATTCTTTTTTCTTCCTTTAAGTTTTTTTCCTTCGTTTTTTCCTGCGTTATTATTTTTTTTATCTTTTTCATGTTTTTTTTTCCTTCGTTTTTCGTCTTTTTTGTGTGAGCGCGTTAAAAATGTTTGATGTTGTTCTTCGTTTCTTTTGTAAAACTTTTTCTTCGATTTGCCTTGTTTGTTCACAAAGGGGCCTAAAAACTGCCAATGTTAAATTTTTGTAATACGAGCACATTAACAATTTCTTATCTTTTTCTTCGTTCCTTTTTTTGAAATGTTTCCTTCGTTTTTCTTTCTTCAAGTTTTTTTAACGTTTTTCCTGCGTTTTTATTTTTTAACGTTTTTCCTTATTTTTTCTTTTTTTTTACGTTTTTCTTCTTCTTTTATGGTGCGTCCTAAAAGGTGCAAATATTAAATTTTTTTGTGAGCACGTTAAGAATGTTTGATCTTTTTCTTCGTTCCTTTTGTAAAACTTTTTCTTCGATTTGCCTTCTTTATTTAACAAAGGGGCCCAAAAGTGCGAATGTTAAATTTTTGTAATACGAGCACATTAAGAATTTCTTATCTTTTTCTTCGTTCTTTTTTAAAAATGTTTCCTTCGTTTTTTCACGTTTTTCCTGCGTTTTAATTTTTTAAAAGGTGCAAATATTGAATTTTTTGTGTGAGCATGTTAAGGGGTTACCCCCACTTGCGATTTTGAAAAAATCGATTTTTTTTTAATTGCATTTTTTTGAAGTATAAGTATCTGAGAATATGTCCTGAAAATTTCAAGCCGATCCGAACAAAATTGACTGAGATATGAGCGTTGAAAGAGAAGAATCCGCGTTGAAAGAGCGTTGAAAGAGAAACTTTAAACGCGTTTTTCTCAAAATGGCATTTCTGAAGTCGGTGACCAAGATTACTCGAACACTAACGAACCGATCTTCTTGAAATTTTGCAGGCTTATTTAATACATAAAAATGTAGTCTTTAATCGATCGATTTTTTTTTTCGAAAAAAAATGGCCGGTTTATAGCCAAAAAACGGCCGTTTTTTTCGTTAAAATCGAACCATTAACTTTGACTGTCCGCCATTTTGTGAAAAATGAATATTTTTTAAAATCCTTCGATTAAAGACTAGTTTATACTTATATTTGACTAAATCCATCCGCATTTTTTTTTTCAGATGATCCACTTCGCCGCAATGTTGGTCACCGCAAACCGTGTATATAAAAACATTATTTCATTGACGGCCATTTGCCACTAAACAATGTAATATTTTTCGATAAAAAAATTACTGAAAGTTCTTCAAGATGTGTTCTTTAAGATGGTATATTGATCGATTAAAAAAGTTTTGTAGTTTTCTTTAAAAAAATTCATGAAAAAGGCCTTTTTTGCGCTACAAGTGGGGGAATTAAGAATTAAGAAGGACTTAAGAATTTTTTATCTTTTTCTTCGTTTTCCTCTTTTTCTTTAGAAAGTGACCTCCAAAATTCATAGTTTGAATTTCTCGATCTGAGCCCTTTCCAAATACTGACAGTATTATACAGATAACGAAACATTATCGAGGAAGCAAATTGTTCACATTCTAATTTCACGCTGCACACGTGTGAGCAAATCTCACGTTTGGACGAAGAAAAATAGACGGCCAATGTTATACAAAATAAAATTTTCTGCCAAAAAAGGCGCGTTTTCCAAGCTCTACACAAACATAATAAATGAGGCCATGTTGAAAGTGAAATAAACGACCCTCATTAGAGCGTACGATTTTCATCGTAATACTCTTGAATGTCGTCAGTTTTGCTGCGATTTCAGTGAGGACGAGCTGACGGATGACACTGGTGTATCCATCAGCACCTCGTAATTGCACATGTGCCTGTGTACCCAAAACGCCCAAACTTCCTTTCCGACCTACCGAGTGCTCTTGAAGGCACTCCATCTCGACAGACACGTAGCGTTTCCGCGTTCCCAAAAAAGGACCAACGCCGCGCGCTATGCCTTCGCAGTTGAAATCAGCGTGTCAAAGACGGAAAAATAAAGAAAATCAACGAAAAACGTTTAAAAGTGAGAATCACCCGTGGCGATGCGCTCTCGCCAAAAGAACACGCGGATGCGATAATACGCGGAATGAAACGGCACTCGCGTTTGCCCTCCGAGAAATGCATCCTCTTCGTCGTTGGACGTAGTGATCTCCGAGATGCTCTGACATAAGAAGTGCTCTTGCTCTACGATTCTCGAGAAATATTTCTTCTCCTCCTACTCTTTGTACAAATTGTTTAATTGCGGGTGGCTCTGTACTTTCTTATCCATAATGTCATTCGTATATATATATATATATATATATATATATATATATATATATATATATATATATGAGATATTCCACGTGAATCCGTGGACTTTTTCCCTGACCTCCGCCAATCCGATTAATTTTTTTTATCTGATTCCATTGACTCTAAAAGACACCCTGCCTTTTTTTTACACTTTTCCAAGCAACCCTTAATAAAAAAAAATTCTCCGAAAAAAAGCAGCGATTTAAAAATCTGAAAAAATTCCCAAAAATCCGTGATTATGTGTAAAAATGTTCACGCTATGACTCGCAGTGGAATTATGATTTTTTCTGTGCTCTCTGAGCGATTAACGTTAAAGAAAATCCGAAAAATTCAACAACCGCTTACTGCGAGCGGATACTTAAATATTTTGATAGCCACAATGAATTTTTCAGATTTTTTTTAACGTTAATCACTCAGAAAGCACAGAAAAAATCATACTGCCACTGCGGGTGATAGCTTGAAAATTTTTACATATAATCACGCATTTTTGGGAATTTTTTCGGACTTTTAAATCGGGGCGTTTTTTTCGGAGAATTTTTTTTTTTTGGCTTAGGTTTATTTTGAAAAATGTAAAACAAATCAGAGTGACTTCTAGAGTCGATGGAATCAGATTAAAAAGAATGAATCGAATTGGCCGGGGTCAGGGGAAAAGTCCACCGGATGCAGGTGGAATACCTCATGTGTATCTGTAAGAAATATTGTAAAACCACTGATGCAATACATTTTTTTTTAATTATTATTTTTAAAGTGAAACAGTATTTGGCGTACTTTTATAACTTTTCAAACGATAAAAAAAGTATATACATGTGTATTGTGTGTGTGTGTATATATATATATATATATATATACAGCCATAATAAATCAGCCCTCGATATAGCGAACCTCTAGGGAAGTTCGTTATATTGAGGTTTCGTTATATCGAGGCCATGTTCCTTAAAATGTTCTTTAAAAAAATATATTAGTACTATAAATATGGGGATATTTTTTAAAGAAGAAACGGTCAAACTAAAGCAATATTTACAAGCAATTAGCAATTAAAGCACAATGTATATGAATATGTTGTTGTATGAAGGTTTCAGGTGTCTGTCGGAAAGGAATGGGCACATCTTCATTATATCGAGGATTTCGTTATACCGAGGTTTGTTCTATCGACGTTCAACTTCATATCTCTAAAAAAACTTTTGAATAGTAAAAAAAGCACACCAGGCAATGAAACCGCGCCCTCGAAAGTATAATCATTTGTTTTACCTTATGAAAAAAAATGGTTCCACCTTAAAAATAATAATTTTATTGTGTTTATTCAATGATTAATGGTTCAAATTAAATTAAAATGGAAACAACAAATACGGTAAATTTACAGAATATATATATATATATATATATATATATATATATATATATATATATATATATATATCTTTCAAAAACTTTTTAACAAGTAATAAAGCAGGCCAAGGAATAACGAAAATCCCCAAAAACGTATTGAAACATTCTGCTTGACTTTAAAAAAAATGTATGTATGATGTACGTATTGCGAAAGTTTACTAGAAATGCTGTACACAAAATGGTTAATCCTCAGAACTCATTTTTTAAATATTTCTTTTTTAAAACCATACTACTATTATAACCTAAAATCGATATCACCAATGCGTAAAAGTACGACGCATTTGTTTGTGTGTATGTGTACAAAATACAAGATGTGTGTGTGTGTGTGTGTGTGTGTGTGTGTGTGTGTGTGTGTGTGTGTGTGTGTGTGTGTGTGTGTGTGTGTGTGTGTGTGTGTGAGAGAGAGAGAGAGAGAGAGAGAGAGAGAGAGAGAGAGAGAGTGGTGGGAAAAGGTACTTTCGAAAACATTTGTCTTTGAAGGTCGTCCTCAGTAACGCCTAATCTCCCCATACTCAACATTATGTAAATGCGAGTGGTTTAAAATATATTTTCCCTATACATACAATAAGCTAGAATTATGTCTTGAAGAGAATTCGAGCTCCCAGCTTTTAGCGCAATGTGTGTTTCGCGCGGGTTGATTGCTCGAGTGTCTACGAGTTGACTGGCCGCCTCTCAAGAATTCTCACGAGCTGCAATTTCCGCAATTATCATCAGGGTGCTCTCTGAACTTTCGGTAAATTTATTACCCTTCTCACCTTCCCGCGCGTATCATTTCGTTGCAGACGTATAGGGGACGGACTATAGTTGTCGCGCATCATTTTTACCTCGAACGAAAAAACGCGGCGACTATTACGCCAGTCAATGGGTAATATTGATTTGCACTAAATTACAAGAGTTATTTCATTTTTTAATCGAGTTCAGTATCACGTACTGAGTATAAAATCACAAAATCGTGACAGATTCCGAAACGGGAAAAGTTGTGACCTTGAAAAAACGTTATCTGCCTACATGTCGATAACTATGCACTTTAGGCCAAAATCATAGTGACCATTATTATAGATCATTGAATTTCCTATCTTTTTATCGAATAACTGTTTTTTAATAAAACTTACCGTTTATGACTTATGGCTCGTTCAATGAACTTTTTTTCTATTTCGGCCGATAACTCTTCTAATAATTGCTTAAATACGAACTGGTAAACTTAGACCTTGGAAACGAGGAAACTAATAAACTCAGAACTTGGAAACTAGTAAACTCAGAACTTGGAAACTAGGAACCTTAGAACTTGGAAACTAGGGAACTAGGAAACGTAGACTTGGAAACTAGGAAACTAGTAAACTTAAACATGGAAACTAGGAAACTAGGAAACTTAGAACTTGGAAACTAGAACTTAGAACTTGGAAACTAGGAAACTTAGAACTTGGAAACTAGGAAACTTAGAACTTGGAAACTAGGAAACTTAGAACTTGGAAACTAGGAAACTTAGAACTTGGAAACTAGGAAACTTAGAACTGGGAAACTAGGAAACTTAGAACTTGGAAACTAGGAAACTTAGAACTTGGAAACTAGGAAACTTAGAACTTGGAAACTAGGAAACTTAGAACTTGGAAACTAGGAAACTAGGAAACTTAGAACTTTGAAACTAGGAAACTTAGAACTTCGAACTTGGAAACTAGGAAACTTAGAACTTCGAACTTGGAAACTAGAAAACTTAGAACTTCGAACTTGGAAACTAGGAAACGTAGAACTTGGAAACTAGGAAACTAGTAAACTTAAAACTTAGAAACTAGGAAACTTATAACTTGGAAACTAGGAAACTAGGAAACTTAGAACTTTGAAACTAGGAAACTTAGAACTTCGAACTTGGAAACTAGGAAACTAGAAAACTTAGAACTTGGAAACTAGGAAACTAGGAAACTTAGAAACCAGGAAACTAGAAAACTTAATGCAAAAAGTGCTAATAACAACTTTTCAACTAATCAATTTTCGATAACTATTACTTGAAACTTTCTATATATGCACGTCGTACGAATCTGCAAATTACATATATTTATAGATATTCCCAATTAGGGGTTATCTCGTCGTTCTCTCTGTCTCTCCCTCCCTCTCTCTTTTCGCCCTCTCGAGACTTTTTTTCAACTCTCCATGCGGCGTTCTCCAGTTCCAGTGTTTGTGTTATCCGCGGGAACACATGTTTCCGTAATTATATACGATGAGCAACAGGAGTCACGTGTTCCTGCGCGATGAGCGATTGTAGGTAGTACGAAAAGTAGCCCTCCAACCTTTCGTGTTTCAGTACGACGCAGATGGCGCGGTTCACGGACGAATTATCATACGTTTAGTCGTGTACTACATTGGACCAATTATTTAATTATTTTTTAACGTACTTCCTGCAATCAGGACGCGGCTGGCTCCTTTTTTAACTTTAGAGGCTATGACTTCGGGGTCTCTCCTTTGTAGAAATTTTCGATCGTTTCTTTTTCCCCGTTGGATTTGACATTGCATGATTAATATTTTTGGAAATTTAATCGTGGCTATATTTGAGAAAAATCGAAACGTGGATATGAAAAAAAAATGCCAAGTTGAAACAATACAAATTGACCAAGTTACCGACGATTTAGTGAGAGCAGTAAGCGCGACGATTTACGTATGTTAACACTTTCAATTGTGTTTTTCTTGAGACTGTTTTTCTCGACCTGGCCAGAATCATCAACTCTAGCTATAATTGTCCAATTTGTGATTGAGAAAAAAACAATCCGTGATTGCAGTGGCTACCGTTTTACGTAGGCGTTTTTTAATTCCGCATTTTTTAAGCTCCTGAATAAAAGTAAAAATTTCGCCAAAATACACTCTTTTAACACCCGACAATTGTGAAATTTTTTTTCTTCGATAAACGGCCACGTACAACCAGGACTACATTTACATGGATTAAATAAAATTATTTCCATTTTCAAGACCAACCATTGGCTAGTTATCGATCCGGCCGTTGGACCACATTTTTCATTCAGAGGTTCTATTATATCTCAATAACGTTCGCAATTTTTAATTTTTAACATAAAAATTAACACGAAATAAGTTCAAATTTCCCAAAATTAGGTACTAGCTCGTTTACCTCTTAAGTTAATATTTCGTGTTAATTTTTATGTTAAAAATTAAAATTTGTTAATTTTAAAAAATAGCATTAAATAAAAAAAATGTTAATTTTAAAAAATAGCATCAAATAAAAAAATGTTAATTTTAAAAAATAGCATTAACTTAAGAGGTATTTTTATTTTTTTGTCGATTGGATACACATTAAGCTGAGACGCAAATAAGTTTTTAATTAACAATTGTCTGTTTGAATATTATGAACGAGCTAGTACCTAATTTTGGGAAATTTTCCAAAAATCATTCTTACGATAACTCGAAATCCTTAGACTTTGGACTACGGTAACCTAGGTTAGATATGTTCCTAACGAGGTGACCTATCACCCCCCTAAGGCTTTGCATCGACCTTCCCAATACTCTACACACATACTCATTTGTGTATATATATATATATATATATATATATATATATATATATATATATATATATATATATATATATATATATATATATATATATATATATTAATTCATATCAGTCTCTACAAAGGTTTTTTCTTTTAATCCCGAGCTCATTCGAATGTAGAAATCTGTCCGACAAGAAAGAACTCCGTGTCGCAATTTTTTCCTGTGACTTCCTTCGGATATACCCATTCTTTTTCCGTATATACGTTCCATCCTGAGGCGTTTTCGAAAGGGATGAAGGGAGTATGCAAATGCCTACAGGCAAGTGTCGAGACAGAGGGAGAGAGGAAGTAAGGGAAAAAAAGGAGTGGGGCCGCTTGTACGTTTTAACGACAGGCCGAGTGTCCCGCCGTGCTCTCGGCCGGAAGCTCGCTCGTCTCACTTTTTGAAGACCGGACCGTTGAGCACGTGCACAACCGGAGAGATCCGTTCCTCTCACTCTCCGTACGGTTTATGCCGAATGTGCCATTCTCGTCGCGCGTGCGAACGACGCATGTGCGGGACTATTAATCGCCAGGAAAGTGCGTTGGAGGGGTTGAAACGAAAGATAACAAGACAAAAAAGAAAGAAAGCAAGAAAAAAGTGCCGAGCTACCGGATGTTATTTGCATCCGGAAAATAAAAGTGCAGATACACATAAGCACGACGAGAGAGTCTCGCTGTGACGAGCACTTGACTCGACTACGCGGATAAAACTCTTGCCCGATTGGCGCACTTAAAAGTTGCGAGCCATCGAGTATACCTACGCATGTACACATTGCATACAGGGTGACCCGAAAAGTGACGTCCGAAAGAAAAATCTAGATGCCTCGTATCAAGAACTATCCGAATCACGACGTTGAAGTTTGCATCGTTGGAATGCAACGAAAAATAATTCTTTTTTAATGGCTCAATTCTATTTGGTCGTATTTAGATCATGGAAAACGCTCAAACGTTTCTGCTTATTCTTATTACAAATTTACGACCTTAATGTGCGAAAAAAGGCTCTCGGTAATGATACAAATAAAGTAATAAAAAATGACGAAAAAATATCGTTGCATTCCAACGATGCAAACTTTAACGTCATTTCGAATCACCCCCATGCAACGCAGTATTTTTTAGCTTTCGAGGAAAACGTATTACATTTTTTTTCGAGTTTTCCGGTAGCATAGGTTTTTATTTTTTCTCTTTTGTGCATGTTATTTCCTCGCGTTTTTTTTCTTTCACTTTCGTTATCGTTATGTGTACTGTAGAGCAATGAATAATCTCGAGGAAAGCGCATACACAAAACAGAACAATAAATAAAACCTATTCTACCGGAAAATTTAAATAATGCTTATTTCTCGTAAACTGAAAAAAATCTAAAGTCTTGTAAGGCATCTAGTTTTGGAAACTTGAACTGAAAACTTGGAACTTCGAAACTAGGAAAGTAGGAAACTTAGAACATGGAAACTAGGAAACTGATAGACTTAGAACTTGGAAACTGATAGACTTAGAACTTGGAAACTGATAGACTTAGAACTTGGAAACTAAAAAACTGGGAAATTTAGAACTTGGAAACGAAGAAATTAGGAAACTTGGAAAGTAGGAAATTAGGAAAATTACAACTTGGAAGCTAGGAAACTAGTAAACTTAGAACTTGGAAACAAGGAAACTAGTAAACTTAGAACTTGGAAACTAGGAAACTTAAAACTTGGAAACTAGGAAACTAGTCAACTTAAAACTTGGAAACCAAGAAACTAGGAAGCATGGAACTTGGAAACTAGGAAACTCAAAACTTGGAAACTAGGAAACTAGGAAGCATAGAACTTGGAAACCAGGAAACTTGGAAACTAGAAAACTTAGAACTTTGAAACTTAAAACTTGGGAACTAGTAAACTTCAAACTAGGAAACTAGTAAACTTAGAACTTGGAAACAAGGATACTAGTAAACTTAGAACTTGGAAACTAGGAAACTTAAAACTTGGAAACTAGAAAACTAGTAAACTTAAAACTTGGAAACTAAGAAACTAGGAACCATAGAACTTGGAAACTAGATAACTAGTAAACTTAAAACTTGGAAACTAGGAAACTTAAAACTTGGAAACCAAGAAACTAGGAAGCATAGAATTTGGAAACTAGTAAACATAAAACTTGGAAACTTGGAAACTAGGAAACTAGTAAACTTAAAACTTGGCAACTAAGAAACTAGGAAGCATAGAACTTGGAAACTAGGAAACTAGTAAACTTAAAACTTGGAAACTAGGAAACTAGGAAGCATAGAACTTGGAAACTAGGAAACTTGGATACTAGGCAACTAGGAAACTTAGAACTTGGAAACTAGGAAACTTGGATACTAGGCAACTAGGAAACTTAGAACTTTGAAACTAGGAAACTTGGAAACTAGGAAACTAGGAAACTTAGAATTTGGAAACTAGGAAACTAGTAAACCTAAAACTTGGAAACTAGGAAACTAGGAAGCATAGAACTTGGAAACTAGGAAACTTGGATACTAGGCAATTAGGACACTTAGAACTATGAAACTTGGAAACTAGGAAACTTAGAACTTGGAAACTAGGAAACTTAGAATTTGGAAACTAGGAAACTAGTAAACCTAAAACTTGGAAACTAGGAAACTAGTAAACTTAATACTGGAAAACTAGAAAACTAGTAAACTTAAAACTTGGAAACTAGGAAACTTAGAACTTGGAAACTAGGGAACTAGTAAAATAAAAACTCGGAAACTAGGAAACTTGGAATCTAGGAAACTCGGAAACTTAGAACTTGGAAACGAGGAAACTAGGAAACTAGGAAACTAGGAAACTTAGAACTTGAAAACTGGGGAACTAAAAAAATCGTAAAACATACATGGGGGTAATTAGGATATATCGATAGAACAATGCCCATGCGAATTACCCCCGTGTATGTTCTACGATTTTCGTTTACTTTCCAAGCTTCGAGGTTTTAAGTTTTGTAGTTTCCAAGTTCCAAGTTTCCAGTTCTCCAGTTTCCAAAACTAGATGCCTTACGAGGCATCTAGTTTTTCCTTTTGGAAAAGTGCCATCCAAACAAGGTATCCAAACGTCCACTTTTTCTTTTGGACATCATTTTTCAGTATATGTATAGTATATGTATGTTCAGTATATGAACTACCCTGTATATTTATATGCATATATATATATATATATATATTCATAATACGTGGAATAAGTACCCTGAAGTACGAATCCCAAGCACTGTGCGAAAGCGCTTCATAAGGGGACTTGAGCTACAGAGCGAGCGATTGCCTTCACACTTCTGTACACGAAAAAAAAACAGAACGATTACATCCATATCGAGTTTATTTTAGCCATACGGAATTGGATAATTTTTCGATTCTTATAATTAGGACTCAAATTATTTACAATATCGAAAAAAAAATCTTGGCGATTTCAAAATTGTGATAAATATTCCCTGGCTTTCCAGTAGCTTCTTCGGCACGAAGAAAAGAGGAAAACAATCTCAGAAAAATGTGATATATAATATTCCACAAGTCCCGAGTATGTGTTATGCCCTCGGAATTCAAATAAGCCGACATAGCAGCCACGCAAACGAACTTCCCTCGAACGGTTCGTGAAAAACAGAACGATGAAAAACTTGCGCACAGAAAAATGTATATCTCGTTAACGCAGCGACGATAAGTATGCGAGAGTGATAAGGGAAAAACGAGGGAGAGCGTTCAACGAGGAAAGACAAGACGAAATTATCTAACGGGTTCTCAGACGACGGATTATCGACCCAGAACGACGGGAGAGGGTAAAAACGCTTTCTAAAATGATAAATTGATCGTCGGACGTTCAAAGAACGGGGATGCTTATTTCGGTGCGATAAGAGACTGCACTTCTATGCATCTGTACATGTTCCGAGAGATATACTGAGTGCAGTGTCAAAATAATTATTGAAATTCTTACAAGAAACATTTGTGCTTGATGCAAATAGAGATGGATTGCGTATCGGGTAAAGTGCTATTTTCAATAGATATTTATGAGTAAACATTGATCAATTGCTAGTACCCAAAGTATTGATATCTGTCACGAATCAATATTTAGCACATATTATTCTTCGTTATTGCAAACATTTGGAAACATTGTATTTTCTGATCATCAATGACTGATAACGAGTTTTTGGAAAATTACTTTTGTACCACTTGCAGTATTACATTTTTTAAACATAATTTACAGTATAATATTTAAAAAAATAACAGCGAATAATTCAGATGAATTTCAATTCATAGTAGATGTTGATCTTTTATATATCTAATCAAAATTGAAATTGATCTAAATTATTCGTTGGTATTGCCAAATAGTGAATTAATATTTCGGCGAGCCATCGACTCATGACGAAGTGGTGAAAAAAATATTTTACTATCAATATCAATACAAATAAATTACCAAAGTATCAATACCGGTTATAGGAGAAACATTCATCTGAGCTGTTCGTTTTCATTGCAAACAAATTGAAAATCAATATTTCTGCACGTCGTCAGCTCATACCGTGTTTGTGTAAAATATTTAACTATTAACCCTTTGGCTCTGGGAAACGCATACATGCTTTTGGTCTAAAATACCACAATCTGGCGGTAGCCTAGTGAATTTGAAAACAATTTCCGACGTTATACGTTAAAAGGCGTCCGGTAGGCCAGCAGCAATAATTTTATTGCCCGAAATTCTTTTTAAAATTCTTTCGAAATACCTTTCCCTTGACTCCGGACACAAGATATGAGAGTAAAAAATGCAACGTTGGACTTTGCGTAGACTTTTGCTTTCGAGGATATCACACGTTGCAACATTATTAATAAAATTTTGTTTATTCACATATTATATTACGTTTGAAAAAAACTTTATGCAAGTTGCAATTTTTAAAATTGCAACTTGCCCGGGGCGCAAGCATCAATATCAGTATAAGTAAATGATCAAAGTATCAATACCGATCATAGGTTAAGAATCAAAATTAAAAATTAATACTTCTGTACGTCATCGGCTCATGCCAAGATTGCGAAAAAATTATTTCACTATTAATATATAAGTATAAATAAATTATCCAAATACCAATACCGATTGTACAGGGTGTCCCAGAACTGAATGCGTTCCCTGAAATGGGGGGGTTGGGGGTGAAATTCTGAGACGATTGATATAAGCATGTGTGGGTCTCAGATCAACGCCTGAATTATTATTAATTTTTGAAGGCGGGCCAATCAGTGCGCCCGACGAGCCAGCCAGTCGGCGAGCGGTACGCGCGCACCGGGCGCACCTGATTGGCCCGACTTTAAAAATTGATAATAATTCAGGGGTTGATCTGAGACCCACACATGCTTATATCAATCGATTCAGAATGTCACCCCCAACCCTCCATTTCAGGGAATGCATTCTATTCTGGGACACCTTGTAGATGAAAAATTGGTCTAAACTGATTTTTATCATTGAAAAAAAAAATCTCCTATGTCTGTGCTACGCATAAAAAAAAATTCACAAAGAATGTAGTTCCCCAAGGTGGATATGTCCAACTCCATAAGAGAGACAACGTGCAACATTGTTGTAACAGCGCTAAAAATCAGCGGCTATTTTTGCTCGCGAGTAATTCTCTTTATTTTCGTTGAAAACACGCTCGGCATTGCAGTCTTTCCATCTCGCTTACATCCCCGTATTTCCTGACCAGCGTATTTCGGTAACAGCGGGAAGTATCCCCTTACAAAATATTGTATTTCTGGTTTTGGCTTGAAAAAGCACACTTGGTCGACAAAAACATCGCCGCACATGTCGCTGAGGAGAAAAATTCTCGCGTCCTCGACAATGTGGGCTTCTGGAGACACGAGAGGGAAAAAAGGACGAAAAGTTTTCGAAAAGTGTATCACGGAGTGATGCGTTTGGAACACGCGTGTTGTATTTGGGCCGCATGCCACTAGTCTTTTTGCCTTCGAAGGTTCTCTGACAATTGTTTACGTCATCCGAGATATTTCCGTCTGGTGTTGAGAGCACGAAACCTTTACAATTTGGTCAAGACTGAGTATAGCCAGACACCCCAATGACATGATATTTCCAGGCTTTCTCTCTCTCTCTCTCTCTCTCTCTCTCTCGCTCTCCCCCTCCGTCTTGCGTTACGAGATGAAATTTCTCCAAGTTCCGCGAGAAATAATTTTTCCCACACATGTCCTATAATGAAGTATTCTAACGAAGTACTTACTCGTTCGACACGGTGCAAATTCTCGTGCGGTCGTGGAAGTCGTTATGAAGCATGTACCAACAGGATCTCGCTGGTTGCCAAAAGCTAAACCGTGACTGTCGTTCATGACGTTGTAACCGGGTCCGACACCGAAGAAAACGTATCTCGGTGCGCAAGCCTGCAAACATAAAAAAGACATGCAACAGGTCAATTCCACAATCATCGACTGTTTTTCCGCATTTCAAAATGGCCATGGCTCGCGACGATTCTTCTGAGGCTTCTAGTCTAGACATTTTAAAAATTCGACAAAAAAAATAGACTTCAGAATATGCCCTCGAAACGAAATTTCGAAATTCCCCATTTTACGCCAAAAAGGAGACCAGAATAGGATCGACCGGTCGGAGCTACGAACTTTAGAAGCTTCTCAGGAGGCTGGCACAGCTCGCGGGGAAGAATGAGCTTCGGAATAACATTATTTCGAAGTTGAGGAAGGCACACTTTACGAGGCAGGAATGGCGGATTAATATAACGTAAGTATAACGTGCCATTACACCACTTAGACAGTTGCGGTTGTCTGAAATTGTACTCAAAACTTTAATGCGTTTTTCTCAAAACTTCTTTTCTCAAGCTGGTTACTATAAAATCTCGAGTTCTATTCAACCGATTGACTACAATGCTGGTATAGATCTGCAGTATATACCCCTCTATGATTCTTACCTCGGGAATTGCAAAGTTATTACTATTACTATTTAAGAGAATTGAAAGCTTTGTAAATGGCGCGACAAATATTTTTTTTCTAGACAGTCGCCATTAAACTTTTGTATGTCGTTGATACCTGTCATAATGACATTCTCACTGCTCGATAAAATTGGTCTTATTTCAAATTCAGATGAATGGGAGCTTCGGTATCATGTGAATCGCCTCAACCCTTGTTTTTACGGTCATATCAGACACCCACAACGTTTTCGAATCTGTTTTGCAAGTTCTTGAAACATTAATGAAAAGATTGGTCTTTTCATGTATACTGATTTTTTTTTCTTTTATCAAATTAGATTAGAATACCGCCTTAATGGATAAATTAACTCCATCATCCAGTTTCGTTCGTATTTTTAGCGATGGACAACTTATTTCGCCGGTTATTGCGTAATAACGGATCACCGGTGTCCGTCAGCTGATATACGACCACGCAAAGATGAGGCGAACCAACCGACGACACGACCTCGATGTAATATTTTTTTTTGCTTTCTTTTTTGTTTTCAACGTCACGACGATGACCATGACTCTTATGCTCGAGGCGTATTATAAATGTACATTGTATGTAGTGCACTTTACCATGTATTATAATTTATGTGACGTGGCTTCTTCGTCTGGAACGAGAGGGCAGAGAAAGCGAAAGATGATACCTGCTTCATATATATATATATATATATATATATATATATATATATATATATATCACATATCCTGTAGGATGAAAGTTGAGGGGAGGATGCACCCAATGGAACGTACAGCGGAAACACTCTCATGAGCATTGTAATATCTCCATCAAGCTTATCATTCGTGTTGAAAATAGCGCGCATTTCGTATTTCGTGGGACATTCCCAATGTAGCGGATTTATTTTCGGCCACCGTCTCATTTTCCAACGACATAAAAATAAAGCAACGACATTTGAAAAAATCCAAGGGCTGAAGGACTGCATCCGAAGGTGCATTGGTTGTGATATAAAAATGGGTATGAGTCGTAAGTGGAATGCCGACAGCTTTGGCGATCCATCGTGTCTTATTAGTACTTGGATGGGTGATCGCTCAGCCGCGCACTGGATCATACACCGGGGAGGTCTGAGTTTCTTTTATATTTCCCTAAGGGGTATTGAGGTTATTTTATATTTCCCCGGGGACTATATATTATATTTCCCTGAAGGGACTATAATATTTTATAGCCATAATTAAAGTCAAAAGTATAGTACTGGTTATTGATATTTCAGCAGTTGCATAAATTATGCATATGTGTTGACCGCAACCACTAATGTTACAAGCATGCGTTGATTGTTCAATGTTATATAATATAGTAGGTTTCCATAAAATGGATATTCCCTGATACTATCAAAATGCCACTAATTCAAGATCCTTATAGTAAACGGGACTAAAATATATATGCCTATATCGATTAGAAACGTTGCTTGCGATTTGCGACGAGGTTCATAGTGGTTTGTACCATATTGTAAGATACGACCTGCTATATGCGTATTTGGTGTGTTATTAGATTATTTTATATAAATTGCATGCCTGTTGGGTGAAGTCATCAATGCCCATCTACTAAATGCATAGAATATTTAATAAATCCAAAATAAACTACAATACTCAACTGACAGTTCTACGGCAATGACTCTTTATCATAATGCGTCATGCCCTGACCTCTTGTAATGATGTATTTCGAAGAAAACCTTCGAAATATGTGTAGACATGGAATCGAACCTACAACCTTCCTGCCGATCTGCTGCCTATACTATACACACTGCCACTACGGTATTGAGTGCTTACTTGAGTTGTGATTTCGGTTTTGGGGGGTACTTATTAGGGCATCTTAATCGCAGATATGGCATAACAGACAAAAGTTATTCCGGCTGTACTTCCGAATAGTTGTTACCTCCGATTTAGGTTAAATTTTGTACAGATCTGTTTTGAAAATGTAAGTCACTGCTTAAATGGACTTTTGGCGCATCCCAGTAGTTTTGTACCGTATAATAGTGATTTGTACTATGTTTCATTAGGACATTGAATAAGTTCCCGCTGTTATCCAACAGATGGCGTCACCAGAACTGTGCACGTGTAGTTTAAGGCGTTACCCCCACTTGTAGCGCAAAAAAAGGCCTGTTTCAAGAATTTTTTTAAAGAAAACTACAAAACTTTTTCAATCGATCAATATACCATCTTAAAGAACACATCTTGAAGAACTTTCAGTAATTTTTTTATTGAAAAATATTACATTGTTTAGTGGCAAATGGGCGTCAATGAAATAATGTTTTTATATACACGGTTTGCGGTGACCAACATTGCGGCGAAGTGGATCATCTGAAAAAAAAATGTGGATGGATTTAGTCAAATATACGTATAAACTAGTCTTTAATCGAAGGATTTTAAAAAATATTCATTTTTCACAAAATGGCGGACACTCAAAGTTAATGGTTCGATTTTAACGAAAAAAAACGGCCGTTTTTTGGCTATAAAACGGCCATTTTTTTTCGAAAAAAAAAATCGAACGATTGAAGACTACATTTTTATGTATTAAATAAGCCTGCAAAATTTCAAGAAGATCGGTTCATTAGTGTTCGAGTAATCTTGGTCACCGACTTCAGAAATGCCATTTTGAGAAAAACGCGTTTAAAGTTTCTCTTTCAACGCTCTTTCAACGCGGATTCTTCTCTTTCAACGCTCATATCTCAGTCAATTTTGTTCGGATCGACTTGACATTTTCAGGACATATTCTCAGATACTTATACGTCAAAAAAATGCAATAAAAGAAAAATCGATTTTTTTCAAAATCGCAAGTGGGGGTAACCCCTTAAGATGATAACGCATCTATAAAGAAGTATTATCAGCAAGCTTGAAATTCAGTGTATGTCATTCCGCCGAAGTGTAAACAACTCTTTCTTTCATAGTGTTGAACATGTCAAATTTGGTGTCAAAAAAGAGTCTTTGGGGGAAATTAAACTGCGGTACTTTATTTTTTAAAAATCTGCTGCTGAAGCACACGGAATTCTTGTTGAGACTTACGGCGACCATGCTCTGTGGGAAACAACATGCAGAGATTGATTTAGACGCTTCAAAAATAATGATTTTGATGTGTTGGATTGGAGGCATTACTTCATGAAGATTCATGTCAGATGCTAGCTGGACTTGCAGAACCATTAGGATTTGATCATACAACAGTTTCGAAACGTTTGGAAGCATTGAGAAATGTTTTTTTTTAATAAAGCATTAAGGGGTTAGGCCACTCTAGAGGCCGAAAATATAGACTTTTTGCATTTATTATTTATCTTTTTATGCGAAAAAAACGCAAAAATTCGATTTTTTTTAAATTGCCGCCATTCTCCGAAATTTGTACTAAACGAAAAACCCATCCGTCATTCCATGACCAAAGGGTCACAGATTGACAATATGCTTTGAATTTTTGTTTCAGATCAACAAAGAGGGGTCAACAATCAGTGATGTCAGCCGTTTACCTCCCGCGATTTGAGGACCTGTTTTCGCGGAGCTGCAACGACCGCCGTTCTGGTTTTTTTTTTTTCAAAAAAAATTTTTTTTTAACGTTCTGTATATCATGAATAAAAGCAAGAAAAACCCGCACTCAAAAAGCTTTACTCGTTTCCTTAAAAAAAAATAGAATGTAAACACCTGAAATATGGCACTCCAAGGACAAAGTCTCCGTTAACTAATGATTGAACGAAGGGTTTTTTTTCGATCACAATTAATTTTACAAGGCTATAAGTAGTGTAAAATGTACCTAAAATTAAACTATTTTGCAAACAACTTTGCCAAAAATTCAAATTTCAATTTTTCTTAAAATCCTTCGTTCAATCACGAGCTATACTTATCCACTAATAGAAAAAAAATGCTTTTTAATTTCAGATAAAGCTATCATGAGTTATCCTGACCACCACGAGGACACTTTTTTAGGGGTCTCCGGAAACCAGGTCCCACCGGCTGAATTTCCCAAATTATTGGATGACATTTTTTAAAAATATTGTTGAAATGTTGCTTTTTTATGTGCTTAACATTTTGAATAAAATGATTTATATATTGCATTTTTTTTAATAGAGAAAATATGTTTTTTTTTTGGCTTTGAAACCCACGTAACCCATTAATGAACTTCTCTCTGTGTGGAAACGCAAGAGTGAACGGAGGAGAAAAAACGCTTCAGTAGAATAGAAAGAGGCAGATGATGAATGTAAATTCCTCATTGAGCGCTCGTTGACTTTCGCTAAACAAAAAACACCAACGTCGTTCCGAGCTGCCATTCCGTTCGATTTTTCGCACGATCGTTCGTTCGTTCCAAAATTGTCCCGCCTGAATCATTGTCGGTGCATCGCCCGATCAAGAAACTCTGTACTCCAATCAATTAAGTTTAAACGGCAACTGCAAACGACGAACGCGCAATTACCGATATCGTTCGAGCAATTGGTAGAATTTGCTTGTCTCTCGGACCAATTGAGGCAAACGTTAATTTCCTCCTCCTTCGATCTTCACTTTTTCTGTTTTGCTACCGGAAAACAATAGACGTTCAGTGTTAAACGCGAACTTTTTTCTCGTATCAGCCATGCTCGCCGGGGCTGTTATTATCCATTGAAATTCTCCGTTTCGGTTCAGTTAGACTCTGCTATCTGTGGCGATTTTCGACTTCGCGGCGGGAGTGGACGCCGAGTGGCGGGGCTTCACAATGGCACAATCGTACTTAAAGATGCGTTCGGAGCTTATCGCAACCCCGTCTCGCTCACTCGATAACATTGTTTCGAGCGTACAGTAATGCTCGGAGAATGTTTCGCCTCTTTGCAGCCCATCAGAGGCGCCGGAAAAAGGTTTCTGCCCCCACTCCAACGGGACTATGAGAAACGCATCTTCGATGTGAAAATTGCTGACGATCATTTTTCCGGCACCGGAAAATCGGTTCAATTTCCGGTACCGAATAAATCTTTATAGCTTTGGGAATCGGAAAAAAACCAAGAACCTCGAAAAAGTTCTCCAATAAAAAACCAGGACGTTGAATAAGTTCTCGATGTTTTGCAACAGATGGCGTCACCAGAACCGCGTGTATGTAGTTTAAGATGGTAACGCATCTATGAAGAAGTACTATAAGCAAGCTTGCAATTCAGTGAATGTCATTTCGTCGA
>OY723391.1:19102429-19129266 GCA_963210295.1 Ophion ellenae | reverse complement strand
GATCGACCCCCACCTTGCGGCCGATACTTCTGTAACGTGTTCAATTATAATAACGGAGTGACCCCTCGTCCGGTCATCGGACGAATAAGCGTATATTCGTAGGATAGCGGCTAAGTTCACGCCGTATTTCCACCAGGCGTACATATCGTCCACCAAAAAAGACGAAAACCCAGCACTTTTAAGCGTAGAATATGAATTTTTGACTGATGGTAGATGGTTGCATACTAAAAGTAACCCCAGTCTACTCCGCTCGCACGCGCATCAACCGACAATTTTCAAATCGTTTTTGTGCCGCTATTTTCAAAGGTAGGGCGTTGAATGTTAGACAACTTTATACGAATTTTATTATTCCAAACAACTTTTGTTTAAAACTTTTTTTGATCGGGCTATTAATTATCGAGGTACGGCCATTTTTACGTTTTCAACCCCTATTTCTTAGGGTTGGGGTGAGTTGAGGGGCAACATTTTATTGGGGTTACTTTCAGTATGCAACCATCTACCTTCAGTAAAAAAAATCATATTCCACGCTCAAAAGTGCTGGGTTTTCGTCTCTTTGACTGGACTAATATTATTGCGATTCGTGTCAGCTAGTATCCGGACGAATAACATATACAGGGTGAGGGACATAGAGTGTTACAGAGCAATAGCACTCAAACTATTGATCATATCCAAACATGTTTCAGACAAAAGTTTCAGTGTTCGAGAAGGCTGTCATATTGGACCACCCTATTTTTTTCATCGGTCGCGGCGCTGAAGCTACGTCAAGGTTAATTCAACTTTTTTAAATGGAATCGTGCATTTTTTTCAACCATCTTGTGGAGCACCTCAAGCCGCATAAAAAACATCAAGGGGTCAATGTTGTTCAAGGTCATTCAAGGTCACCTATTAAAATGAAATACAAATCTCAATATCTCGGATCACTACCAAATACTAGGTGCGCAACTAAGTTCCCGGGTTTCACACATGGATGGCGCTAGCGACACATGTAGTCGGCATACAGGTCTGAAATAGGGTGTCTTCAAAGCTTGGACATCGGTTAAGAATACCCAGTCGTAATATAAACAAATATCGCAACACAACGACCTTTTTTCTGACCTCGAAAATGTCAAAGTTTGTGCCAAATAAACAGCATTTGCGGGAAGCATTGCTTTTCTGCTTCAACCTGAAAAAAAACAGCAGCTGAAGCACGTCGGTTACTTGAGGAGGCCTACGGCGAGCATATACCATCAAAAACAACGTGTGAAGATTGGTTCAAGCGGTTCAGAAGTGGCGATTGTGAGACTGGGGACAAGGAGCGCTCGGGAAGACCGCAAACATTTGCGGACGCCGATCTGCAAGCGTTATTGGATGAAGATGACACTCAAACAGAAGATCACCTTGCCGAGGCATTAAATGTGACACGGCAATGTATTTCGAAACGTTTGCACGCCATGGGAAAAAGTCATAAGGAAGGAAAGTGGGTGCCGCATGAGTTGACTGAGAGACAAATGGAAAATCGAAGAGCCACTTCCGAAATTTTGCTTTTGCGGCAGAACAGAAAGAGTTTCCTGCATCGAATTGTTACTGGCGATGAGAAATGGATATATTTCGAGAATCCCAAACGCAGAAAATCGTGGCTTTCACTTGGCGAAGCGTCAACATCGGCGGCACGGCCAAATCGCTTCGGAAAAAAGACAATGCTCTGCGTTTGGTGGGACCAGAAAGGAATCGTGTACTATGAGGTGCTGAAACCGGGCGAAACTGTCAATGGGCATCGCTACCGACAACAACTAATCAATTTGAACCACGCATTGCTCGAAAAACGGCCAGAATGGGACGCGAGACACGAACGTGTGATATTGCACCACGACAACGCTCCGTGCCGTCGCAGTTCCATCGTCCAGAACACCATAAAAACACTGAACTGGGATCTGCTACCGCATCCGCCGTATTCGTCAGACCTGGCCCCTTCGGACTATCACTTGTTCCGGTCGATGGCGCATGGCTTGGGTGGGCTACACTTGGCCATTTACGATACAGTACAAAATTGGTTGGACGAATGCCTTCAGTCCAAAGACGCGTCTTTTTATCGTTGGGGTATTTATATATTGCCAGAGAGATGGCGAAAATATGTAAATAGCGAGGGACAATACCTCAAATGAACCTTTTTTTGTATTCGTCTTGAAATTTTCGATTTTTCATTGGTAAAAAAACACCCGGAAACTTAGTTGCGCACCTAGTATTTGGTAGTGATCCGAGATATTTAGATTTGTATCATCGATACTGATCTTGAATGACCTTGAACAACTTTGACCCCCCGATGTTTTTTATTGGCCCACCCTATTTTAAAAAAATAGGGTGGGCCAATATGACGGCCTTCTCGAAAACTGAAACTTTTGTCTGAAACATTTTTGGATATGATTAATAGTTTGAGTGCTATTGCTCTGTAACACTTGATGTGCCTCACCCTGTATACATAACTGTCCGGATAGAATGTGTTCAATTGTTCAACAAACTATCCGGACGAATAATTGACACGTATTCGCCTGAATAAAATTTTCATAATTTTGTTTGGTTTGCGTTTGGGTTTGCTTGGTTGGAGCTTGCTTGGGTTTGTTTAGTTTGCGTTTCTTTGTTTTGGAGCGTTGTACAGCGTGAACTGCGTGAACTGAGCCGCTATCCGGGCGACTAACATACGCTTATTCGTCCGATAACCGAACGGCTAGCCGCAGCGTTATGATAATAATGATAATAATAGCCATTATAAGAATTATAAGGACCACAGATATATTACTGTTGTTATTGTCACTATTATTATTTATTAACCCCGTATTCAATATTATGTGCGCCGCAATGTCTTCAAAACCACCTCGGAGTAAACGTCCTCATGTTTACATGAAGATCATTTCAAGAACCGTTCTGTCCTCAAAGTCAAGTATCGGGTCAGGATAAAATTGTTCGTTCTGTCCTCAAAATAGCCAGACGGATGGTAGCCAATATTACATGTATATAACGGGTTTTATTTATTTATATAATTTATTTATATATTTATATTAATTTATATATTATATAAATTATATTGATAAATTTATATAACTTATATAATTTATTCATATAATTAAATTATTATTATAAATTACATAACTAAAATAATTTAAAATAATTCAATTTACTACAATAAATTAAATTACTCAAATTATTTATATAAATTATTTATATATTTATATAACTTATATAAATTATCTAAATACATTATAACGGAGAGCGAGAGTTCCGAATTAGGTTTAAGTTAATTATAGAGTAAAAAAGGCAATAGATGTAAGTTAATAATAGAAAACAATAGCATTAGATATAAGTTGAGAATAGCGAACAGAAGAACTGATTACAAGGCGAGTGCGAACCAAAGATTGATACAATAGCGAACAAAATAGATTGTAAAAGACAGAGAGAGAGAGATATATTGTTACAATTTTTGTAAAAGGCCATTAAAGTCATACTAATAAAAACTACTACTACTACTACTATCTAAATACATTTGTATAATTTAGATAAATAATTTAAATAACTTAATTTGTTTTGTATCATTTATTTATATAACGGGTATATAACGGATCCTTTTCTCATAGGTATATGTATGTATATATATATATATATATATATATATATACATGGGTATGTATTTATAAGGACTCTTATATGTCCGCCGAGTATTGCTCGTCCTTTTTCTTCGGGTCCGCCTCCGCGTTTGTCTCGCGAAAGAGCTGCCCAGGGAATTCCCAAAAAGGTGCGAGTCGCGCGCCTGTTCCGATCGATTGAAATAGATGGAGGCGCAGGAGGAACGTTCCTTTGAGCGGGATCCTCGCCGGGGCGGAGGAGGGGAGGGCTGAGTACAGAAGTCTCAGTCCCTATCTCTCGTGTGTACACGAGAAAGTGAAAGAGAAGGATGAGCGCAGGGACAAGCCGCGAAGGGCCTGAGGGCGGCTGGGGGCCGGAGGAAGGGGGGGGGGGGGCGGTGGATGTCGAAAGCGGGAAAGGTTTTCATACAAGGCTCTGCTTTCAGCGCGGGTCGACGAGGTCGCGATTGTCTTTTCTACTGCGCCGCGCGCACAAGTCGGAACTCTCGTACGAGACAACGCACCCTGGCGCGTGAGCTCACCTAAGAAGTTCCGCTCCATCTTATTGTTTCCTGCCTTCCCTCCCTTTATTGCTTCATCCTTTATTTCAAACCACGCGCCCTTTTAATCGACGCTTTTATTTCGTCGGCCTCTGCGCAACGATTGTTCCTTCGAAGGGCGCGCGAGCTTGGCCCTTTAGTGCTACTCCGGATATATATATATATATATATATATATATATATATATATATATATATATATATATATATATATATGTATGTATGTATGTATGTATGTATTAGGGTGGCCCAAATTCAAGCTCTATTTTTTTTCCTTTTTCTCAACATCCAATTATCTTCTTTAACCCTTAACAGTTATCGGGGGTTGAATCAACCCCAGCCGTTTTTCGAACTGCTATACCTTCCAGAATTTTCTTTTTCGACATTTTTTTTTATATTAAACATTAGACGACTTGGAAATAATCGGCATGGTCTTACATACAAGGGTTGAAAATGCATCGTAGTATTTTTTTTTCTTCAATTTTTGAATTATTTATCACTCTCCAAAGTGAGTGGAGTTGATTACACCCCCAATGACTATTACGTCACAATCTGGAGCTGTGACTGACAAGGATTAAAGAAAAAACAAAATTGTCGCGAAATCTGCGAGCAGTCAAAAAATATTTGGAGGTTGGACAAGCCTCCCAAAAATGCAAGTTATCATTTGGAAGAACGAGTTTTTTTCGTTCACTTCTCACCTATGAATTTTACGCTTTTCAATTTTTAGATTAAGCTCGCGAAAACTAGCCCGCCAATGAATATTTAGTGGTCGCTTAAAAACTCCGACATTTCCAATTGTCGCGATTTTTTTTCTCTTCTCACTCATAAATTTAACACTTTGTAAAATTTTCAAAACAATAAATCCTTTTTTTCTTTAGAAACGGATTTTGTAAATTTATCTCACACTTCAAACCCGATAAAACGGGGGACCTATAATTTTGTTTACGGACAAGAGGATTGAAGAATTATTTTATGGGAACGAAGATTATAATTCTTGGGTTAGTAGTGTGAGGTAACTTTGAGAAAGCTGTTTCTAAAGAGAAACGATTAATTGTTTTGGAAATTTTACGGAGCGCCAAATTTATTATGGAGATGAATAAAAAAATAATTGCCGAGAATTGGAAATTTCGAAGCTCTTGAGCGACCACTAAATATTCATTGACCGGCTGGAGCTTTCGCCAGGTTATTTTAAAAATTATAAAGCGTAAAATTCATGGGTGAGAAGTAGACGAAAAAAAAATCGATTTTTTAATAAACTTTTGAATTTTTAGAAGGCGTGAGCGATCTCTAAATTTTTGTTAAGCGCTCGCAGATTTTATGAAAATTCTTTTTCCTCTTTGAAGAAGATAATTGGACGGTGAGAAAGAGAAAAAAAATTGAGCTCAAATTTCGTACAAATTCAATTATGTCCATTTTCTTGAAACGTTACATTCAAACAAAGATATTTTCATTAAAACATCTTCGTTTCAATGTAATGGCAATCAATTAATTAAATTAATCGTCGACGATCAATCAATACCAGCGATGAAAAAAAATGTTGCGAAAAAAATCTGAAAAATTTTAACAAAAAAAAACTTTTGAGTCCTCAGGACAAATATTCTCAACTTCGTAGTTTTCACGATACGCTGCACGATGCAGGCTTTATGGAAACCTGCCGTTTTTTTTTCAAGAAAAACTAAAATTTTCTGCGAAAAAAATTGCAAATTAAAAAAAAACTAAACTAAAGCTAACACTTTCCTTTTCGAAGATCATTTCACTAAATAGCGAGATTTCTGTTTTTCCGAAATCCAGCGAACGACTTTGCATGGTGCGAAAATCGTGAAAAACCGCCGTTTTCAACGCGACGTACCGGGCACAAAAAAAAATCGAAAAAATAAAATTAAAAAACCAAATTGAAGCCGACTTTATTCTTTTCAAAACCCCGTTTGGTAAATTGGTTTCCGATTTTTTTTTTGGCCGAGATATTCAATTTTTTGTCCGGCAAGAAAAATTGCTGGGTGCCCCAAACTTTTGGCCCAGGGTATATATATATATACACACACATATATATACATATATATATACCCTGGGCCAAACGTTTGGGGCACCCTGTATATATATATATATATATATATATATACGTAGACACGTACAGTTGATACGTAGCGGAGAAGCGACAAGAAAACTTCTCCCGCGGGGATCGAAATTTCTCACCCCGAGGTTTGCATCGTGCGCGGGCGATAGTTTCTTTTTTTTTTTTGCACCGCGCTTTCTGCCGATTGTTCGATCTCGCGTCGTCTCAAAGTCCACGCCTATATTCTCTTTCACTTCTCTCTTTCTCTCTCGGTTTATCCGTCGGCGCAAAAGAATTTCGGCCGTTTCCTTTTGCAGAAACACGCGCGCGACATTTTTATCGTCCCGATCGGATTTGTCTTTTGGCGGATTGGGATATGGGAAGACGGGAGCTATCGCGCTTGCGCATTTGGTCGAGCCGCGGTAAATTATAAGCAACCGCGCACTCGCGATAGGGCGATTTATCAGCGGAGCGAAAATGCATTCGGGTTCATCTCCACGCGGTAGCTTCGCGCGGCACTGCCCGCGGAGCCGCCCGCCTCTTTCTTTCGATTGCGCTCTGGTATAAAAACAACGAAGGAATCGCGGGAGTAAGGCTATCGCGAGTGCAGAAGGGCGAAAAAAGGGACGAAGGAGGACCTGCTACAAAAATATATATATACATATATATATATATATATATATATATATCTGTAAATAGTATTAGGAACGTATCTCGGCTAGAAAGGGACGAGAGATGCAGGGGACTTGGAACGTAAAACATCTGTCGGCAAATCTACTAAGCAGCATCTCCAACCCAAATACGAGAGAGAAAGAGAGAGAGAGAGAGGGGGGGGGGGAAGAGAGGAGGGAGGTAGAGAGAGAGACAGAGACTTTGATTTTATTTATTTATTAAGCCCTAGTAAAGTATGGGACGAAATGAACATCACGGTAATTTGGTGAGTCACTATAACAATGTGCTAACCATTAACATGCAACACGCCTAATCGTTAGTAAATAATACACTCATTGTCGCAATTGACGCGAAAATTATAGTACAATTATAATCAAAATAATTTTTTCTTTTAACAAAGTTATAACGCAAATAATAAGTAAGAATTTAGTCAATAAGTCAGTAATTATACAAAACATGACGCGAAAAAAGGTAAACATTTTAAAAAAAGACATAATACAGCCGCCATCACCACATAGAATTTACCAACAATATCACATCAAGAGAATTTAGTTACTAAGTAAGTAATTATACAAAACATTACGCGAAAAAAGATCAACGTTTAAAAAAACATATAATACAGCCGCCATCACCACATAGAATTCAACAACAATATCACATCAAGAGAGAAACTACGAAAATTCTTGTCAATTCCTTTTTTTTATTATGATCGAAAATCATATTTAGTAGATTTAGATAGTTAAATAAGGATTTTTTTTAAATTATTGGTGTGATTTTCATATCTCACAACTGCCTAAGGAAATGAGGGAAATTGAGAAAAAATAATTTCGTTGCAATTCAACGATCCAAACTTCAACGTGCAATATCCGTATGAAATCCCTAATATTACGCGAAAAAAGGTATTTTTTTAAAGATACAAAACAGTCGCCATCACCACATAGAATTCAACAATATCACATCAAGAGAGAAACTACGAAAATTATTGGCAATTTCTTTTTTTATTATGATCGAAAATCATATTTTGTAGATTTATAGATTGTTAAGTAAGGATTTAAAAGAATTGTTGGTGTGATTTTTATAGCCCAAAACTGCCAAAGGAAATTAGGAAAATTGAGAAAAAATGATTTCGTTGCAATTTAACGATGCAAACTTCAACGTGCGATGTCCACATGAAATCCCTATAGGGATGTGGTAGGATCTGGGGACTCAAATTTCTGCTCGGGAAGGAAATATATAATCGTCTGCAGGACGAGCGAAATACATGCGGATTTGATGTAAGAAGATCATGGAGACAAAGTTTTTTTATCGTCCCGATCGGATTTGTCGTTTGGCGAATTGGCGAATTGGCTAACCATTAACATGCACCACGCCTAATCGTCAGCAAATAATACCGTAATCGCAGCAGTTGACGCAAAAATTATAATAAAATGATCATCAAAATTAAAACAAAATTATAACGCGAAGAATAAGTAAGTGTGAAATACGTAATTATGCAAAATTTAACGCGGAAAATAGATAAAAATGATTAAAAAGAAATAATACAGTCGCCATCACCACATAGAATTTAACAATGATATCACATCAAAAGAGAAACTACGAAAATTATTGTCAATACCTTATTTTAATTATTATTGAAAATCATATTTTGTAGGTTTAGATCGTTAAATAAGGATCATAAAAACTGTTGACGTGATTTTCATAGCTCAAGACTGCCAAAGGAAATTTCGAAAATTGAGAAAAAATAATTTGGTTGCGTTGAATCAATTTTGTGGCCAAATACTTCCTTTTACTAAAGTGAAAAAAAGTAATACAAATTTCCTTAAAATGTCTATTTTTGTTTGCATGTAATTTTGTTATTAGACGAGAAAAATAAGGCTATATAATTGCATTTATAAAACTTTAACAAACATGGATAGCTGCTGCACAACTTTATAATACAATAAAAAACATTTTGTTTTAGGCCGAAATGAGAATAATTTTAAAGTCCGGCTTCGAGAGTATACCTCACAATATTAAATGTCAACCTCAAACTCAATTTAAGGGAAATCTGTTGGTATCTGCTGAACACATCAGGGACGACGAAGAATGAAGTACAAAACATGACGCAAGTTTAATAATTCAAGCTCGTACAAAACAAACCTCTATTTCTTTGACGCCTTACAAAACTTCTTTGAACGTAAAACTGCGGCTATCTATTTGTTGCGTTGTTCTAACTTCCAATTTGCCGTAGGAAATTGATACAATTTGCATTTACTATTCTTTCCAGTCTTTTTGCAATCTATCACACTGCACACTGTACACACCGTGTAGTATCATAAATATTTCTGTATATTTATTTTATCTTGTATGAAATATTTTATTTGATATATTCTGTATATTTATTTTTCTGTATATTTTTTTTATTTGATATATTCTGTATATTTATTTTATCTTATGTGAATTTTTTTTCTTTTATATGGTAAAATAAAATATTCCTGTAGTATGATAAAATAAATTCTGTATAGGAGTATTTTTTATGAAACAATATTTGAAATTCCATTGCAAAAATCTCGTACTACGCAGACACAAATTGGACAAACAGATAGCCGAGTTTGTTGCAATTTTTTTCCACTGCAGGCGCTGCGTTTCATTACCCCCACCCTGTACTTTGCGCGGAGCCAATAGGGATCTCGGGACCCCCACCAAATTTCTGCACGGGAAGGGGATACATAATCGTCTGCCGAACAAGCGACAGACATGCGGGTTTGAGGTACGAAGATCATAGAGGGAAAGTATCAAGACCGAGTATAAAAGTGATGCGAAGGGATTGCAGCTCTCTTTTTCTCTCTTTCTCTCTTTCGCTGTCTCTCCTTTCTCGGCGATGCGCTATAAAGAAATTGAAAAGGAAAAAAAAACAATTGCGAATATAGCGCGAGCGGGGCGGACATCCGCTGGAAAGATGAAGACCCCGCTCATCCTCCTGGAGAATGAGAAGAGAAGGAAAAGGATGAGAAAGGAACGAGGCGAAGAAAAGAAGCCACTGTGAATTAAGCCAAGGAGATAGGGCGGCGAGGTTGGAGGAGGAAGAGGTGGATTCCGAGACGACGGGACTTTTTCGGCATCCTTGCTCGTTCTCCCGACAACTTGTGCTGCACGCAGCTTCGCCGCGAATTTTTGGGACTTTGGGTTTATGTAGGACGAATCCACTCGAAGACCGCAAAATCGTCTGTCGGAGATGAAGATCGTATTCCCTTG
Source organism: Ophion ellenae (assembly GCA_963210295.1). NCBI lineage: Eukaryota > Metazoa > Arthropoda > Insecta > Hymenoptera > Ichneumonidae > Ophion > Ophion ellenae. The sequence goes on along the minus strand of OY723391.1, from coordinate 19,119,155 downwards.
CGAACTCTCGCCGTATCCCTGGCTCTTTCTTTCTGTTTATGCGTATCGTCTTCCCACGATATATATATATATATATATATATATATATATATATATATATATATATATATATATATACACACACACACACACACACACACGATACGCAAGCGTTTCGCGTTAGGCAATTTGGCAACGGTAGAAGGATTGCATGGAAGATTGATGGACGGGAGACGATGTTCAGAATAAAAATCGACAAATTGCGTGCGCCCGTTGGGTATCCGCATTGTTTACCAATGGCGTATACATTTGCTAACTATACGATAATTGATCTTCAATCAATTGCTTTATTCTATCGTCGTATGATGTCGGATTGTAAACGGAGATAAAAAATCACTTGTGGATCGACGAAAGTGTTGATTACGGAAGGCTAATGAAATATTGCGATGAAACACTAAATTATTTCATTTTTTGAAACAATATATAATAATATATAAGTTATATATTATTATATATAATTATCATCATATTTTGATATTATCATCAAATTATCATCATATAATAATAATCATAACTTATATATAATATAATCATAATCATAACAAAGGGAGGCTTTGCATATACAAAGCCTTAAGGGAGGTGATAGGTCACCTCGTCAGCAACATATTTTATGTTATGTTAAGGCCTTAGGCCACAGTAACAGGTATAAAATCATGTGCGAATTTAACAATTTTTTTCGCATGAAAAAGTGATTCACTCATAAAATTAAGTACACATCTATTTAGTATGAATATCAAGCTGTTAAAAAATATATATTTTTTTCGATGTACAAAATGGTCGACTACTTGAAATTTCTCAAAACAGCTTTTTCCAATTGGCGTGACGAATAACTTCAACAATTTTCACTCTATTTACTTCAAATTCAAAATGTATGTTTCTAATTGCATTTCGCAGGGAAGTACGTACGGAATTTCTGATTAATCGAAACATTTTTTATTTTATGAGTAGTTTATGAGCAGTTATAACGAAATTTTTCACTGAAAATTCATTTCTTAAGTTCAAATACCTACAACTTTTGAATGAAACAATATTTTTAAAATTCCATATGCACTTCTCTAGGTATTCTAATCTAGATTGACGAGAATTTTTTTTTTTTTGGTTCCATGTCAAAAATTGTAGATGCGCGCCGCGGATGTCACGCCGCGGAGCGCCTAAAAAAAGATAAAAGAAAATTTTAGTAGTCGGCCATTTTGTAGATCGAAAAAAAAATTCTAACAGCTTGATATTCAAACTAAATAGGTGTGTAATTAATTTTATGAGTGAATCACTTTTTCATAAAATCACTTTTTCATGATGCTACTTTTAAAAAAATAGCATTAACATAAGAGGCAAACGAGTTAGTACCTAATTTTGGGAAATGTTCCAAAAATCATACTTACCCTCATAACTCGAAATCCTTAAGCTTTGGACTAAGGTAACCTAGGTTAGATATGTTTCTAACAAAGTGACCTATCACCCTCTTAAGGCTTTGCATCGAAATTCCTATCACCCTGTATATAATACAACCTGTACGTATAGTAAAACTTTAATATTATAAATATCTATATAATAAATCTTGGATTTTCGTTATTTTAATGGAGTAAATAATTCGCAAAGTAACCTAACATTCTATTTTTTCAATATATACTCATTTTTTTCAATACATGATTTATACAATAAATCGTTTTTTCCATAAATAATTATTTTCTCCGATAAATAATTCTTTTTTTTCAATAAATAATTCTGTGTTTCAATATATATTTTTTTAAATAAATAATTCTATTTTTTTATGAATAAGTGGATTCTTCGCGCGGCTTAGTCGCTTGCATCCGAAAAAATCGAGATAATAAACGCGTCGATTTGTCAATCACAAACTATTAAAGTTATTTTTTTGGTCACAAATCGAACTTTTATCTCGTTCTCTATTTTCGTCATTTAAAAAATGTACTACGCCCACGCTGATTGGCCATGCAGCAGCGGGGGCACTTCGTTCAAATAATAATATCACTGTTTATCAATATTTTTCAATTTCAAAAAACCCATACTTGGCTAGACTGTGTCTCAATTATGTGTAAAATCGCGACCGCGTCATCCCAATACGCCGATCACAAAAAGCATTAAAAATTGATCACTTTTTGGGAACCAAGCTTATGCAGACCCGTTCTCGCTCAATGAAAATTTTCCTTCAGATGACACCTACGCTTCCTTATAATAATTTCTTCCAGTCCAATAAATATTCCCGTACAAGTGAATAAAAATCTAGTCACTTCAGAGAAAAATACATCGAAGATACCTCACTCCGTTCATTCGAACCAATCATTTCTCTCAGTACAGATAAACTTGTAAGTACGTCCCAATCATTTTTCCATTGTAAGATATCGCGTTACCTTCGGAAAGACGTCACCTGTTAGAATTGACTCATCGTTCTTCTTGCGAAAGTGCACTTTTTTTTACAACTTTTAACACTTGTATGACCGATGCGAGGCAATGCAGCCGGTTCGACAAAAAAACGATCGGAAGTACGTAATCGGCGGCATCGGTACACAAAGGGTTCACTCCCATTATCGAGTATTCTCACTGAGAGGTGCTGCCTATACTCGCAGTTCCGCAGCTCGAGTGGAGTGCAATCGCCAATTGCGACAGGTAGAAAGAGAGAGAGAGAGAGAGAGAGAGAGAGAGAGAGAGAGAGAGAGAGAGAGAGAGAGAGAGAGAGAGAGAGAGCATCCTCAGTATGCTCAAAGCGAATCCCATCGCGCTCGATAATAAAAACGATGATGCTGTTGCCATATACTGTTGTATGAACACACAAAGGGCGCATGCATTGCGTATGGGAGTGTGCCCTGAACATTTGTGCTCACGTTCAATGACGCGAAAAGACATTTACGATCTGTCGCGTGCCGATATCGCGGAAAATACGCACCACGTGCGTATATATATATATATATATATATATATATATATATATATATATATGTATACACACACACGTTGTATTTAATGCGCGTTTATGTAGCGGGGAATAAGCAGGCATTATTGCAGATGGTTGATGATCATACGCCTACAACGAAATTCTATACTACCTCGACTGCAAGGACATCCGGCGCCTTGTGCACGTTCATACATACAGGGTGCTTGGGTTTGTTTGGGTCGACACATTTTTTTGGGGGATTGGCGGGGGCGGGGGGAAGAAGTCATTTGCTAATTTTTTCACCCTTAGATCCTATGTCCTAAGTGTCACCCTTAGACCCTATGTCCTAAGTGTCACCCTTAGACCCTATGTCCTAAGTGTCACGGTAGTTGAGGAATAATTTTTTTTCTTCGTCTCTTTTAATACCTGAAATTTCGCCTTCAAATCGTCATAACTTTTTCATCGGTGGTTTTAATAGCACGAATTAACTTTTGTTGTATTCTGCATGATATGTTTATTATAAATAAATCATTATTTTATGCAATTGGTTTCAAGAAAGTGACTTTCGAGCTTCCAGTCTTAAAAATGTGTAAACGTATGAAAAATGTCAACTCCTAAATTGATTATAAAAAAAACTTATTCTCTTTATTTTGACGACATTATGATTTCTATGACATGTAGCACACCGTTGGAAAGGGTTCAAACTAGAGAACTTTTTGAACCAAAGCAAAGTTCAAAATAGCTTTTAGTTTTTTTTTATAATGAATTGAGATGTTGATATTTTTCATGCATTTACGCACTTATAAGACTTTGGGAGCTCATGAGTAATTTTCTTGAAACCAATTGTATTAAATAATGATTCATTTATAATAAACATACATTGCGGAATACAACAAAAGTTTTTCGGTGCTATTACAACGACAAATAAAAAAGTTATGACGATTTAAAGGCGAAATTTCGGGTAAGTACAAAAACGAAAGAAAAAAATCATCTCAATTACCGTGACACTTAGGACATAGGGTGTAAGGGTTAAAAAAATAGGAAATAACCCCCCCCCCCCCCCCCCCCCCAATGCCGCAAAAAATTGTGTCGACCCTGTGTCAAACACCCTGTATGTGTGTTTGGCACACACACGCACGCGCACGCACACGCACGCGCGCGCACACACACACACACACACATACGCACACACACACACACACACACACACACATATATATATGTATATTTAAAAAATTTATTACATATATATATAATACATTTTTTAAATATACATTTAAAAAATGTTTTTTTCGCGGTACTCAACGGAAAATGTTACTACGTTATGAAAAAGTATTGCATACAAAATTTGAGAGGTCTAAACTAATAATATAATTTTCTCAGAACTTTATATGCTCTGTAGCATTTTCTAAGTCAACATAAACAGGTCGTTTTCATTTCAAGTAGTTTTAATAAAAATAATAATTCCAAACGATGTTTTTAAAAATATGTATTCTGGATCACAGTATGCGATTGTTGAAAAACTTACGTAATTACTCCGGAGATTATAAACTGGAATATGGGGGATGTATCAAGGGGGCCGGACACTGTACAGATGAAAGTTAAAAAAAATACTCCGAAAAATTGTTCAGAACCCTCAAATTTTGTAAAACTTTCTTTTTCTTAACATACTTCAATTTTCCGTTGCGAAAAAAAAATCGATGTTTTTTAAGTACCCTAATATATATATGTATACACGGTGTCCTGTTATGTATGGATAATCCTGCAACTGTCAATGGGTCAGATCTTGTCCTACTATATCCTGGAATTTCAGTTTGCTAAAAGTCCCATGGCTTCCAAGATTTTGGGCTTTATATTATTGTTTGAACAAAAATCATCTGCTTTCGGTTTTTCTCATGCCATTTCTACAAATCATCTGAATCGACAATGACAAAGCAACTTTGGATAAACTTCCGGAAAGCCCATACCTCCGAATAATTTTGAACTTCATGTACTTATGTATTTTGACTCGCTGATCACGAATGTGATAGTGAAAATATCCGCGAATTTGATTTCCAAGATCAAAACTGGAAAAAAAAGGTTTTTTGTAATTTTTCTATTTTATTTTAACAAATGTTGATCGTAGAGGAAAATGTCTTCTACTAAAGTTGTTGCCCATCAAAATACTGATAATTTATGTTCTATACAAATTTTGTCTAATATCATTATTTTCCAAGGGAAATGAGATAATACTCCAATGAGTATATTTTGCTAAACTCCATTAGTTTCGGTATTATCTACTTACGCACTTTACTGCATATGGGCCCAAACAAACCCAAATAAAACAAACACAAACAGCAATCAAAACAAACCCAAACAAACTCGGGTATGTTGAATCGTGGGGTGTGTAGTTCACTGGGGTGGGCTCAAGGCACCTCGGTTAGGTGCCTGGAATCGTGAGGTACGTAAAACACTGGGGTGGGTTTGTTGGGCACCTTGGATGGGTGTGTGGAATCTTGGGGGGCGTACAACACTGGGGTGGTTGCAGAGCATGCTTTCCATTTTTTTCTCGTCCGCTAATTTTTAAATAAAAAATAAAAACTAAAGCAAAAAGTAAAATAAAGTACAAAAAAAACGGAAAACAAACTAAAATACAAAAAAGCAAAAAATAGAATAGGATACAAAAAAAATATGCAGTTAAGAGACTAAACTGTAACCTCCCCGTGGTAAAGCGCGTAAGCAGATAATATCGAAACTAATAGAGTTTAGCAAAATATATTTATTGGAGTAGTATCCCATTTTTCTTGGAAAATAATGGTTTTAGACGAAACCTGTATGGAACATAAAATATCAGTCTTTTAATAGGCTATAACTTTCGTAGAAGATATTTTCCTCTAAGATCAATATTTGCTTGAATAAAATAGAAAAACTACAAAAAAAACCGTTTTTTTTTAGTTTTGACTTGGAAAATAAAATTTGCGGGTATTTTCACTATCATATTCGTGATCCGCGAGTCAAATCACATAAGTACACCAAGTTCTAAATTATTCGGAGCTGTGGGCTTTTCGGAAGTACAACCAAAAACCAAAAGCAGATTATTTTCATGACGAAAGACGTGGGACTTTTGCTAAACTGAAATTCCAGCACATAGTAGGACATGATCTGACCTATCGACAGTTGCAGGATTATCCATTCATAACAGGACACCCAGTGTGTGTATCTACATGTATACCCAGACGTGTTGTCCCTTCCGCCCACGTATACATAAATAACCTTATTTTCACTCTCGCGCGGGGTTTCGCCAACCTGAATACTTCGAGGATCCACAAAAATTACGGGTTTGCGCGTGGATTCAAGGTCGCACCGGACGGACGATAAATTATCCCGAAACGATCCCCGTGAGATCCGAGACGATTGAGATTCTTACAGCTATATACACGCGCGTTACATTGATTCACGGCTCCCAAGGACACCCGCAGCTGACTATAAAATACTGCGAAACGATTTAAAAAAGGAGATAAAAAGGATCATAATGAAAGGAAAGATAAAAAGTGCAATTGTCGCGAAGTTCGTGGCGTTTTTGTTACGTAACTTTGTTGTCCCTTCTGGAGAGAATTATCGTCGCACCGTCCGGGCTTTCTTTGCCAACGGCCAATTTGTCTCGCGTATATACTTCTCAACTTCTCACTCGCGGTGCCCTCGTTCGTTCGGAACTTGGGTAACAGCCCTTTCTCAGGTATTTAAGACGATTCACACTCGAGTATATATATATATATATATGTGTGTGTGTGTATGCTTGGGTGTGAATCGTCTTGAATAACCTGAGAAAGGGCTGTTATCCTAGTATATATATGTGGGTCATTCCATGCCAAATCGACCACTTTTACACCCCTTTTGATTTGGCGGAAATTTAAATATGGTATTGTTTCCTTCTGAAAACGCTTGTCTGATTTAAAAAAAAAAAAATTACATAATTAAAAATATGTAATGAATTTCGAAAAAATCGACCTTTTTCCAAAAGCTCATAATTTTTTGAAAAATTAACCTATTATCATATTTTTTAAATTTTGTTATTGTTTTAAAATGTACTTTACGAAAAAAAATATTTCATAAATATTCAGTCGTCTTGCATATAACTTCTTAGTTTTTTTTGGAAAAACACGAACTTTTTTTTTTCGTGAAAAAAATAGGATAATTTTATCGTATTTTGCCGCAAGACCCATGGTGGTGAGATTTTTGGCTCTTTTTTTCTAAAATAAAACATTTTTGTTCTTGATTTTTTTTAAATTTAGTTGTTTCCTATGATGCAATAATGTGAATGAATAAATTGGACGCTTAAAAAACTGTAGTGTACTATTTCATTGAGATTAATGTTTTGCTTAGAAATTTCACAAGTAATATTTGAATTTGCCGCTAAAATGATAAAAAAATAATAGACATTATTGAAAAACGTTTTGAATATCTTAATATTGTATGCAATGTATCGAATATCATAGAATCAACCATTTAAAATTATGTCATCGTAGGAAAAAGCCAAATTTTGAAAAAAATCAAGATGGGAAGTTTTTCTATTTGGGGAAAAAATCGAAAGAAAAATCTTACCACGATGGGTCTTGCGGCAAAGAACGCTGAATTTTTCGTATTAATTTTACGACAAAAAATTGAAAATCGAAAAGATCGAACTTAGAAAAATTCGCGTTTTGCCCCAAAAAATTAAATCGAAGATGACTGAATATTTTTTTTTTCATAAAGTAAAAGTTTTGTTTTAAGAGGTGGAAAAATTTGAACGTCAATTTGAACTTGCGTATGACCGCCAAGGTCATCGGGAGGTTAACCTCAGAATTTTAAATTGGAACCCAAAGTTTGTATTGTACATTCTTAAAGCTTACCTTGAGGGCGTTTAATTAAAAACACTGAGGATAGGTATTTTTATGTCGAGTATTTTTTCGGCTATGAGACTTGAAAGTAATGTTTTTGTCGCTAATTTCCAACGTGTACCTTTGCGGGTTTTTAGCTTAGCTACCGGCTAACCTAAGCTAAAAACGGCTAAGCGGTCACCACTCCGAGTATTGGCTACAAACAATGCTGCTAACCTCGAACCAGTGTTGGTAGACTGAGACTTGAAAGTATGATGTTGAACTTTGCATCGTTGGAGTGCAACGAAAATAAACTCTTTTTAATTGTTTCCTCTTTTGGCCGATTTAGTCTATGAAAGTCACTCGAACGTTTTTACGAATTTCAATTGGAGATATACGACTTCGATCTGCGAAAAAGGCTCTGGATAATGGAGAAAATAAAGGAATGAAAAATGAACAAAAAATTCGTTGCATTCCAACGACGCAAACATCAACGTCATTTTGACAGTTACGATGCTGCAGGTGTCACCAGATATCATTGATAGTTGGCCTTTATCAAATTGTTATTCTCATCATTTTTCTCTCTTGAAACGAAACAATTTTGATTCGTAACGTTTTTTAAATCATAATCCCTACTCTCTGGGATTTAAACCTGCACGAGTTTATCTGAGACACCCTGCATTTAGCGAAAAGGGATTCTCGAGACATTCAACTGTGACGACTATTTTCATAGATGGTAGATTTGCTGAAAGGCAACGTTACTCTGATATAATGGCTTCGAAACATCCTGCACCCATATATACGCTACAGGGTAGCGCGAATAGTGACATCCGAGAGCAAAATCCACATGCCTCGTGATCAATACCTATTCGGCACATTCCCACGTATGTTCTACGATCTTTTTTACCAGTCAAGATACGAGCATTATTTCTCTTTTGTGTATGAACTTTCCTCGCGATTTTTTTACTCGCCATCTCGTAATGACGTGCACTGCGAAGCAATAAATAAATGACCAACGGAACACTAATGCAAATTTCTTACATTTTGATTTTAAAAAAACGGTTTGACAGGATTTGTCACTGTAGTTCAGATGATTAAAAAACTCATACTAGTTTAAATTACTCACAATTACTTTTAAAAAATTCTAAGAGGAAAGTAGATACACAAAAGAGAATAAAAAAATAAAAACCTATGCTACAGGAAAGCTCGAAAAGAATTAAAAAATACTTAACGTCGAAAATTGTTTGTCAGAAAGATGGTCGAACACACATGGAGGTGATTCGGATAAGTATCGATGCGAGGCATCTAGATTTTTCTTTTGGGCGTCACTTTTTGACCTTGAGAACGCAAAAACTATGACCTGCACAAAAATTAATTTTTCACCACTGTATCAGCCCTTCGAAATCAATCAAATTACATTTTGACATTTTTTTCGTCACTCTAAAGGCAACGGAGATGTTTGAGGTCGTCAGGTTAAATTGTCCACCCTATATATACCTCTTATCTCTGCCACCCGAAATAACTCGGTAATTATCGACGTCACAAAACAATGTTCCAGCCAAAAGTTGTACGGTGTGAAGGGAACCATCAAATGCGCCCAATTTTTTCTAATCAGTGGAGACGCTGACGCACAGTAAAGGTCACCTCAACTTTTTAAAATAGTATGGTCCACTTTATTTCAACCATTTTGTGGAGCACCTCAAGCCGCATAAGAAACGTTAGGGGATCAAAGTCATTCAAGGTCATTCAAGGTCAGTATCAATTGTACGAATCTAAATATCTCGGATCACTACCAAGTATTCGGTAGTGATCCAAGATATTTAGATTTGTATTCCATTGCAATAGGTGTTCGATACTGACCTTTGATGACCTTGAACGACTTTGACCCCCCAATGTTTTTTATGCGGCTTGAGGTGTTCCACAATATGGATGAAAAATGTACCATTCCGTTTAAAAAAGTGGAGGTGACCTTCACTGTGCGTCAGCGCCTCCACCGAAATAAAACAAAATGGTCGCATTTGACGGCCCCCTTCACACCGTATAACTTTTGTCTGGAATATTTTCTTGCGACGTCGATAATTACCGAGTTATTTCGGGTGGCAGAGATAAGAGGTATATATAGGGTGGACAATTTAACCTGACGACCTCAAACATCTCCGTTGCCTTTAGAGTGACGAAAAAAATGTCAAAATGTAATTTGATTGATTTCGAAGGGCTGATACAGTGGTGAAAAATTAATTTTTGTGCAGGTCATAGTTTTTGCGTTCTCAAGGTCATCAATGCATTTTCAAATGGGAACATATTGTTTTTTTTTTGAGGCGTTACTCCCACTTGTAGCGCAAAAAAAGGCCTTTTTCATGCATTTTTTAAAGAAAACTACGAAACTGTTTTAATCGATCAATATACCATCTTAAAGAACACATCTTGAAGAACTTTCAGTAATTTTTTTTATTGAAAAATATTACATTGTTTAGTGGCAAATGGCCGTCAATGAAATAATGTTTTTATATACACGGTTTGCGGTGACCAACATTGCGGCGAAGTGGATCATCTGAAGAAAAAAATGCGGATGGATTTAGTCAAATATAAGTATAAACTATTCTTTAATCGAAGGATTTTAAAAAATATTCATTTTTCACAAAATGGCGGACAGTCAAACTTAATGGTTCGATTTTAACGAAAAAAAAACGGCCGTTTTTTGGCTATAAAACGGCCATTTTTTTCGAAAAAAATATCGAACGATTAAAGACTACATTTTTATGTATTAAATAAGCTTGCAAAATTTCAAGAAGATCGGTTCATTAGTGTTCGAGCAATCTTGGTCACCGACTTCAGAAATGCCATTTTGAGAAAAACGCGTTTAACGTTTCTCTTTTAACGCTCTTTCAACGCGGATTCTTCTCTTTCAACGCTCATATCTCAGTCAATTTTGTTCGGATCGACTTGAAATTTTCAGGACATATTCTCAGATACTTATACTTCAAAAAAATGCAATAAAAAAAAATCGATTTTTTCAAAATCGCAAGTGGGGGTAACCCCTTAAGTTAAGACGTTGTAGCTGATATTGAGACAAATCCAACTACCTATGATATCATGACCTTGAAATGATTTTTCACCAAAATATTTTGGGTTCGCTTGGATTTGGTTGGGGTTTGTTGCGTTTGTTTGGGTTAGTTTTCGTCACTCTAAAGGCAACGGAGATATTTTGGGTGGTCACGTTAAATGGTCCACCCTGTATATGTATATATATATCTATATATCTATATATATATATACATACATACATATATATATATATATATATATACATATACATATATATATATATATATATATATATATATATATATATATATATATATATATATATATATATATATATATATATATATATATATATAGTGAGAGAGAAGAAAAATGGAAGATAATATCCGAGAACGCGGAGAGAGCCACACGGCAGAGTTTCTCGCATTCTGGAGTAAGTAGATAATTTCAGTATTATACGGTCAACCAGGTACGACCGAAAGGCACGACAGGCAACCGGGAGGGGAAGGAGAGCGACGGATACAAGAATTTGTCGCCGGCTGACAACAGTTTTGCACCGAGTTGAAAAGGTATATAGGCGCGATGCTGTGAAATTACAGCGTCGGCATACAGCTCCGCGGGAACGATAATCGGTGCTAATACGTCGTGCGTTTTGTTACGAGCGGGCACCACAAGAGGGGGTGGAGGGAGGCTCCTTTATTTATTGGCGTATACGCAGCGTGCGTGTGTTTATACTTTCCTGCGGTCGAGATTGTTCGTAACTTGTAGCGCACTCTCGGTGAAATCGACTGCGATACAATGGGAGCTTTTTTGCAAAGGCGAGCTTTTTTAAAAGGACTATGCAGTAATGGAGTCCAGACTCGGTGTTTCGATCGGTCTGTAAAAAATGGTCGGAGCAAGGCTTCCAGCTAAACGGCACTGCTGTCAATGCGGGCTGATACTCCATTTAAATGCGATGGTTGATTTTTTTATCCGACAACCGAAGCTCGTAAGTGTGGAGATTGGAGAACGGGAGTTCAAACGCTGCGTCCTGAAGCAGTCGAAAATTATATGTTATTTTCATGGGAACGGGAGCTTGATTTTAATTACCGATATGATGTAAAGTATCAGGAGTGTATTAAGGGGTTAGGCCACTCTAGAGGCCGAAAAAATAGGCTTTTTGGGGATTTTTTTTTCAGGAAAACTACAAAATAAATGGAAATTACAAAAGTGGGTGTTTATCATATATATCAGTCACTGTATACAATAATTTTTTTGAAGCGCTTAATTTCAAAATGGCGGCTGTGCAGCGTTTATCTCAAAACTGCATTTTTTAAGTTGGCCGGAAACATTACTCAGACAATTTTCAACCGATTCACTTGAAATGTTGAATTTATCTTGAAAAATACATTGTCTATGGAAGTACGTAGGATTTCTTTTTATATTGCATAGTTCATTTTTTATTAACAATTAGGGAACGAAATTTTTCACGTTCCAAAAATTTGCTTTAAAAATCGTCAGATAATTGTTAATAATAAATGAACTATGCAATATGAAAAAAATCCTACGTACTTCCATAGATGTATTTTTCAAGATATATTCAACATTTCAAGTGAATCGGTTGAAAATTGTCTGAGTTATGTTTCCGGTCAACTTAAAAAATGCAGTTTTGAGATAAACGCCGCACAGCCGCCATTTTGAAATTAATCGCTTAAAAAAAATTATTGTATACAGTCACTGATATGTGTAATAAACACCTTCTAGTGTAATCTCGATTTAATTTGTAGTTTTTCTGAAAAAAAATCCCCAAAAAGCCTATTTTTTCGGCCTTTAGAGTGGCCTAAGGCCTTAATGGGCTACATCTACCTGGGTTGGTAACAAATTGCATTTTCCAAAAATATTTTCATTTCGCAGGGTGTTAGGAAGGTCGATGGAAAGTCTTAAGGGGGCGATGGGTCACCTCGTTGGGAATATATCTAACCTAGGTTACCTTAGTCCAAAGTCTAAGGATTTCGAGTTATCATGGTAAGTATGATTTTTGGAAAATTTCCCAAAATTAGGTACTAACTCGCTTACCTCTTATGTTAATGCTATTTTTTTAAATAGCATTAACATAAGAGGTATTATCATTTTTTGACAAGTTTTCAATTATTCAACACGTCCCATTTAGTTAGTTGTGTGGATACAGATGATTGTATTGGTGTTTGTCGATTAAATATACATTAGGCTGAAACGCAAATAAGTTTTTAGTTGTCAATTATTGTCTGTTTGAACATTATGAACGAGTTAGTACCTAATTTCGGGAAATTTGCCAAAAATCATACTTACTTATAACTGAAAATCCTATCACCCCCTTAACGACTTTCCTAACACCCTATATAGTATCACGTTTTACCTATACTCATTCCCTAAAAATTTCATTGAAATATTCCTAAAATTGAACGAGCTGCAGCTACTAACAGTCGGCCGGGCGAGCGACCGAGATATCATGTCCACCGTTTTCAAAGTCGGTGGACATGATATCCCGAGAACCACTTGATGGATTATTTCCAAATTTACACGAGATACGGCGAGAAACATTTAAAGGTCGTTGACGATCTCATTTTTCTCAAACCGATCTTCATTTTTTAACAGTTACGGAAAAATGACGAGTTTTTCCGTAGATTTTGTATCTTCGAGTTTCAATTCGTCGCGACATTGTAAAAAAAAATCATTAAAAAAGTCGGCGATCGTCAACGACTTATATTTATTGTTAACTTGAGTAATCCGTTTTGTTTTGAAATTTCGGATGGACTGTTCAAGCTGGAAAGGGTCCACCGCCAAACGACCCAAAAAAATGTCATTATCTACCGGCGGCCAAGTTTTTGTTGTTTTTCTGAATTATTAGTGATTTTTTTAAAAGCTCTCAACATATATACCTTTGTGTTTAAAAAAATGCGTTTCTTCTTCACCAACCGTTTCTCAGGAAAAAATCTAAATTTCGCTTTCTTAGCACTTCTAGGTAGATGTAGGCCCTTAACCATACGTTCACACACTGGGTCATTTTGCCCCAGACGAATTTTCAATAAAATGCTCACCTTTCCAAAATTGAAAATTTTCAATACTTTTTACAGCCAATTATTTCCATACCTTCCGAATTTTAGTTATACGGACATGTTAAGAAATGTTTAAAGTGTATCCCTAATTTTTTTTCAATAAAAACCGCCCGAAGGTTTGTTAATGGCAAGTGGATGAATTACTATCCGGGTCAAATTGACCCAGTGTGTCAACATCGTGACCATATATAAGTGAGTCAACGAAAGGTTAAAAGTTATTAATATGTTTGCAGCAAAACTTCAGACCATGTATTTATAATGTGAATTTGTAATACGTATCGACTGTCTTCCATTATCGGCATATGTATGATAAGAAATAGTTTATTATCTTTAAAAGTACTATTCTCAATGCTAATTGTCTAAATCTGTGAATTAATTTCTTTGTTTCCCAAATACGATTTGCATGCTCCAGTTTCCGGTATTACAATTAAGTTACAAAAAAAATTTTCAAAATGATTTTTTTATATATGAGTCAGTTTTTTTTTATTGTTCTTTTTTAATTTGTACTTTTTTGAAAGCCAATCGGAGTGTCGCGATTACTCTCACTTCGTGGTATGACTATTACAATATCGGTCGGTCACTTGTTATCGGAGCTACGCTGGTGATAAGACTTTGTACCTGAACTTTTTACATTTCTGCGGACACTTTTTCTACCGCCTTCCCCATGGAATTTGGACTCCTGTACTCCAACCTCCATGCTCGTAAGCTTGATGTATTGAGGTTAGGAAGAGATACCGGTGTGGCATATCTTTTCAAGCGTAATGGCACGCCGACCGAGCCGCTATGCGAGTGCGACATATCGGGTTCATCGTGGCGCATTTTTCTCTCAAATGAGTGACGTTTTGGAAAAAGGATAAGATGCGCGACCAGCTCAGGGGAAGGACGAAGGTCGAGTATCTCCTAATATTGCTGGAATGGGAACCGTCTTCAAGAAAAACTCGACAAACGCTTTTGTAAGAATCGAACCCGCGTTTCAACTATATCGTGAGATTGAAACTGAGAAAAAACTAAAAAAGAATATTCTGCTGTTGATTATTGGAATGAAAACTGTATTATATAAATGCAATTGTTCGTAGACTATCAACTGTAGCGTGAAGTTTTACAATGTTGAAGATAAAACTAATTTTTTCTGGTATTTTGAAGAAGTACATTGGCCTAGCCAGGAGGGGGCCGGGGTGGGCACGCCCCCACCCTCCCAGAAAACCCGGTGCCCCCACCCCCCAGAAAAAAATCGATCCAAAATAATTAATGCAAATAATCAATTCTTTTCGTTTGTTTCACCCAAGCCAACACAAGGAAATCATTTAATAAAAACTTGAACTATTTCCTTCAACGGCGATATTATACAAATTAGGAAATTGCGAAATTCCCTAATTTGTATTAAAAGTAGCGATTTCATTAAGTAAATTAAATCAGGCTCAAATAACGTTGGCAAATCAAATACGTTGGATTTGCCAGTCGATGAGCAACCAGAAAAATATACTGAATGATCAACGTTTATAATGTCATTGTAAATCTAAGACGCCAATGGAGAATCAACTCTTAGCTCATGCAGTTGACGCATTTTCGAAATTGGATATGAAAAACGTAGAAGATTTCTCAAATAATTGTTTTCAACCTTAATAATTGATACGTGAGCTTTAGAAGCTGAGACAATGGTCACGAAGAACAAACTTCAATTTAAAAATAATTAAATAAATGCTGGAAATTTAAGAGAAAGCATTTGAAAACGGATTAACGGGCCAGTCCACTTTGAAAATTTAAAAAAATCGAAAGCAAGCAAGACTTAAACGACGATGATGAGCAATCAGAAGGGATTTTGTACTGTGCAGGAATTGCCGATTGAGTTTAGGTAAGAGTTTTTCATAGTATAAACTTGAAACGCCTTTTTCTCGAAACAACGTTTTCAAAATCTAGGTCCATCGTATCACTAAAACTAATAAACCGATTCTCTTGAAATTTGAACCACATATTGTAAACATGATTCGCAACAAGATGACCCTCGATGGTTTTAAAATGTTGATTTTTACTCTTTTTTTGCGAAGAACTGCGAAAAAAAAACACTTTTTTCGTCTTTCATCTGCAATTTTTTTATTTTTTGATAAAACTTTATATCCGAGGGTCATTTTGTAGCTGGTATCATACTGAATCTAATGGACTTTGATTTTTTGTTTCAGACAAGCCGTTGCCGAGTTGTAATAGAGCTACCTAGCCCACTTATTTTTGAGGCGTTACGTTAAACTATACTTTTTTTTACTTAAAAATGAATAAAAATGAATTAATTTTTTTTTAATGTATTTCAAGACTTTATTCATCACGCCCAACAACTTTTATATTCATATCTTTTATAAAATCCGCAAACAAATATCGCAAAAATAGCCTTTCTTTCGTGGCCCCAAAGTGAAGTGGCCCCTTAATACCCTAACTTATATAAACTTTTCCAAGCAACAATAGTACTCCCAGTGAGCTCCGCCAGCTGCGAGAGAAGTTTGTTTTTGCCATGGGGCGGCTAAAAACGGATCTTCGAAGCACAATGCATCGGAAACGATTCTCTCATATGTTACTGCTGAACATAAAGAATGACATTATTTTTTAAAAAATTCCAGCTGCAAAAGTGTTGGGCCAATGTGCGGCAAAGAATGGAAAACCTTATTCAATTGAGTGCCCACTGAAAGTAAATTTCAAAGAGTGGTAACTGAGTTAAAGAATAATGAAAAATTAGTTGATTATTCTTTAAGGTATTCCAACGGTTCGATTTTAATATTAACATGAACATGTGATTAAAGCGAGTTTCATATTTTATATGTGCTACGTGATTATCGACTATTATGTAAATTTTATTTTCA
>OY723391.1:19100004-19102229 GCA_963210295.1 Ophion ellenae | reverse complement strand
TTTTCACCGTTATTCGCAAAAAAATAGTAAATATGAAAATGTAAAAAAATCCTTGATAGGCGCTATAGCTGTAGTTGTAAAGAATATGTGGTTAAAATCTCATAAGGATCTTTTTTAGTAGTTTCGAAGATTTTATCAACAAGCGGTCGAAAAACGTTGCTTCGAGACGAACGCGTTAAAGTTTGTCAGGGTTACATAAATACATTTAAAAAAATGTTAAATGTATTTCGAAATTGTATTTATTGAGTGTAACAACTTTTGAATCAATATACATAATATAAACCAATCAAATAAATTCATGAACATAGCTTTTTATTTTTAGCGTCCAAACTGAGAAGACCCCTTAAGATCACCTCGGACGTCCACGAAATAAGAAGTTATCTTGCCATTTTACTCCTAGTTTGAATCTACTCAATAAGTGTCTCGGAATTTAGCAATTAGCTGTGCTGTTTGTTATTTCGATGTTCCGAGATAAATGGAACAGGCTGCATATATATATATGTATATATATATATATAAGTGATGGTTAACACTGCATCAAAGATAAACCGTCTCATATGTGCAGACCGGACGTAAAGGCACGCGAACATCTGCCACCGCATATGATCGCGTTACACCATTCCGCAGAATCAGAAAGACAATGTACATGCGGGTTGGACTCCCCGCGAGCTCCACCAGCCCTTCACCAACGCGCAGCCTTGCGAGCCAACGACCCGAAAAGGTCTCATATTCGAGGTGGCATCCAGGAAGTTTTTTTTTTACTCTTCCCTCAAATGGACAAGGCCCTGTTCGTTGTAAAATCGCCTGGTGATCGGGAATTGCATTCACGAATTGTTTCCTCGTTTTGAAGAGGTTACAAGAGTAGAAAAGGCTACGACGACGCGATAAAGGTCGCCCAGCAGCTAGGTCGATCATCAAAGAAAAAGGAACATAACATGTCGCATATACTCACGAGAATCGGTCCACCATCCTGGTGGGAAGTTGATACGGTCGCCCCGAACCACTGCAGTGTCTTGTTGTCGATTTGCATGATGTCTTTTGGCGCAGTCGGACGTCTTATCACATTGTGTTCTGCAACAAACGAGTGTACGTTTGTTGATTATTCCCATACTTAAATCAAAAAGATTTTTGCCTTGTCTCACACCTCACTACGATCCAATTTGTTTCAAATATACTTTTTTTTTGTTTCAGCTATTGTTTTTAAATATTAAATATATTCAAATTAAATGAATGAAGATTCGATTCGAATGAATCTTTATTTGCGTGCAGTATACACTGCAAATCTAAGTGTGCTATGTGTATATTTCGTGAATCCAAATTTCCAATATTAAAATCCGAAATCTGGATGTCACATCCCGAGTCGAAATTTTAAGCCTCCTCTGAACCCTCGCAGGACCCATTTCTTTTGTAATACATAAGCCGCCAGCCTCCGTTGAACCGACGAAACCTCATTTGTCGAGTTCAGTGCCATGAAGAGACCTCCTCTTGGTCCAGGGTAGCCTCGGCTAGACCTCCCAAACCTTCTCTCGACCCCCAGTTTTAGTGAAACGGGCACAGCACAGGCCTCCTTAACCTGCTTTCAATCTCAAACTCTTGCCTCGACCCCACCTAACCTGCTTTCGGCCCAAATTCGATATCTCGCCCATCATCATTCCATTGTGGCCTGATCAGTAACCCGTTCGATGACGAAAATAAGACGAAATTAATAAAAATACATCGTCCCCTTATCAAATTATTAGTGCAATATTAATATGCGAAAACAATCCAATTTGCTCAATATCGATTTATTATTATTTTATAGGCAATTCGTAAAAGAATGCTTGTATATACAGTCTTACTCCAATTCTATCGCATGAATGGGCGTTTTCCTGTGAGAAAAAATCTCACAGGAAAATTCTTGAAAAATGTCAGTCTATCCAGTATAAGCTTACGCGACGTTTTTCGTCCTTGACATTTCTTCTTAAGCCCTCTAGCTCTTGAGTTACATTGCATTATCTAGAATTAGTCTTTTTTAGCAAAAAATGAAATAACATTGCGAAAAAAATCGTACAAAACTTTATAAAAAACGCAAATGGAGTTCCTGCTACCCCGTTCAAGTTTATCATGGATAAACGTAACAAACTTTTTTTTCATAAGTCATGCGCTCAATTCTCGACGGTCGAAAAAAAGCCGAAAATCAGTTACAGATAAAAGTGCATACCGGGTCGAAAAGAAAATTATAAAAA
>OY723391.1:19062504-19095004 GCA_963210295.1 Ophion ellenae | reverse complement strand
AGGTATTCCACGTGAATCCGGTGGACTTTTTCCCAGACGCCCGCCAATTCGATTAATTTTTTTCATCTGATTCCGTTGACTCTGAAAGACACCCTGATTTTTTTTTTACATTTTTTGAAACAACCCTTAGTCAAAAAAAAAAAATTTCTCCGAAAAAAAACGCCGCGATTTAAAAATTTGAAAAAAATTCCCAAACATGCGAGGTTATATGTAAAAATGTTCAAGCTATCACTCGCAGAGGAAGTATGATTTTTTCTGTGCTTCCTGAACGATTAACGTTTGAAAAAATCCGAAAAATTGACTGCTAACTGTTTAAGGTCCATAACTGTGATTTGGTTATTCAAAAATGGTCAAAAAAAATAATTGTGAGTATCAAAATATTTAAGTAACCGCCCGAAGTAAGCGGTTGTGCAATTTTTCGGAAATTTTTTTTTTTTTTCACCGAGTCCACCGGATTCACTTGGAATATATATATATATATATATATATATATATGTATGACCTATCACCCCCTTAAGGCTTTGCATCGACCTTCCTAACACTCTGCATATATATAAAACACATATATACATATGTACGTGTATATATATATATATATATATGCAGAGTGTTAGGAAGGTCGATGCAAAGCCTTAAGGGGGTGATAGGTCACCTCGTTAGGAACATACCTAACTTAGGTTACTTTAGTCCAAAGTCTAAGGATTTATTTTATTATATATATTTGGATAAGGAGTTATCATGGTAAGTACGATTTTTGAAAAAAATCCCAAAATTAAGTTCTAACTCGTTTACTGTTAAAGCTATTTTTTTTATAGCATTAACATAAGAGGTATTTTTATTTTTTTACAATTTTTAAATTATACAACACGTCCAATTGAGTTAGTTGTGTGGATACAGATGATTGTATTGGTGTTTGTCGATTGAATACACAAGCTAAGACGCAAATGAGTTTTTAGTTACCAATTATTGTCCGTTTGAACATTATTAACGAGTTAGTACTTACTTTTGGGAAATTTTCTAAAAATCATACCATGATAACTTGAAATCCTTAGACCTTGGACTAAGGTAACCTAGGTTAGATATGTTCCTAAGGGGGTGACCTATTACCCCCTTAAGACTTTGCATCGACCTTCCTAACACCCTGTATATATCCATGTATATAACACGTATATACATCTTTATTTATTTATAAACATATACATATATATATATATATATATATATATATATATATATATATATATATATCGAACTATATACCACGACTATACTACATAGTCTGTACTATAAAGTATATGATGCCTGGACACATACGGAGTGTACCATTCAAGTTGGCACGACGAAATATCTCGAGAGGGATGCATTTTGGTAAAAATATAGGTTCACATTTGATCAAAAGTTTCCCAGTTCCAAAGAACAAAAATGTTGGTGTTGTTTGTTTCTTATTTGCTTGAAATTTTCGAGGTTATTTCAAGCTCAACTCAAGCTTTTTTAACGTGAACCAATAGTCTTTCTTTGAGAATGATTTTTTGCGCAACAAAATGGGTAATTTTTGTTTGAAACTTTGTTAAATATTTAAAACATTCACATATTCAAAATTGTCACGCAATTTTTAAGGTTATTTGAAGCTCAACTTTAACTTTTTCTATGTGAACTAATATTTGTTTTCAGAACGACTTTTTGCGCAACAAAATGGGTAACTTTGGTTTGAAACTTTGTTAAATATTTAAAATATTGAGATAGTGAAAATTCTTAGGCAATTGCGTAGATTGTTTCAAAGTTAACGTCAGCTTTTTAAATGTGAACCTATATTTTTTCTTCCAGAATGATTTTTTGAGCAACAAAATGGGTAACTTTTGTTTAAAACTTTGTTAAGTATTGAAAATATTAAGAAATTTAAAATTCTCGAGCAATTTTCAAGATTGTTTCAAACTCAAGTTTGGCTTTTTAAATGTGAACCTATATTTGTTCTTCCGGAATGATTTTTTGCGCAACAAAATAAGTTACTTTTTTTTACAATTTTGTTGATTATTTAAAATATCGTAATATAGCAGATATTCAACATAATATTTTATTAGTTTATCGAGTACCCATTGCGTTTCAATTTCCAAATATCTTTAAACAATTACAGTCAAACAGAAACGAGTTTCAGACAAGAGTTACCTATTTCAGTAAGAAAAAAAATGATTCAAAAATTTAAAAAATACCAGCTCCCATGCAAAAAATTAAAGTTGACCTTGAAATGACCTTGCAAATGACCACCAAATAAGAAATAAGCAGCACGATCGATTACGTTGGCTGAAACAACGAAACTTCTGTTCGAAAAGTTTTCACGATGTTGAAGTTTGCATCGTTAGAGTGCAACGAAAATTTATTCTTTTTCATAGCCCAATTTTTTGGCCGATTTAGGCTGTGAAAGTAACCCAAACGTTATTACGGATTCTTATTAAATATTCACGACTTCAATTTGGAGAAAAAGCTTTTGGATAATGATAAACATGTTAAAATGAAAAGTGACCGAAAAGTTCGTTGCATTCCAACAAACTTCAACGTCATAAGATCTGTCCTAAAAATGACGTGGGCGTTTGCCTCGTTGGAGTGCAACAATTATTTTTCTCCATTTATTTCCCTCGTTACTCAAAGTCTTTCCTACAAATTAAAATCGACCATCTCTAACAAGAATACGTTCAAACGTTTGAGCAATTTTACTAGTCCAAAACGGCCGAAAATTGTTGAGCAATCAAAATCTATCAATCTCCATTTCATTCCAACGATGCAAACTTCAACGTCGTTCCTAAAATGCATTCTAAATTCCTATGTTCCTAAAATGCATCCTAAGTTCCTAAGTTCCTAAAGTGCATCCTAAGTTCCTAAGTTCCTAAAATGCATCCTAAGTTCCTAAGTTCCTAAAATGCATCCTAAGTTCCTAAAATGCATCCTAAGTTTCTAAGTTACTAAAATGCATCCTAATTTCCTAAGTTCCCAAAATGAATCCTAAGCTCCTAAGTTCCTAAAATGCATCCTAAGTTCCTAAGTTCCTAAAATGCATCCTAAGTTCCTAAGTTCCTAAAATGCATCCTAAGTTCCTAAGTTCCCAAAATGAATCCTAAGTTCCTAAGTTCCTAAAATGCATCCTGAGTTCCTAAGTTCCTAAAATGCATCCTAAGTTCCTAAGATCCTAAAATGCACCCTAAGTTCCTAAGTTCCTAAAATGCAGCCTAAGTTCCTAAGTTCCTTAAATGAATCCTAAGCTCCTAAGTTCCTAAAATGCATCCTAAGTTCCTAAGTTCCTAAAATGAATCCTAAGTTCCTAAGTTCCTAAAATGCATCCTAAGTTCCTAAGTTCCCAAAATGAATCCTAAGTTCCTAAGTTCCTAAAATGCATCCTAAGTTCCTAAGTTCCCAAAATGAATCCTAAGTTCCTAAGTTCCTAAAATGCATCCCTCTCTGTATACTCCGTTACGCCAATTTGAATGGTACACCCTGTACAAGAACACACGCACACAACCACATATACAACCAAGTATGGAGAGAGTTCTCGTCTTCTATGTGTATACGTTTTATAACTGCGGACCGTAGGATCGCGTGGATGATTTGACGAGACGCGAACTCATCTCCCGGGCTTGTTTTCACGTCCGCACGTATAACGCACGAGGTAAATATATAGCATATAACATTTACGGTGTTTTCTGTATTAGGGCAGTACGGGTTCTTGCGCACCGCGAGTCCATGCGGGAACAACTGCGAACGCGATTCCTCGTAATCGACGTGCCCTGCGAGACCATCCCGATGAGCTGTATCCTCAGGTATCCATTCCCCACGGTTAATACACCTCTGGATTCTTTGCTCCTCTCTTTGCTCCCTCTGTGACAAGTTTGAATGCGATATATATATATATATATATATATATATATATATGTGTGTGTGTGTGTGTGTGTGTGTGTGTGTGTGTGTGTGTGTGTGTGTGTGTGTGTGTGTGTGTGTGTGTGTGTGTGTGTGTGTGTGTGTGTGTGTGTGTGTGTGTGTGTGTGTGTGTGTGCGTGTGCGTGTGTGTGTGCGTGTGCGTGTGCGTGCGTGTGTGTGTGAGTGTGTGTGTGTGTGTGTGTGTGTGTGTGTGTGTGTGTGTATGTGTGTGTAAGGGACTCGCGATCCCAACCCTCTTCGCCGACGTGTCTACCGACACCCGAGATGTGAGTGACCTCTAAGGTCACACTGCAAATCGGGAAAAGAGGTCCAAGGCGAGCAAACTAACATGCACGCATATGTGTGCGGTTAGTCAGTTCCGCATACGCGACTGGATTCCCGGATCTTTCGGTTCAACAAAACTGCAGGAGTTGCAACTTCGTTGGGAAGGCGAGCGATGATGTCAACGACAATGATGTTGGATTACTGGGGGTGTGAACTGGCGAGTAGACTGTTTTCACCCAAAATATATTTTTTTATTCGATGTAGTGAACTTTGGAAATCTTTGTCTTGCTGCGTTGATTGGGCGTAACTAATCCAGGGCCTAATGGTGGTGTGTTGTTGAGGGCTTATGGCCGGGTACAGCATGTTGAAGACGCTTGACATTACGCGCCAATCTTTGGTGGAGGCTGTTGTATTACCATTTTTTTCTATGGTGTTCGGGTGGCTGGAAGGGCCTTGGGAAATGGGGTGCAGTTGTAGGATTCTGGTTGGGATGGAGAGCGAGAAGGTACAGTGGAAAAGGGAGATTCGAAGGTTCTTATCGGTATTTATATCTATACGGATCATTAAACTGAGGGGGTGTCTGTGTTTATTACTTTGAGGTATTTTCGTTGCAGATCGTTTATATTGCGGAGGTTGGAGGGTTGGCCACAATGGAGGATTAAATTTGAGAAAAATATATGTTATTGTCTAGACTATACTGAGTCTTTACGAATTTTTGGAGCTTTTTTCATCGCGCAACACCAGAGAAAAAAAATAGTTTAATGGTATGTGATTTTAGGTGCGGTTAGATGGGCGAGACGTTCGCACTACGGATGATGTAATTCTTTTGGCTATTTAGCACCAAAATAGACCGTTTCAAATAACGGGTGAACGCAAACTAAGCCTTTGTAGATATTTAGAAAAAAAAACTCCATTTTGCCCACCGTAAACCATGTATATTCATTATTGAACCATCAAGGTGTGATGAGAGATTACGAATCTTGGCTGGCGAATTGAAGAGCATTGATGCCAACCTCGATGTCCGCAAAGTTGCCGTATTTCGGCAACATTTAATATTAATTCATGGTGATGATAAATAATCTCGTGACGAAATATAAGTAGGAAATAATTATAAACGACTCGAAATTCCATTCTGAGTTGTATACAACATTCACTGACGCATTTTCCTCATAATAATCACCGGTAATGTTATACTTTTTCAGGTTGGCAGTAACACAAAAGTTTTTCTTCTTTGCGTAATAAAAATATAAAAATGCATAATTTTGCCCTTTGATGATATAATTTATGAAAAATTAGCATCTACAGAATAAATCTATACCTCGTATTCATTTCGTTGCGGTCAATTGAAATAAACGCATAAACCGTCAATTGACTCAACTGGGCCGCTCCTACTTTCGTGGGCGCATCAAAAGTCAGGTTAGAGTAAAGGGTCTGCTCACTTTAGACGCTAAAAATGGCTATTTTCATGAATTTTTTGATAGGTTTATATTATAAATATTGATATAAAAGTTGTTACACTTAATAAACACACTTTCGAAATACATTTTTTTTAAATATATCTATTTAAGTCACTATTTATAGACGAAAATGGTAGTTAAAAAAATGTCCTGAAAAAATTGTAGGTCTGCGCTGTTGATGAAATCTCGGAGATGGATCATCCGAAACAAAAAAATCAAACAGTTTTAGATTCAGTATATTAATGGCTATAGTACATATCATACGGTTTTTGATATATGCAAAAATAACAAAATGGCCGATATTTTTCGAAAAAAAAAAACAAAAAAACGTTTTTTTCACTGCTTTTGGCAAAAAAAATAGTACATATCAAAATTTTTTAAAATCCTTGATACGCGACATGATACAGGTGTAAAGAATATGTGGTTAAAATTTCATAAGGATCGGTCCAGTAGTTTCGAAGATTTTATCAACAAACCGTTGAAAAACGTTGTTTCAAGAAAAACACGTTTAAAGTTTGTTTGAGTTACATAAATACATCAAAGAATTTTTTTTATGCATTTCGAAAGTGTAATTATTAAGTGTGACAACTTTTATATCAATATATATAGTATAAACCTAAAAAAAATCATGCAAATAGCCTTTTTTAGCGTCTAAAGTGAGAAGACCCCTTAACGAAGTGCAGGTAGGGAGTGATAGGAAAGCCTTCAACTGGGAAGGGTAATACGTAAAAACGCAACGGTATACTTTGGAACTTAAGAAATAAAATAAAAATAAGTAGAAGAATTGTATTTCGAAAAAAATGGTCTGCACGTTTGCGCCTTCATAATTCGTGAACTATTAACCAATTTTGATGAATCTTTCACGTAACACAGCCTGGAGTATGAAATATGATTTAGTTCATTGAGTATTACGGTATGTACTGGATTACAAATACAATGAACAAACATACAAACAAACAAACATAAAATTCATATTGAACAAGCAGGCAACAATAAACAAATAAATAAATGAATAAACAAACAAAAATGTACAAATGATAAGGGGTTTTGTATATATCCGCCGTATACGAACATATAAACCACATAAATAAATAAACCAAAATTTACAGATAATGCAACGTGCCTAATGATGCAACGGGAAGTAGAGAGAAAGAGACATTTTGGTGGGTATGAATCGCACACAATGAGGTCTTGCGAACCATTCTCAGTATCTTATGTAAGATTTTCGACAAGCACACCGAAAAATTTGGAAAAATGTAGAATTGAGGGGGTAAATTCGCCATCGATAGAATTTCAACGCATACCAAGCCCAAGGCACAGTTAGTGTAATATAAAAACATTTTCTAACGAATAATTTTTTTTTTTCGTAACGTTTTAAATTCTCTACGATCGTTGATATAAAAATTCTTCTGAATTTACCCATCCGTGATTCCGCGGACCCAAATGTCCGATATCGGTATTCTTCGCTTCGAGAGAGGCCGCATAGTCAACAGCTGTGCTCGCGGAGCGTGAATTGTTTTCATCTTCGCGAGAGAACGTTGCGGGAACAGAAGCAGCGCGAGAGAACGTTGAGTCCAAAAATAATATAAGATCGTGTACGGAGGAGACTCAGAGAGAGCGAGCGAGAGAGAGAGAGAGTTTGGTTGTGCGTTACATCCGAAACGAAGAAACGAAAACGAGACGATGACTGCGCGAGCGATCGAAACCGGGTTATTTTCGAAAATGACTGTGAGGGTCGAGCTTATTCCCGTCATATCCCGGACCTGTGGAAAATCACCTTCCGTATTTCTTCCATGCTCCAAATCGAGAAAAATCATCTTCATTTCCAACGAAATCGTATTCTTATTTATTAACGGGCTATATCTATCTAGGTGGCTCCAAAATTTTCATTTTGGAAAAATATTTTTATTCGATGGTATCACTCGGTGGTATCACATTTTCCAAAAATATTTTTCTTCGATGGTATCACTTGATGGCATCACATGTTCCAAAAGTATTTTTATCCGATGGTATCACTCGATGGTATCACTCAATGGTATCACATTTTCCAAAAATATTTTTATTCGATGGTATCACTCGATAGTATCACATGTTCCAAAAATATTTTTATCCGATGGTATCACTCGATAGTATCACATTTTCCAAAAATATTTTTATTTGATGGTATCACTTGATAGAATCACATTTTCCAAAAATATTTTTATTCGATGGTATCACTCGATGGTATCATATTTTCCAAAAATATTTTTCTTCGATGGTATCACTTGATGGCATCACATGTTCCAAAAGTATTTTTATCCAATGGTATCACTCGATGGTATCACTCGATGGTATCACTCGATGGTATCACTCGATGGTATCACTCAATGGTATCACTCAATGGTATCACATTTTCCAAAAATATTTTTATTCGATGGTATCACTCGATAGTATCACATGTTCCAAAAATATTTTTATCCGATGGTATCACTCGATAGTATCACATTTTCCAAAAATATTTTTATTCGATGGTATCACTTGATAGAATCACATTTTCCAAAAAATATTTTTATTCGATGCCATCACTCGATGGTATCACGTTTTCCAAAAATATTTTTATTCGATGGTATCACTCGACGGTATCACATTTTCCAAAAATATTTTTATTCGATTCTATCACTCGATGGTATCACGTTTTCCAAAAATATTTCTATTCGATGGTATCACTCGACGGTATCACACTTTCCAAAAATATTTTTATTCGATTCTATCACTCGATGGTATCACATTTTCCAAAAATATTTCTATTCGATGGTATCACTCGACGGTATCACATTTTCCAAAAATATGTTTATTCGATGGTATCATTCGATGGTATAGCTAAAAAGCTGCGTTCCCCGAAAATTTGATCGACATATCGATAAAATTAAATGAGCTACAGCTTCTAACAGTCGGCCGGGCGAGCGGTAGCAGCACTATACTTTAAATTTTAAACGCGCTTTTCTCGAAACACTGTTTGCAAAGTCGGTGGACGTTATATCTTGAGAACCACTTGATGGATTATTTCCAAATTTAAAGGAGCTACGATAAGAAACATTTAAAGGTCGTTGACGATCGTACTTTTTTCAAATCGATCTTCATTTTTTAATAGTTACGTAAAAATGGAGACTTTTTCATAGATATTGTATGCTCGAGGTTCAATTCGTCGCCACGTTGTTAAAAAAATGATTTAAAAAATCGACGATCCTCAACGACTCGTACTTATTGTTGACTTGAAGAAACCGTTTGGTTTTTAGATTTCAGACGGACCGTTTAGGCTGGAGAGTGTCCACGGCCAAACGTCGCGAAAATAATTCCATCATCTGCCGGCGGCAATGTTTTGCTGCATTTTTTCGTGATTTTTTTTAAAGGATCTCAATATATGTACCTTTGTGTTGAAAAAATGCGTTTTTTTTTCACCAACCTTTTCCCGGAAAGAAAATTCAAAACTTGGCCATTTTTCAGGGCTCTAGGTCAGTGTTTTTCAATGTGTGGGTCGCGACCCCCAGGGGGGTCGCAAAGTCTTGCCCGGTGGTCCCGGTCGCAAGCCAGGTAAAAGTGAAAAGCAAGAGTTTTACGTCCTACACTACAATAATAATACAACAATTTCAGTGAAAAGCCTGTGCTTGTTTATTTTTGTATGAGTTGTCGAAACGTGGTTCTATTTTGGAGACGCAAGTAACCAAATCGTCTTCTAATTAGAGCTTATTTCGCTGCTTAGTTTAAATGTTCACCATTGAAGAGGACGTTAGTTCACATGGGTAGGAAGTGGTGAATGGCACTAATAATTTCAGAGCTTCCCTTACCAGCTCTGGGAGGGGGAGGGCGGTGGTAGCCAGAATTTGTTTACTTGCAAAGGGGTCGCGTGTTTAAGAGGGTTGAAAAAACTGCTGTAGGTGGATGAAGCCCTTTAAATTCGAAGTTCGTCATTGGTGGTAGCGTTAAAAAAGTGACTTCAAAAATCGTCTTCCGTTCAGCATCCAATCCAATTTGAAATTGTCGAATGACCGCACAGAAAAGTGTGGAAGCATCATCGTTACGCAACAATTGGATCATTTTCAAAATTTCTTTATATTTATTCCAATTCTAATTTATTTTCACAGATCTAGGTCGCAGATCTCTGATAAAAATCCTAAAAAAAGCTCCAATGATTTGCGCAGCCTGAATCGAGCGAAAAAAAATTGCGGCGTTACAAAAAAATGAACTTTTGGATCATTGTGTTGCACCGATGCAAATTTGGAAATTACAGAATTTCAGACGGTGCGCTTTCTCGGTCTCACGTAAAGCTGGTGGGGGTCAAAATGTCGAATGAGCAAATATAGAACGACAAAGATTTCGAAACGACAGAATTATGAACTGTCAAAAGAACGAAAGTTGAATTATTCGAAATTAGCAAACAGCCATATATCGACACTACAAACTTCGAATGTGTAGATCTTAGAAACGCAAATGATCGATGGTCCGAAATGGCGAATACCTAAATGGCGTACATGGCATGGCTGCTTGATCCGACTGACCACTAACGCCATCTGCCATCTTCATTCTGAAGCGCAAGTAGTATTGCTCGACCCCAAGTTTTCGCTATCCGGACCGTTCACCATTTTGGCCCATCACTATTTTAACTGATCAACTTTTTAGTCCTTCGCTTTAAGGCGTTACCCCCACTTGTAGCGCAAAAAAGGCCTTTTTAATGAATTTTTAAAAAGAAAACTACAAAACTTTTTTAATTGATCAATATACCATCTTAAAGAACACATCTTGAAGAACTTTCAGTAATTTTTTTTATTGAAAAATATTACATTGTTTAGTGGCAAATGGCCGTCAATGAAATAATGTTTTTATATACACGGTTTGCGGTGACCAACATTGCGGCGAAGTGGATCATCTGAAGAAAAAATGCGGATGGATTTAGTCAAATATAAGTATAAACTAGTCTTTAATCGAAGGATTTTAAAAAATATTCATTTTTCACAAAATGGCGGACAGTCAAAGTTAATGGTTCGATTTTAACGAAAAAAAAACGGCCGTTTTTTGGCTATAAAACGGCCATTTTTTTTTTCGAAAAAAAAAAAATCGAACGATTAAAGACTACATTTTTATGTATTAAATAAGCCTGCAAAATTTCAAGAAGATCGGTTCATTAGTGTTCGAGTAATCTTGGTCACCGACTTCAGAAATGCCATTTTGAGAAAAACGCGTTTAAAGTTTCTCTTTTAACGCTCTTTCAACGCGGATTCTTCTCTTTCGATGCTCATATCTCAGTCAATTTTGTTCGGATCGACTTGAAATTTTCAGGACATATTCTCAGATACTTATACTTCAAAAAAAAGCAATAAAAAAATCGATTTTTTTCAAAATCGCAAGTGGGGCTTACCCCCTTAATGAATTCGAAATTGTAAGCCGTCGTAATATTTACAATTCGACGATTTAACGACGCGAATTGTTTGGTGTATATGTACAGGCGAATCGATATTGTATCTCTCATTATTTTGTTAAATCTGATATTTGTTTTCGCTTTAAATCAACTTCGAGATTTTTGTATTCACAATTTCGATTAACTATTTCACAGACTATTAAAATATTGATCTATCTAAATTGGAAAGTTCGTCATGACTGCATTCGAAATTCCGGTCCGTCTGAATATTGATCGTTCGAATTTCCGATCCCCACCCACGTAAAGCGCCGCCAAATTGTAGCGTGCACGCGTCTCTCGCGCGGCTCTGTCGAGGGCGAGATAAGTGCTTCCCCGGAGAGAACTGTGAAATCTTCCTCGTCGCGCGTTCGCCAGGACTTTCGCGACTCCCCGATCCTATAATTGGACGAGACAGCGTGTACGAGCGATCGGCAAATACGTATATACATAAGCGCGCATGTCTACGAGCTAATTACCTATCAGAACAAGATGTTCGGACTCGGCGAGTGACTCGGTGGATGTTATACACCATTTGCCTCGCTAATTGGACTTTGAGAAGGGACATACACGACGGCATTGTGCGCGACGTCCCGATACGCGACTCCTTAACCATGCGCGGGAGAAAAGGAAAAAGTGGGAGCCCAGAAAGAAGGGACGCGAACCTCGACCGTGCGTTCAGTACCGTTGGTCCGAATTGTTCCAATACATTTATTGTGCCTAGGCTTTATGAACAATTATTGATATACTGCTAGGCGTGACGTATATAATTGTGACTGTATGCATTGTTTATCGAAAAACGCGACGGCGAACATTTTGTTTATTATAGTGGATTGAACCTCCGTGGATCGAACAATTTGCGAAGACCAATAACACAAATTAACTGAAAATATAAAAATTCGGAGCCGGGTTGAAATTCCGAACTTTGAATGATCAGAACGCTCAAAACATCGAAAAAATTTTACACGAAACACCAAAACTCCGAAAATCTAAACACCGTCAAAATAATTCGGCTATGGAAGTTTTAAAAGGTTCAAAATTTTCAATTAATCGATGAATTT
Organism: Ophion ellenae; assembly: GCA_963210295.1. NCBI lineage: Eukaryota > Metazoa > Arthropoda > Insecta > Hymenoptera > Ichneumonidae > Ophion > Ophion ellenae. Next base: position 19,082,870 of record OY723391.1, on the reverse strand, counting down.
TTTCAAGTTTTTTTTATTAAGGGGTAAGGCCACGGTAGAATTTTCAAAAAATCGATTTTTTTTCGCTAAAACGGTGCTTTATCATCATAAGAATAAGTTACTATTAGATTTATAGCAAGAACATTTTTTTTCACCGACTTTTAGCGTATATCGTAAGCCCACCTCTGGCACGGCCATAGAGTACCTAAAACTTCAAACACGTTTCTCTCGAAACAGCTTTTTTCCAATTGGCGTGACAAATAACTTCAACAATTGTCACTCGATTTACTTCACATTTAAAAATTATGTTCCTAATTGCATTTCGCAGACAAGTACGTACGGAATTTTTGATTAGTCGAAAACTTTTTATTTTCTGGGCAGTTTTACACGACATTTTTCACTGAAAATTCATTAAAATACCTACAAACCAATTCAAATACCTACAACTTTTGAATAAAACAATATTTTTTAAATACCGTACGTACTTTTCCAGGTATTCTAATGTAGATTGACGAGAACTTTGTTTTTTGTTCTTGGTAAAAAATTGTGGATGCTAAATGTCACGCCGCGGAGCGCGGAAAAAAAAAGATAACAAAAGAAAATATTAGTAGTCGGCCATTTTAGTCGTCGAAAAAAATATATATATATAGATTTTCTTACAGCTTGATATCCATCTAAATAGATGTGTAATTAATTTTATGAGTGAATCACTTCTTCATACGAAAAAAATTGTTAAATTCGCACATGATTTTATACTCTTTACTGTGGCCTAACCCCTTAAGGTAGTACCTCCACAGAAGAGTTGAATTAAGAAATGGTTGAAATTTGACATATATGTTATTTAATACATTATCCAAACATCCGTGCAATTTGAATAAGTTTGACCACCCCAAACCTGAGATAGTTACACTTAAAGTTGGCTTGGTTTACACGTAACAAATGCGTTATGATGGGCAAACAGAGCATCAATAATTCTACCGTCAAAACTAAAATTAAGAAATTGATAAAAAACGAGGATAAGCTAGAGTAAGATATCACGAATAATGAGAAAAAAAAATGAGAATGATTCACCATCTAGTTTCCAAGATATAACCATGAGAAGCCCTCACAATTTTGGTGCAAAGCCTGGCAAAGCCTGGGAAAAAAACAATTGGGGCAAAGCCTGGACAGTCCCGGCAAAAAGTTTACTGGCAATGGTAGATCAAAAACACAATATAAAATATATTTTACGGCAATAAATTATATCCATCGTATTATCTACTAGTACCGAGTCAATATTGCGTAGTTTTTAATTTTATTTATTACTAATTGAACCAATTATCAATCTTTTAAACATGAACATAGTATGTAAACTTTTGGTTGAGATTTTCGCAGAGGAACTACCTTAAGTGATTTTACGTCAATTTTGAAATTTGTCTCGACAATGTTATACGTTCTACATGATTTACCGTCAACTGTGTAGACTTTCGCTGGCATGATCTTGACGAAAATTGTAATTTCAGAACATTAAAATTAGGAATTTTAAACCGTCGGAGCATTGAAGGTTCGGAATTTCCACCCGGCCCTGTCAAGATCATGCCAGCGAAAGTCTACACAGTTGACTGTAAATGATGTAGAACGTATAACATTGTCTAGACAAATTCCAAAATTGACGTAAAGTCACTGCTTAATAAAAAGAATTCTTGAAATAATTCGTCGATTTATTGAAAATTTTGGAATTTTGGAATTTCGCAATAAAAAAAACCCCGATCCAATCGAAACATTAGTTTCTGAGATAAAAGTTCCCGAAGTTTACCTGTTTTTCTCGCCGTTTACTCAGGTACCTCCCCTTAAAGAAGTAAAGATGAGTTATAAAGTTCCCGCAAATGACGCTTATTCGGATCAAAACTCGACATTTTCGCACGAAAAAAATTATGTGATGCTGATACAAAATCGCTAATATTTCAAAGTTATGGTCTTGCCAGATGTCCAACCTCACGATATGACGTTTTGCATCTGACAATTTCAACATAAACTCCTGGTGGGGCCATCTTTTGTCAAACGACGGAGACTTATTCGTACTCCCAATATATTTCATCGGAAGAACAAGCACTCGGAATAATCAAATATCTTAGTGTTTCATCCCAACATTGGCCACCGGTGAACGAACAATTTCGTTGATTCGAGTGATTTGTTCCTCCGTGTACGGGCCAGCTAAGGTTGAAGTCAAGACAGCACTATCTAGTTTGAGGAAAAAGGGTGAAATGTTCTCCTCCTCGACTCCGTCGACGTATCTCAGCCTGAAGACGTAAAATAGCAATAAACAGCGCGAACGGGTTGTAAGTCTGTCGGCCGTGTGCAACTGAATGGGTCACTTTATCAGTCATCGTGAGGAGTACGCACGAACTTGGATACTGAACGAGACACGATAGAGAAACAACCACAAGCGGTGTTCCCCAGGAAAGCTCAAGGAGAGTTCAAAACCGTAAGACCGGGGATTTTACAGTCTATATTTAAAAATAGATTTGGTTGCTCCACATCCAGTACGGTGTTCGCCGCGGTATCACGAGTGTTACTTCATGGTGGTGGTGAACGTTGCGTCTCGCCGTTCAGCACCTATGCGAGGATGCTGCTTCAGGGCTTCCGCTCGGAATGAGAATAATGGGATGTACGAACGGAAAACAATGGGTCGTGGAATTATATATTTTTTTTTAATTAACGTAAAAGATCTTTTTTTAAAAACAAGTTTTTGTTTACAAATTATTTAACTAAAATGTAAAAACGAATATTTAGGGTATGGAGTTAAGGAGTTTCCGTACAAAAGTCAAAATGTTAAGAAATTGATCAAATTTGGTGATAATGTTCTTCAACATTAAGTGCGAAAACACGCATTTTTTTCAAAATTTTCTTCTACTTGATTATCGAGTAATTAAGCATTAAAGCAGATTTCTCATGCCCGCAATGTATACCTACATATATGGAAACGCTATGACTATACACGTGAACTTTAGTGTTAACTTACTCGATAACTGTGCAGAAGAAAAATCTGAAAAAATTTGTATTGTCAAATTTGGCACTAAAGAATATGTTCACCAAATTTTATAAAATTCTGAAGTTTTTTTATGTTTTTAACATGCTTTAGCATGGCAACATTGTATCGCCCGTACCGAACATCCGTAAATAGTAGAGCTACAGTAAAACCCCATCGTTAGTTATAGCAAGGATACAATTTTTCAAAAGCACCTAGAAAACCTGAACAAAAATTGCCAAAAAAAATTGAAAAAATGTCCAAGTATTCAAAACGAAATACTGCAACATTTTCCCCTCTTGATATTTTCTAGCTAACTCTATAGTTTGCGAGATTATCCGAGATTCGGCCAAAAAAAATTCAGAAAAAAATTCGGTTAAAATTTAAGCGAATTTAAAAGCGAAAATAAAAAAGTTTGTCATTCTGATATTTTTTATAAACGACACACTATTCGGGTTAAGCCATCCTACTCATCAGAGTTTCGAGCGAAAATAGTTTTAAAAAATTCGCAGAGGAAAATTTTGAAAAAATTCCAAGCGATCCAGCATAAGCTTACCCAACTTTTAACATCTTTGACATTGCCTCTTAAGCCGTATAGTTCCTGAGTTACGTTGCATTTTCCAAAATGTGTCTTTTTTAGCCGAAAATGAAATAACTTTGCGAAAAAAAATCGTACGCAACTTTAAAAAAAAACGAAAATGGAGCTCTTAGTACCCCGTTTAAGTTTATCATGGATAAGCATGACAAAAAGTTTTTCCATAAGTCATACGCCCAATTCTCAACGGGCGAAAAAAAGACCGAAAACCAGTCACGGACACAAGTGCGTAGGGGGTCGAAAAAAATGCATAAAAAATATTTCTAAAAAGCAAAACAAAGCTGAATTTCGTCCTTTCAAAACTCCGTTCGGTAAATTTGGTTATCTTTTTTTTTGCCGAAGCTATGTACCTTTTTGTGCGGCAAGAAATATCGACTGGTGTATCCAAACTTTTGAGCGGCAATGTAAGTTTTATTATGTACTGCCTGCACCTTTGATCAGTGACCAAGGATGGAGTTCTTCTGTAGATTTACTATTCAACTTCATGCACTAAATATTATTTCTTGCTTTTTAGTTCAATAATTTATAAATAAAAGCTTGTTTTTTTTTAAACTTGTTACGTTAATTTTATTTTATACGTTTTAGTATTAAAATTTGTTTGTTTATTTGCCATGCCAGACCTCCATGCCATTTTGACATCGGCGTAATAAAAAACCTTGCCTTAGGTTATAAAGGTTTCGCGAGAAACTTCATAATAGTGTAATTATAAATAGTGCTCAAGTCAACAAAGTCAACGAGCCTAAACTCGATTGTCCCACCATTTGCCATTAGGTCATTTCAGTTCCCACCTACCACCACCATTATTATACTCTCGTTATCATGTGTAATGAAAAGTGCTCATGATAACAAAACAAATGGGCACAAACTCGACTGCCCTAACATATGTCATTATGGAGTTCCAGCGTCCACCTCCCACCTTCATCATGGATGGGGGTCAAAATGTCGAATGACCGAATATAGAACGACAAATATTTCGAAACTACAGACTCATGAAATCTCAAAATAACGTAAGTTAAATTATTCAAAATGTTATCCTTTGATCGATGACGAAATGGGATAATTATTACACCAAAGGATTATTTATTCGAGGGCTCATTTATTCGAGAACATACATTCAGATAGTTTGCAGTCTGAGTCATACATATACAGATTCGAACAATCTACAACATTCATATCTCCGGAATAGAAAAAAGTGAGTATCTAATATTCGTAATACTATCTATACCAAAAAGCGATATATATTGAAACTACAAACTTCGAATGTGTAGATCTTAGAAATGCAAATGATCGATGGTCCGAAATGGCGAATATCTAAATGGCGAACATGGGATGGCTGCCTGACCCGACTGACCACTAACGCCATCTGCCATCTTCATTCTGAAGCGCCAGTAGTATTGCTCGATCCCAAGTTTTCGCTATCCGGACCGTTCCCCATTTTGGCCCATCGCTAATTTAACTGATCGACTTTTTGGTCCTCCGCTTTAATGAATTCGAAATTCTAAACGGTCGTAATATTTCCAATTCGACGATTTGACGTCTCGAATTGTTTGGTGTATATATACAGGCGAATCGATATTGTGTCTCTCATTATTTTGTTAAATCTGATATTTGTTTTCGCTATAAATCAACTTCGAGATTTTTGTACTCACAATTTCGATTAACTATTTTACAGACTATTATAACATTGATCTATCTATATTGGAACGTTCGTCATTACTGAAGTCGAAATTCCGGTCCTTCTGAATATTGATCGCTCGGATTTCCGATCCCCACCCCTTCATCATCAGACTCTCGTCATCATGTGTAATGAATTGTGCTCATATAATAACGAAATAAATTAGCTCAAACTCGACAGCCCTAGTAGATGCTGTTAAGGCCTTAGGCCACTTTAGAGGCCGAAAAAATAGGCTTTTGGGGATTTTTTTTCAGAAAAACTACAAAATAAATCGAGATTACAAAAAAGGGCGTTTATCATACATATCCGTGATTGTATATATTAATTTAAAAATGGCGCCTGTGCAGCGTTTATCTCAAAACTGATTCTTTTAAGTTGGCCGGAAACACAACTCAGACAATTTTCAACCGGTTCACTTGAAATGTTGAATATATCATGAAAAATACATTGTCTATGGAAGCACGTAGGATTTTTTTTATATTGCACAGTTTATTTGTTTTTTAGGCAAATTTTTGGATAGTGAAAAATTCCGCCAGATAATTGTTAATAACAAATGAACTATGCAATATAAAAAGAAAATCCTACGTACTTCCATAGACAATGTATTTTTCAAGATATATTCAAAATTTCAAGTGGATCGGTTGAAAATTGTCTGAATTATGTTTCCGGCCAACTTAAGGTAGTTCCTCTGCGAAAATCTCAACCAAAAGTTTACATACCATGTTCATGTTTAAAAGATTGATAATTGGTTTAATTAGTAATAAATAAAATTAAAAACTACGCAATATTGACTCGGTACTAGTAGATAATACGATGGATATCATTTATTGCCGTCAAATATATTTTGTATTGTGTTTTTGATCTACCATTGCCAGTAAACTTTTTGCCGGGACTGTCCAGGCTTTGCCCCAATTGTTTTTTTTTCCAGGCTTTGCCAGGCTTTGCACCAAAATTGTGAAGGCTTCTCATGGTTATATCTTGGAAACTAGATGGTGAATCATTCTCATTTTTTTTCACATTATTCGTGATATCTTACTGTAGCTTATCCTCGTTTTTGATCAATTTCTTAATTTTAGTTTTGACGGTAGAATTAATGATGCTCTGTTTGCCCATCATAACGCATTTGTTACGTGTAAACCAAGCCAACTTTAAGTGTAAATATCTCAGGTTTGGGGTGGTCAAACTTATTCAAATTGCACAGATGTTTGGATAATGTATTAAATAACGTATATGTCAAATTTCAACCATTTCTTAATTCAACTCCACCTTAAAAATGCAGTTTTGAGATAAACGGTGCGCAGCCGCCATTTTAAAATTAATCGCTTCAAAAAAATGATTGTATACAGTCACTGATATGTATGATAAACACCCTTCTTTGTAATCTCGATTTATTTTGTAGTTTTTCTGAGAAAAAAATCCCCAAAAAGCCTATTTTTTTCGGCCTCTAGAGTGGCCTAGCCCCTTAAGGAGTTGCATTGCCCACCTCCCACCTCCATCATCAGACCAGCTCCATGCTACGATATCATTGCATTGTCACCCAAGTTACATAGGTATGCCAAAGTTCAGCCCAATCGGATGTTTGAAAAATGGATTAAAAATGTTCAACCGGAAAGACAGACATACGAACGAAGCGAGTTAAATAAAAGCTTGTAAAAAAAACTCGGACAAACCACGAGGCGTAGCTCCCGTCGAAAAGCTGCCTGTAAATATTTATATTCGCGAGCTGCTCCGAAAGAACGATCCAGCAAATGGAATAGGAAATACGAAGCCAGCAAGAGGGAGCTGCATCGAGGAGGGTAAAAATATAAATTAGCATGCGCCGAACGCAAGAGAAGTCACGACTAATATGCCTCTGAATAACCTTTCGCCATTAACTTGCGTCTTTAACATAAATTTGTTCGAAGCACCGGGATGGTTTTCAATTATTTCTCGACCCGCCTCTCTACCCCGTGCTCCCAATTGACCACAACACCTCAACGATTCGAGCTACCGAAATGCTTTTTTTACCGTATGGAGGAAATTATTATTTGACCAAAGAATGATGAAATATGGCATCGTTGGAATTCGAATTGTGATGTCGTGTCTCCATATCGAAATTAGTTCGTTTCTTTTTCAATGACACGCCTGTAGGAGAAAATTAGGAAGGTCGGCGCAATGATCATGGCTTCGCCGTTTTGTAGGTCCAAAATCAAACGAATCCGAACGCAATTAGAGAACCGCGTGCTCATGAAGGCTTCGGAATTTTCAGAAATTTAAACAAAATGTCGAAGGACGTTTATCTCTGTCAGTCGGATAAGTTTCGATGCCGAATTTACAATGCGATCGAGCCATGCATTACCGAATGACAACAAAATCGACTCCATTTTACATACAGGGGAGAACCCTTAAAGGGAGCAATACGTCTGGACGAGGAAAAAAGTTGCTGATTTTCATGATTTTTTTAAGAGGAAAGATTTCTTCACCATTTTGAGATATAATGTATGTTTCATTATTACTTCAGCAATTCCAAGGATTTTTTTTACTACTCTTTAAGGTAGTACCTCCACAGAAGAGTTGAATTAAGAAGTGGTTGAAATTTGACATATACGTTATTTAATACATTATCCAAACATCTGTGCAATTTGAATAAGTTTGACCACCCCAAACCTGAGATATTTACACTTAAAGTTGGCTTGGTTTACACGTAACAAATGCGTTATGATGAGCAAACCGAGCATCATTAATTCTACCGTCAAAACTAAAATTAAGAAATTGATAAAAAACGAGGATAAGCTACAGTAAGATATCACGAATGATGTGAAAAAAAATGAGAATGATTCACCATCTAGTTTCCAAGATATAACCATGAGAAGCCTTCACAATTTTGGTGCAAAGCCTGGCAAAGCCTGGAAAAAACCAAATTGGGGCAAAGCCTGGATAGTCCCGGCAAAAAGTTTACTGGCAATGGTCGATCAAAAACACAATACAAAATATATTTTACGGCAATAAATGATATCCATCGTATTATCTGCTAGTACCGAGTCAATATTGCGTAGTTTTTAATTTTATTCATTACTAATTAAACCAATTATCGATCTTTTAAACATGAGCATGGTATGTAAACTTTTGGTTGAGATTTTCGCAGAGGAACTACCTTAAGGAGTCTTCTCACTTTAGACGCTAGAAAGGCTATTTTCATGAATTATTTTGATAGGTTTATATTATAGATATTGATATTAAAGTTGTTACATTTAATAAATACACATTCGAAATACAACTTAAAATTTTTTTAATGTATTTATGCAATAAAAACATACTTTAAACGCGTTTTTCTCGAAACAACGTTTTTCATCGGGTTATTGATTAAATCTTCAAAATTACTGAATCGATCCTTATGAAATTTTAACCCCATATTCTTTACAACTATAGCTATAGCGCATAGCAAGGATTTTTTTATTTTGAAATTTTTCGTACTAGAAACGGTGAAAAGGACACGTTTTTCTCGAAAAATGTCCGCCATTTTGTTATTTTTGCATATACCAAAAATTGGATGATACGCGCTATAGCCATTAACATACTGAATCTAAAACCGTTTGATTTTTTTGTTTCGGATGATCCATCTCCGAGATTTCATCAACAGCGCAGACCAGACATTTTTTTAACTGAAAACACTATAAATAGTGACTTAAATGAATAAAAACATTTTTTTAATATATTTCGAAAGTGTATTTATTGGGTGTAACAACATTTATATCGATATTTATAATGTAAACCTATCAAAAAAATTCATGAAATAGCCTTTTTTTAGCGTCTAAAGTGAGAAGACCCCTTAAAAATGACGAAGATATGGCACGATCTTCTAGGCTGCATTTTCAAAACCAGCGTGACGTGTAGCTAAAAACTAATCGACCGATTCTGATTAAATTTTGAATAAATCTTTCTCACCTTATCGTCTAACATATGATCCCAAATTTTTTTGAAAATTAAAAAATAAAGCCGGTTTTTTTTTATTGAGCGCTACTGTATTATTTATTGTAGCTGCCATGTACAGGAATTCCCCTTATTACATTTCGCACCATTTTCCACTTACATCCCCAATCGATCCCCACCTTGCAGCCGCAGCCGACTTTCCCCCCTGTATCGCATTAAAAAAAAAAGTATTTTTTATTTTGCAACATGTCGCATTTTTTTCGGAAAATTCAATCTTTTCGTTTTAAAGCGAACCATTTTATCAATTTTCAAAATATCTCACTTTTTCTTAGTTCATATTCTGCGTATGAGTGTAAATGAAAGCATAATCTCCGTTGATCTTTTTTCAGATTAATCCCGCCGACGCTACGTGTCACGCGGTCTGACAACATCCGCCGCAATTCGTTTAGAAGACCGTAATTTTTCGAGATTAATTGAAATATACCATGTAACAGCCAAAAGTCGCGGTAAAACATACTCTAAGTGTTAAAAATGGCGATGAAATATTCCCTGTTAAAATAAATTATGAAAAAAAATTACTTGCCTGAAGGGATCTCCCTTGAAAAATGTTTTTCAAGATTTTACTACAGAGATCCGCATCTGAAGCATCTACTCGCAAAATTTCATGCGCATAGTCTTGAAACTGTATAAACTGTGAGGCTGTGACAGACGGACATGACGGAGTTAAAAGGGTTCCTTGTTTGACTACGGAGCCCTAACAATGGGAATGACAAGAGTCCAACAAGCAGTTTTCAGTCTCGCCTAATCACGCGGACTTGTTTCTTACCTTTACTATCAAACAGCACGGCACTGCAATCGTCATCCTTCGCAACATCGCAACGATACACTGCACCGCCTCTGTAAACGTTTGGCACTGTGGTTTGAGCCTGAGGCGCACCTACGATGACCCTGCAACCAAACAAAATCAATGATTTCATGAATGTGCTGTCTGATTGTGATAAGGCGTTACCCCCACTTGTAGCGCAAAAAAAGGCCTTTTTCATGAATTTTTTTAAAGAAAACTACAAAACTTTTTGAATCGATCAATATACCATCTTAAAGAACACATCTTGAAGAACTTTCAGTAATTTTTTTATTGAAAAATATTACATTGTTTAGTGGCAAATGGCCGTCAATGAAATAATGTTTTTATATACACGGTTTGCGGTGACCAACATTGCGGCGGAGTGGATCATCTGAAGAAAAAAATGCGGATGGATTTAGTCAAATATAAGTATAAACTAGTCTTTAATCGAAGGATTTTAAAAAATATTCATTTTTCACAAAATGGCGGTTTTTTGGCTATAAAACGGCAATTTTTTTCGAAAAAAAAAATCGAACGATTAAAGACTACATTTTTGTGTATTAAATAAGCCTGCAAAATTTCAAGAAGATCGGTTCATTAGTGTTCGAGTAATCTTGGTCACCGACTTCAGAAATGCCATTTTGAGAAAAACGCGTTTAAAGTTTCTCTTTCAACGCTCTTTCAACGCGGATTCTTCTCTTTCAACGCTCATATCTCAGTCAATTTTGTTCGGATCGACTTGAAATTTTCAGGACATATTCTCAGATACTTATACTTCAAAAAAATGCAATAAAAAAAAATCGATTTTTTCAAAATCGCAAGTGGGGGTAATCCCTTAAGCTGGAACAATATGTGTACTTTTTCTCCTCATGTCAAAACGTTAAATATGCGAATGACGTGGCCATCGGATCAACCGTAAACGGCTCCAATGATGAGTGTTCACGCTAATGGGCTGCACGGGGGGTTAGTCGCTGCAGACTGTTATGACAGTCGTTATAATTGCCATTGCACTGTCATTGCACGATTGTACAATGATGCAATGGCAGTCGTTAGAATGACATGATGATCCCCAAATTCATGACGTTGAAGTTTTCATCGTTGGAACGCAACGAAAATGATTCTTTGTTTGCTTCCCAAATTTCCTTTGGCAGATTCGAGCTATAAAAATCACGCAAACTCTTTTCAGGATTCTCATTTAGTAATCTACAACAAATCTGCAAAATATTAGGTGTACAACTTAGTTCGGTCTGTTTTCGAAAGATGGCTCTAGGTGCTATAAATGGTTGACGGCAACAGCTGATTTTGGCTGTATCGTGAAGTATCAACATCTCTTAACCAAATATCGTTTACAGACCTTTGAGTTTTGCGCATCGAGTCTAATTTTTACTGCGGTGAAAATGTCGAATTTCGTCCCAAAAAAGCACCATTTGCGGGTAGTGTTGATTTTCTGTTTCAATTGGAAGAAAAGTGCAGCTGAAGCCCACCGAATGCTTGTGGAAGTTTATGGTGTACAGCTACAGGCAACAATTGATCCGTTTAAAGCGAGCTATAGCCGAAAAACGTCCAGAATATGCGACCAGACACGAGTCCGTAATCTTTCAACATGACAACGCTCGACCTCACGTTGCTATTGTGGTTAAAAACTATTTGGACGATAGCGGGTGGAAAATTCTGGCTCACCCGCCTTATAGCCCAGACCTTGCCCCTTCCGACTACCATTTGTTTCGATCGATGCAGAACGCTTTGACTGGAATACGCTTCACGTCACAACAGGGTATCAAAAATTGGCTCGATTCATTCTTGGCTCCAAAAGATGAACGCTTCTTCCGCGATGGAATTCATAAATTACCAGAAAGATGGGGAAAAGTATGGCTATCGATGGACAATATTTTGATTATTGTATTAATTCATTTTATCATTCAAATAAGTGCGTATTTTAAGCAAAAAAACGGACCGAATTAAGTTGTACACCCAATATGATTTTGGATAATAATGAAAATAAGTCATTGAAATGAATTGGCGTTGCATTTCAACGATGCAAACTTCAAGCCCATCCAAATTCATCGTGCCCAAAAAATCACTCCTTTGTTACTTTTTGAAGACTGGGGAAAAAGTGCCTTCATAGTTACTCTCCGCAGACTGGAGGTCTTACGGATTGAAGTTTGGATAATTGAATGAATTTTCGTTCGACGTGCTCAAATCTATTTTAACAGATTTTAGCTACGACAATAACTCAACCATCTTAAAGACGCTCATTTAAGGGGCTTACATTTACCTACGTGGGTAAAAAAATGCATTTTCCAAAAATACTTTTATTCGATAGTGTGACCTTTTAGCTATATTCCCGGAGAATTTCATTGAAATATGAACGTGAACTTCAAACGCGTTTTTCTCAAAATTGCATTATCGAAATTGGCGTGCAGGATTACTCAAAAACTATTAAGCCGATTGAGTTGAAACCCGGCAGAAATATTGATAATATTGGTACCTTCTACTTGACGAGAATTGTTTTTGAAAAATTGAAAAAAAAAACTACTTTTTTAATTCACATTTTACAGAAATGTTGATTTTTTTTGTAAATCCGTGCCATTTTCTTAAATTTTCATTTTATTCATCTTTATTACCGTCACATAGAAACTATACATGTTCTAACTGAAAAAATGTTTGAACTTTTTTGCAAATCAAAGTCACAGCTCCGCCATTTTGATAACGAATTAATTTTAAAAAATTGTTTTGTATACTTAAATATACTATTAAAGTAGACCCAAAGTTTGATAATTGTAGAATAATTATTTCTTCGTTTTAAAAATCCTTCAATATTGCTTATTTTTCCTGTCTAAATGTATATCCCGGCTTAAACGCGGTTTTCTCGAAACACTGTTTTCAAAGTCGGTGGACGTAATATATCGAGAACCACTTGATTGATTGCTTCCAAATTTACAGGAGATAGGATGAGAAACACTTAAAGGTCGTTGACGATTTCACTTTTTCCAAATCGATCTTCATTTTTTAATAGTCACGTAAACATGACGACTTTATTCATAGATTTTGTATGCTGAAGTTTCAATTCGTCACGACGTTGTTAAAAAAAAATAATTAAAAAATCGACGATCGTCAACGACTCGTATTTCTTGTGAACTTGAATCGCCCGTTTGGTGTTTAGGTTTCAGATGGACCGTTCAAGCTGGAGAGTGTCCACGGCGATCAATCGATAAAAAATGTCATCATCTGCCCGCGGCCATGTTTTTATTGTTCTTACGAATTTTTTTTTAATCCCTCACCCCCCGTCTCCCAGAAAAAAAAATGGAATTTGGCCATTTTTTTCGGGCCTCTAGGTGATATAGCCCATTGAGAGATCTGCAATCGAAAGCTGCAAAGAAACATTTGGTGTGATCACGAAAATAAGAAAAATATCACGGAGTTCGTTGCATTCCAACGATGCATTCAAATGACCCCATAGTGACTTTTTGGGGACGCGAAATTTGAAGATCATGCTACCCCACCCTCCTAATTGGATCAATAAGCGATTCTCCATCGAAAGAAATCTTGTAGCTATCGATCAGAGCAAAAAATAATCCTGCTAACGTCACAACGTTAAAGATTGCTGGACCACTTGCAATTTTTCACTTTCATTCGCTGCGAAACACCTTAGGGTGCTCGTTTTTTTTTTCTAAAGAATTTACAGGAAAATGCTTCCTCGCAGTTTCGTTGTGTATGTGTGTATTAATGTGTAGGTAGACGCAGGCCAAAGGGGCACACACAAGTGTGTCGACTAATGAGTGACCCGAAACCTCCAATTTGCTTAACGACGTTCTCGCGGGCTCGTCGAGCCGGGCTCGCGCGTTTTGCGAAACGGTCCCCATTATCGTTATTGACCGAAGAGATAGAATCAACGGCACAGAAGCACCACAACGTTGCAGCTAACCATCTCACGCTGATATAATGAGATACGTTGGAACCCTTCTCTCTCTCTCTCTCTCTCTCGCATCTTTTTTGGATCGTAATTCAAGTCCATCCATGCGGTGCCATTACGGGGATTGGATTGACGCGCGCGGAAGCGCACCCGCAAAGTATAATTTATTACGTACACGCCTCTCGCGCACTTTAGCCGATGCAAATATAAGGTTCATCCCTGTATTGGAGGCTATACACCCACGAACGTATACATGTACATTTGGACTCTAATTTACATCGAAATACATCACGACGTGCGTCTCCTCGTTGTTACCTTCGGCATCGGTGGCTCCAAGGGTGCTTGGCTGATACCGCGACGGCAATCAAGTCCCAACAGGGTTGGAATGGTTGGAACAAGCTCGCAAATGGAAAGTAACAATCGTAGTAGACTCGTCAATTGGAACTAACGATCCAATTCATTATCGAACGGATAGCATCAATGCTGGGACTTTACTTTCTGCAAAATTGGTAAGGTAGAACAGTTTCTATATTTATCATCCCCAAATGGAAAATACTGCGTTGCTTTTCCGCAAAAAAACCGCTAGGGACTCACTTTTCCCCCAAAAAGGAACTAGGAACCGATGGATTTGAAGGTCATGCTATAGTATAATAAAAAGTTGCTTATAAATTTGCTACAGGATGAATTATTAGCGGAAAGAGCCTCAGTTCCCTTTACATTAACGTGTTTACAGATGGACGTCCGTTTTTGTTGCGGGTGGCACGCACTTAGGGAGAGTCCAGCGTTTCTCCAATAAATGTTGAAGAATACTAATTTTTTGACATACTAGATACGCGCATTAGTGCACTTTAGAATTTTCAATACGTCACTCTGGAACATCTCGACAGAAAAATTTAAATGTAGGCAATTCAGCAGGGTTGCTTGTTCAAAAAACATCGTACATCGAACCAAGGTGACTATCTCTAGCTGACATAATGAGCGCACTGAGAAAAAAAATCATTGATCCAATATCATTGGTGTTATTGAATGAAATTTTGTTGATTCAATTGTAAAATTGTTGGTGTAAATAATCGGATTTGTTAGTCCAAAGAAAACGCTATTGACTTCAATAACATGATAAAATTGAAAGGTTTTTTTCATTCAGAAGATATATTGTTAGCCGAGAACAATATATTATTGAAACTATCTAAAAAATGATGGCGAACAAATTATATAGTTTTGAATGCAATTTCTACAACGACCTAAAAAAGCGTTTCAATTCATAATATGAATATTGTTGATCCGAGTACACAAGAAAAATTTAATTTCGCTCGTGTCTTTCAAATAAAATTTCTATTGAGTAAATATCTTATTTTATTGTTTTTACAATCTCCGATATTGATTTTAAGTACATTATTCGTTAAAATGTTTATATTTTATTTTGATTGAAAAATATTAAGCAAATATCTAGAAAAATATTAAGCAAATTGGTTAAAAAATTATGCGAAAGTAAAATTTGTTTCTTGCACATTTGGTTGAAATCCCTCAGGTGACACCCTTCGATTTTGTTGAAATTTGGATATGCTATAAAGCGCCGAAAAGTAAGCGATACGTATTTTTTTATCGGCGGAAAAACGGTTTCAACGGGTGAAACCACCCCTTAATATAGAGGTGGTACATCACTTAATTTTTTTTGCAACGTCACGATGGTGGATTTTTCAATGCTTCGGATTAGAAGAATTTTCGTTTTTGTTTAATTAAAATCGGTGGGCTCCTTGTGTGTGAAACTGCTATATTACCCCTAGAGATGCCTTTTTTCGAGGGGTGGTTTCACCCCTGAAAACCGTTTTTCCGCCGATAAAAAAAATACGTATCGCTTACTTTTCGGTGCTTTATAACATATCCAAATGTCAACAAAATCGAAGGGTGTCACCTGAGGGATGTTCCTTGTCAGTGATACGTTCGATGAGCGCAATACGACGACGATGTGCATATTGATGAAAATCACGAATGGCAAAAATAGGTAAAAAAACAAGGAAAGTTTACACAAGTGTTAGAATGACTAGGTAGCTAGCGCGCTCAGCTCTTGAATTAGCAGATGTAGGTTCAAACCGAAGGTAGGTAAAAAACTTTAACGAGGCAGAATACGTTTTAATCCATTTATCATGTAGGCAGGAACATAAATAAAGCACATGGGAACAAAAAATACTACCACATTTTATTTATTCAAAATTTTTGGATTTTTTCACTTTTCACACCGTGACACCTATGAGCCCATATGCACTCACTTATCGTTGGATATTCGTTAGCCGATTTTCCTAGCGCTGCATGCATACTCGCGTGAGAACAACTTTGCTTCATTTAGACGTGTTATTTTGAATCATCATGTGATGACAATATGACTTCAACGGGAGTACTCATAAGGGATACATAGCTGTGTGACTTTCTATGCGGCATAGAAGATCTACATATGATGCGAATATGCGCTATATGTGTCTATCTGGGTTGGTT
This sequence comes from Ophion ellenae, assembly GCA_963210295.1. Classification (NCBI taxonomy): domain Eukaryota; kingdom Metazoa; phylum Arthropoda; class Insecta; order Hymenoptera; family Ichneumonidae; genus Ophion; species Ophion ellenae. The sequence goes on along the minus strand of OY723391.1, from coordinate 19,066,458 downwards.
CTTGGAAAACTCATCGACCCTTTCTGAAACTAGACTAATCGTCAGTGCCATTACGATGTTTCGAAAAACTCATGCAGCCGATTGTAGCCACTTTGGATGAAATTGGCTCCATTTTAAAGTGATTAATGGAGGGTAGTGGGTTCGAGCGAGGTACACTTACGTCTACGTTGCACGAGAAGGCGTAAGGATGAAGGGAATGAGGAGGAAAAGGGCAAGAATGCGATCAAATCGGTAGTAACGATCGCGATAAGAAAACGGGTGCGGCAATTAGATATATAAGCTGCACCTTCCCTTCGTGATTTGACTTCCGTTTAGCAACTCATGCCCAATGTCCCCGCACGCTATTTGGAAAACGTAATCCCAGCGTGAAGATATACAGCCGAATCGACGTACCGGATATCGTTTATTTTATTTTTCCTTTTCTTATCATCCTCGTTGGCCAACGGCGATTTGTCGGGAACGAAAGTTTCCGTGGGTCGGGGACCCTTCGGACGGAAATGACGATATACCGATATTCTCGTAAGACGAGAGTGGAATATAATGAGAAAACCTCTCTTCTTATGTACACGCAACGAATGACGGACGCGTGTGGCATTCGAAAAAAAGAGAGAGAGAGAGAGAGAAGACTTCCACGATCCTCCAGGGAATTATACGTCGCCGCTATCCAATGAAAAGTTGCGAATGTTTTTCGTTCTCGTTTCTTTTTTTCGGTTTATTCATTCGGCGATGCGCATTTCTCGGAAAAGGAAGCATTTTCACGGCAGATTTTTATCAAGATGCAAAAATATCGTACCGCGTCGATCATCTGACAATAAAACTCACAAACCTAAAATTAATTACCAAAGTTACCTATTGGATATTAAAAAATTCAAAATACTAAAATATAAAACCGACCAGAGAAATATTTCCGAAGCTAACAAAAAATTAACTTGGAAAAAAAGGTTCGCAGCGATTATTGACGAAAGATTACCTATTGGTTATTAAAAATTAAAAATTCTAATGGAAATAAGAACTAAAAAAATATTTTTGGAGCAAACGAAAAATTCACTCGGAAAAAAGTTCGCGACGGTTTTTCAATCCGTGCCAAAGGTTCGCGATAATTGATTATTAAAAATGACCTATCGATTATTGAAAATTAAAAAGACTCAAAAAAATAAGACCAGCCGATCGAATATTTCAGAAGCAAACCAAAAATCGTTCGCGACGATTGATTACTAAAAGTTACTTATTAACTGTTAAACAATTTTTAATCTAAAAAAAATAAAATCAACTGATAAAATATTTTTGAAGCAAACAAAAAACTAACTTTGAAAAAAGTTTCGCGACTGTTTTTTAATTCGTGCCAAAAGATTTGTGACCTTAATACGTGCAAAAGGATGTAAATATTTTAGTCCTTAAAAAAAAAGTTTTACATTATCATCGACAGGAAATCAGCATCGTCGAGAACATTTTTTCAATGATTTTTTTTAATGCGAACAAAAATACGGTCATAATGCCATTAATCATAAGAAAATTCTCGCATAGATTTTTGTTAATTCATATCGATAAAAAAATGTACTCCAATCGAACTTTGTAAATAGGGAACAATTCGGAGCTCGCCAATATCTTAGAACAAATGTACCATTGAGACCGGCAACCTTGGCACACTCGGGTTTTCCAGGTTGTACACGCAAGAACCATATTCACATGTGAGCATTGTATATGCGTTGAAACATTGCGGTACACTTTCTCGCCTATAAGCAAACCTCTAAGTTCGACCCCCCCCCCTTCCCACACACAGACATACAGGTGGGTGTTTAACCACGGGCTGGCAAACATCGGAAGAAGTGGCTGCAACTCGTAGAAAACGCAAGTGAGGAAGAGTTTTTCACTTGCCACGTGCGTGCCAAGACTGTTGGCATATAAGGAGAAATGATTTTGAAGAACTCCACAAAGACTCCACAGGCCGTCCGCGAAGTAACCAGTCGTTCCCATACTCAATGTTATATAGATATGCCGGGTTCAAAATATACTCTCTCCATATATATATGGGACATTTCACGCCATTTCACGTAGCCCGTGATCCCGACCATTTTTCATTTTCCTGATGTTTTTTTTTTGGCAATATTGTACCCCATGAGAGGAATATTCACACCAATTTTTAGATTTTGATCTCCTCTCTTTTCGGAATTATGATTTTTTTTTAAATGTCGATTTCGGAAATTTTGGAAACGTTTAAACGCTGATAACTCCGGAACTAATTGAGATATCGACAAATGTCGATATATAACTTTTTTTCACTTTGAAGCATACTTATGTTAAATAAAATGAAAAAAATTACCAACTATCAATGACAACGTTTTTTTGCTTCTGAAGTAAAAACTATTTTTTAATAACGATTGCCTATTTTTTATTTTTTTCAAAAAATTCTCTAAAATAGAGTGACCCATTTTATGATTTTTACGACTAGTCTCATCATGGGCACGTTTGTCCTTCTATTTTTTTTTCAAATTCATCATATTTTTTTGAGAATATATATATATATATATATATATATATATATATATATATATATATATATATATATATATATATATATATATATATATATATATATATATATATATATATATATATGACATTGCAATATTATGCAACTACGAAGATTCATAAAACGTTGACATAGATGTCGCTTCTTGACCCCCTTCGTATTTGCTTATGATCGTTCCCGAAGCCTCTTGCATAACCGAGAAAATATAAATTCTCTCCATCACCTTGAGCCTCGACTCGACGTCCGCGTTTCTACGGTCACCATTATTGGCCTTTATTTTACAACCGTTTCGTTTTTTTTCATCCACAGCATCGATGACATTGACAAGCTCTGGTTTCGACAATAATTGAGCGTCATTTTTTTTTATTGCTACGAATGAACGAGCGATCTTTTACGTTTTCACTGCATTTTTAATTGAGTCGTATTCGCTCTTGCTACGTCAGCTCGGTGTGAAAAACAAACATTCAGCGCTATTGGATCCTACGACGAGTTCGAGAATTCTGTGTACCTGAACCTGCACGCTTGTTTTATTTCTCTTTTATTACTCACCGCGGCAGTCGATTCCTAAGAGTCCGTAATTTCCTCCGCACTAACTCGAAGCGAGGACGCTTCTAATTGACTCTCGCGATAGCGGTTCGCACACGCGTGATTTATAATAATCGATGCCAATAAGAAGAGGGAAAAAATAACATATCCAGCACGTGCAGCCGCACGGAGAGCCGCAAATGCTCCCTTTTATTATCATTACATCATTAACCACAAGGTGATATGAGATAAATATGTATATATATATATATATATATATATATATATATATATATATATATATATATATATATATATATATATATATATATATATATATATATATATATATATATACACAAACACAAATAAGTCGCACTCGAGAAGGTTTTGTGCTCTCTCTTCTGTGAACCCATTCGTTATCCTCGTTATAGAAGATTCAATCCATATAATACGTGGGCTGAAAGTGACGAGGCTTCGCCCACTCTGGGCACGCATAATTTTTTTCGATTTCTCCGTTCTGCATTCTCTCGCAATAAAAAAAAATCATCAACGAAGCCACACACGTACGCACGGATATGTACGAATCGATCAATTGAATCTTGAATGTCACGAATATATATATACATATATATATACACACACACACACACACACACACACACACACACACACACACACACACACACACACACACACACACACACACACACACACACACACACACACACACACACACACACACACACACACACACACACACACACACACACACACACACACATATATATATATATATATATATATATATATATATATACATACATATATATATATATATATATATATATATATATCCAATTGACAAAATATTGATACGTGTGTATGTTTATATATAC